>OY986973.1:23939560-24266422 GCA_963920575.1 Narthecium ossifragum | reverse complement strand
GGACTCTTTTTTTCACAATTTTTTTTCCTTTTTTAACAAATCGAATGTACTTTGCATTACCCGTGTTTTTTTTCTTCTTTTTTTTTTTGAAAAGGAAATTATGTCTTGATAATTAGTACAATAGACTATCACGACCCCAGCCCCGATCCGGCGTTCCCCGTGTCCCCAGCCCCGATCCGCCCCCCTACTCCGCCACTCCCCTCCGCCCCCTACTTCCAAATCATTCCTCCGCCCCCCTGCTTTCCCCAGCCGCAAGGAGAATTCTACAAAGAGAATTCTTCAAAGAGAATTCTTCAAAGGGAATTTTGCAAAGAGAATTCTACAAAGAGAAGTATCAAGCACAGAGAAAAGAGAACAGTGGAGGCATTCAGGTGCATTAACACACAAAGAGAAAAGGAAATTCTACATCAAACATGCTTATCAACCACAAAGAGAAAAGAGAATTCTAGATAAAACATGTGTATTAGAAAAAGAGAATTGTGGTTAAAAAGAGAAAAAAGTAGTGGACTAGATCACTAAAAAGAGAAAAGAGAAAAAAGAAAAAAGAAAATAGAAAATAGAAAAGAGAAAAGAGAAAAGAGAATTCTGGAATGCAACCATGAAAGTAGTGGACTAGATCACCAAAAAGATAAAAGAGAAAAGATAAAAGATAAAAGATAAAAGATAAAAGAGAAAAGAGAATTCTGGAATGCAACCGTGAAAGTAGTGAACTAGATCACCAAAAAGAGAAAAGAGAAAAAAGAAAAGAGAAAATAGAAAAGAGAAAAGAGAATTCTGAAATGCAACCGTGAAAGTAGTGGACTAGATCGCCAAAAAGATAAAAGAGAAAAGAGAATTCTGGAATGCAACCGTGAAAGTAGTGGATTAGATCACCAAGAAGAGAAAAGAGAAAAGAAAAAAAGAGAATTCTGGAATACAACCGTGAAAGTAGTGGACTAGATCACGAAAAAGAGAAAATAGGAAAGAGAATTCTGGAATGTAACCATGAAAAGTAGTGGACTAGATCACGAAAAAGAGAAAAAAGAAAAGAGAATACTTGAATGCAATCGTGAAAAGTCCAAGTTCAAGCTGGAGTTCTCATCGTCTCTTTCCCCGATAGCTATTAATTGTGCGTAGGATATTAATGGCATGTAGGACCCGCGTGAGATTGAGTAGCGTATGTTTGAACATGAGAGAAATGTTGCTGTGTACGTACGGGTGTGAGAGAAGAGAGGCGTACGGGTGCGTAGTCATAAAGTCAACATCCACTTCCTTAGAATTTTGAAAATGTTATCATCTATCCCACGGAATAACATAACCCAAAAAGAATGCATCCATGTGTCAAACAATGAGTGGATGGAGCAATATAACCCCGCAGACAAAGGGTTGTTATGTTGGTCGAGAGCTAAAAATAGAGGAATGTAGATGTGTCAAACAATGCGTAACCATTGAAATGTTGAGTGGAATGTAGACAAACACGTAGGTCGAGAGCTAAAAATAGAGGAGCTAGCTAGGCTTTGTTCATGCTTGGATGGGACCCGTGCATGTAGCTAGGCTTTGTTCATGCTTGGATGGGACCCGTGCATGCAACCAAGAGAGAGAGAGAGACGTTGTCTTCTAAGAGAGAAGAGTGGTCCATGCTTGGATGGGATCCACCAGTTTCCCCGTTTATTAGGATCGTCGACGAGTCAACAGCGCTAAGGTTGACCTTCGAGAGACCGCGGGACCCGACGTCGGCGGAATTAGATGAGATTTCGTGGTGGAATTTAGAACTTGAATAAGATGATAAGAGCATTTATAGTACCCCAACTGTCTATTCTATTTCCGAGAATACAGCTGTATGATGCCCACATTAATAGCAATTGATATAACATGGTTAGAAAGGTCTTAAAGTTAAAAATAACCACCCATAATTATCATAACTGATGAAAATTGGTGCTTAACCCTTAAATCTAAAGACATGGGTGTACCCATCAACAAGTTACACAAAAATGATGTAACTTTCAATTATCTATTGAAAAAACAACGGTTCCGATAAAAAAAATAAAAAAAAATAAAAATCGATGGATATGACATGACCACTTGTAATAGAAACAAGTTAATTTTAACAAGCAGTTATATGAAGTGATGGATCAAATGATCAATATAGTAGACAATAATGTACGTATGTTTACACAACAACTAATCAAGCTCTTAATATATATATATATATATATATCTTAATTAATAATGAGATTTTACAAACAAACAAAATAGTCTTCTGGTATCAAAAAGATAGACTAGATCAGAGGGTTGTGTATCCTCCGAATGAAGGAGAAGACATGACAGACAGCACATCGGTGACGGAAGCCATGGAACTTATAGCAGCCATCAGCACATCCTGTGAGCACCCTGGCTTCACTATTCTTTTCAACTGCAAATATATATATTTATTTATAATTACGCAAAATCAGTTATTGAAAATAGAATTACCACTACCACTAGTGGTTGATACGTATCTTATTAGTACATCATTATTAAGGACAATTTTAATTATCAAACTTCATATCAATCACCTTATCAATGTATTCCTGCAGCAACGCCATACGGCCCATGTAATCTTGGTCTTCAACGCACAGCGTGAGTGGCTTGGCTTCAGCAGCAGGCCCATCGAATTGAATGGGCCCCGGGTTTCTGTAGAGGTCCTCCATCAGAAAGGATGGAACACTCTTCCTCAGCAATCTGAACATATATGTATATATATATATATATAGCAAAGATTAGCTGCAAAGGAAACTTACAAAAAATAATGAATGAATTGCCAATTAAGTTTGGTCTGGCTACATTTTTACACAAGAAAAAACAACAAAAACCCAGCAAATTAGTAACAGGAATAAAACATACTCAAATGTTTTTCCTTTCAAGTCGAGTGTGGCAGGATGAATAGCTGGTTTCCCGACTGGGGCAGCTCCTGGACCTCGAGAGTATCGTTTCACACTCATCATAGCCTTCATTAAGCAATGAGCATTTTCAAACATACTCAAATGTTTTTTCTTCTCATCAGCACCACATTTTCAGAGTAAAAACTGACCGTAAATGGAGCAGCGCCACATCGCCATTTGCTAACAGGATTTTTCAGGTTTGTCACAGTAGCCATGTAACCATTCAAACCAGCTGCGAGTATATGGTAGCAAATATGTCCAAGAACCTAACAGATGACATTTTCATTTACCGAAAAAATGCAAAACTAAACTGAGACAATGGAGAGAGACTTGTTTGCCAACTTACATAGGCATAGTCACAGTCAAATTTTGATGGTAAAGATCCCCGGGCTTGATAGCCAAAGAAGTGGCAGACGGGGCTGAATTTCTTTCCCTTGTAAGTGCCAGCTCTCTAAGAATATGGCAACACAAGCAGACACTGTAGCTTAACTCAAATAAACTCGTGCACGGTGCAGTATGGGTGCAATGAGCACCAGAATAATGCAGTAAAGCAGATGAAAGAAGGCCAATGAGACAACAATTCCAACGGAATAAGTAAATACGGGCGGGCCATCTAGAAAACATTGAACTTACCAAGCGCTTGTTCAATTCAGTTTCTACCAATTGAGCTAGGAGTTTTTCTGTCTCAATCTACACAGAAAACAAGTGGATAGTCAGGTAGAATAGAGGAAAAAGAAGGACGGTTTTGACTAGTATTTGCTTATTCAACCACAGTTACCTGGGACAACTGAGCAGAGTCATCAGATTCTGGATGGAGAAGTAGCTGTATCATATAGGAACTTGTCACATTTTTAAGCATCACCAGACCGTATTCATGAAATAGCAAAAGTCCAGCAAATCTCCAGAGTGATGGAAGACGGAGAAGAAAAGCATACCTGATTCCGGATGAATGGAGGCAAGTATTCGAACAAAGCAGAAGCCCAAGGCGAAAGGTTGGAGGAGATATTACCAGACGGAACACCTTGGCTGTGAAGACCATGAATTTCCTGACAGAATTACTACACAGCTCAGCAAGAGCAGTAAAATCCATGGAAAGTAAGCTACCAGACATAAGCAAAGACTATGAAGAAGCAGCTTATATAATAGCCTGGCTAATTACCTGAAGAAGTGCATACAATTCTGGAATGCTTTCAACAAGCCCTTCAGGGATAAGAATGACTCCGTGGTATTTACCTACAATTGAAATGTATTGTACATTAGAATGTGACAAGTTTAACAGATAGCAAGAACCTAGGCAATGATATAAAACCTTGTTCTGCTCTGGCTTGAACAGCACCACATATCTGTTTAGTAATGTCCAATATAGTTAGCTTTGACATTGCAACCTCCTCGCCGAGGATGACCTGGAAATCAGTAAGAGCAGATGAAGGACTCCTAGAAGCAGGGCATGAGAGAGAGAGCCCAGCAAACAGTAAAAAGATACAAACTGCGAACAGGAAATTCAAACCATATTTGGACGTGATTGCAGAGCACATTCCAAAGCAACATGAGATGCCTTTCGACCCATCAAGCGAATGAAATAATAATACTGCAGAAGAGAACACATATTTTGGGTGAGTAGGAAGGATTGTCTACGTGCCTTCTGAAGCTAAAGCAGTCGTATCTTTTGTCTTTTTTTCTCAATGTTCATGAAAGAAAATATTTCTGCCTTAAAAGGGTTAATTGCATGGAAACAATTGCACATAAGCACCTCCAGGTTCTTAATGTGGCCTAAGGTGGACTACACAATGATGAAACTTTACAACTTCAAGAGCATCCGACTTTTTGTCTTTTATTATCACAATAAATCAATGATCGTGTTGCTGGTTGTGGGCCTAACATTCCACAGTATAGACCAGCAACTCCCTTTGATTCGCCTTGGCTTGGGCTTATGGGAGCCAAAGCTTGGGAGAGCGGACTGACCACCCCGCTTGCGGCACCATGTTCTAAACTTGTGTAACAACTAAAAGAATTATTTGTATATATTTAAGTAACTTTATTTTTCATTTCCCTTATCTTTGAGAGTTTCAAACTTTGTAAAACTATTTCAAGTTGTGAAGTAGTTCTTGAGAGAATCCAATAGAGACTTGGAAGATCCCAAGAGGTTTGGGAGAAAAATATAAGGTTGTCAAGCACCCGAAAACTTGGTGAAAAAAGTTGTAAGAGTTCTTGCAACTAGTGGAAATTCAAGAAGGATCTTAAGTGAAGTGAACGTAAACCAAGAGTTGGGTCGAACCACTATAAACTCGGTATACTCTCTCTAACTCTCCTCTCATCCTTTATTCATTTGTTTAATTTGCTTTTCATTTCATTTACAAACATTTAAGAATTTTAGACTTCTCCTACCTAGGTTTTCCATTTATCGATTTATCGGAAAATGTCCAATTCACCGCCCTCTTGACTTTCACGTGTATCATGTCTAACTAATGTTTCAGTACATAGTAGAACAGGACATAAAAGGCAGACATCTAGGTTATATCTGAACTAAATGAAATACACGTTACACATAACCTTCTCTGCAGAAAGAGCATCGCTGCACACATTGCTTATAAGCTGCGAATTGACCTGAAAATAAGAAAGTAATGGATAAAGCACATGAATAATGGACAGGTTTATGCTACATTGTGGAAAGGACAAAATGAAATCTCACTAGTAATAGCAGAAGCAAAGATTAGGCAGGGTGGTTCAACACCAAAAATAAGCATGACAATAAAAAAAAGTCAAGGGGAACACCAAAGTGCAGTTCTCTCCAATTTTTTGGACGATAATTTAAACTTCAAAGTCAAGGGTTTGTAAACAACCATTCTATTATCTGCTAATACTAATGAACTATAAACATCGAATCTTGACATAGAAACCATACCTTGCATACTGTATCGAAACCAACATCTGTCTCCACAAATTGGTTCTTAAGATCCCCATTCAAAGTAACCGGAACGCCAACCACCTGCCCACATAGTTCTGTTTCTTAGTGAGCCAAGTTCACAGAAGGGTTAAGGAATAAAGAGAACTATGCTTAAAACGACAATTTTCTTGTAGCGATCTACATCAATTTGGCCACAAGACAAAGCAATAGATGGCAGAAATAAATGCTTTGAAACTGAAATTGCAGGACACGAAGGGCATGTCAGGTACCTTGGTTGTGCATTTTGACTCGGCAAATGTCTCTGCAAGCTGAGCTGCATCACTGTTGGATGTGACTCCTTGAAGAACAGGAACAGAAGAGATGAGGAGAAGAGAAAGAAATAGTTCAAAAAAATCCACAGGCTTCTTTTTAAGCACCTCCAATAATGACAAGACCATCCAACTTCAAAGCTTGGCATGTGGACATTGCAGCTGCAACTTGTTCTGTTGTTCTGATTTGATCAATTGTTCGGCCGAGCAAATCATAACCACCTTGGAAGAAGAAACACATGACTAGCAATATAATAGAAATTCATCTAACTATCAGGTCTGAAAAAGCACTTTAGACCAAGCTTAAGCATACCTTGATTTTTGTATCCAGAAAGAACTTTATCCGTGATTTCCAGGGTTTTCCTTGCAAATAAGCCTTCAGTTCCTCCTTTAAAAGCAAAAGTGAAGAACCGATAAGCAGAGATTAAGATTGATTAACTATTCCACAAACAAGCCATAATGATAGGAAATTCGCAGGATATAGCACAAACCCAAATAAGAAAGCTGATTTTATACATGAGAAAACTATTAACTGAGGCACAAAACAGTGAGGTTCTTTTGGTTATCATACTACAGTCTACAGGCAGAAGCATATGCTTACCGACAAAACCGAGCAAGACACCGTCAAGGTTACGGGATTTTATTGCACTATAGAGTCCCCATACAACATTATTTCCTCCAGGAGATTGTCTTCCACAAAAAACCACGCCCACCCTGACATAAATTATCCACATTTAAATATATAAATCACCCAAAAAGGATTTAAAAAAAAGAAGATCACCTAACTTCTACGATCAATGACATTGCAACACAATTAGAAAACTTGGAATATGTGACAGATGGCCTCCAGAATAATTGAAGAATTGGATAGCAAGGAATTGATAAGAACCTGATAGCAGGGTGGTCCCTAATAATCTGGGCATCAGGAACCTCAGCTATAGCTCTTAAGAAATGAGCCAAAGGCTGCCCATAAGTATTAGGAAATGCTCGAGTAATAATATGCACAGAAGATGGATCGGGAGTTACAGTCCCATCACCGAATTCCACCCTCACATCTTTCCCCTGCTAAGAAAAGAAAAACTTGTAATTGATGTTAAATTCTCAAAGTCAAAGTGGCAACTTCACTAAAATTCCCTAGAAGAACATATCACAAACTATAGCAATATCCATATATATGGTATCAAAATCCTCCATGCAACAGAGGCTACTTGAAACACTGGCATAATATCTCTGATCTAATTCCAGAACATGCAGTGCATACCAGTCAGCAGAATAAGAATGCTGTAAACCAAATGATAATTTCATATAAGTTGCAAAAGAGAGATTTTTTATTTTTGGCATAATTTCCTCATCCAATTCCAGCATCAACCATGAATTTAACAACAACAACAACAACATAACGACGATCGGAGAACAGTCATACAGAGTCAACTCTTAATAAACCCAACAACAATGTTGGGTTCCAAGAAATCCCCATTCACAAGCAACTAAGAAATCGCTCAAAAAAATCGAAGATTGAACTTGAGATCAAACACTGAGATCACATGGAAAGAAGAGAAGGAGAACCCCAGAGAAGAGAGAGTACCTGGAGGCAAGGGGGGAGCTCTGGCTGGTACAGAGCTCGCTTCCTCTGGAGCTCAGACAGCTCCTTCTCAACCCCGTAATCCGAGTCCACCATTAATGGCTCCTCTCTGGCTCTCTCTCTCTCTCTCTCTCTCTCTCTCTCTCTCGCTAGCTAGCGTGTCCCTCCGTGTAAGAGAACTTAGAGAAGAGAGGGCGGTATATATACCTGAGAGTACCAGCAATACCCGCCAAGGAAACCCGCCACTGGTTTGCCTGGAGTTATCTAAACGCCCACTACATTCGGCGTAATTTACTGAAAGTGCCATTACTTGGTCTTAATTCTATACTTTTCTTCTCTTTTGTCAATAACTAGAACAGCAGTATTAAATTTTTCTTTTTTAAAATGCCAAAAACGAAGTGATAGGAGTGAGTTTTTAATCTGGATAAAAATTAAAACAAAAAAAAAGCTTTTTATCTAGTTTAAGAATCTATTGATAAAAGAAAGATAAATACACCCATGAACAGAAACTTGGTTTTTTTGTGAAGAACTTAAGGATCATGTGACTACAAAGACCTTGGAAACTTTCAAGCAGGAAGAAGAAGACTAAAGTGCTCCACTCGGTAGATAAATGAGCTTCCTAAAGATCACAGTCTCATGAAGTTTCTGGTCAAACGGAGCATATACAGTTTCTAGAAACTCAGAGGAGGGAGGTAATATCAAAAAGAAGAAAGGATATATGTGTAAACCAACTATGGCCCACCAGACTATAAGAAGACTTTGTTAACATGATTAGTGGGTGTCATTAAAGAGAATGTTCTTCCATAAACAAGGGCTTACACCACCACCGCCACCCCTTGGTCATAGAGACTTTTAGAAAAGTGGAGGAAAGAGAAAGGGTTTTCTTTATCGCCATGTATATTTTAAGGTTATTATAGAAAACCACCTCCTTTATTGAATTAATTCACAAATGGTCTCCTGTCCGTTTTGTATGCGAAATGATGATAATGCCCCTCCGATGGCTATATTACCATCCGAATCCACTCATGTATGGTAATGGCATTTTGGTCATTTCCATGTCATGTTAGGATGAGTTAATCATGATTAAGGGTTAAAATCCAATGGCTGTTTATGGTAGGTAGTCTTTTGCAAATTAATTCAACAAAGGAGGTAGTTTTATGTAAATAATCTTAAAATGTAGGTGATGATAATGTGAAAAGCTCAAAGAATAGGGTCTCATTTTATAAGAAGTAGATCACATCTTTTTCTTATCTTTTATTATAAAATAGAATAATGGGTGCTTTAAAAAATTTCTTCTCATTTCTTAAACATCAAAAAGAGAAAAGGGCGAAAAAAAATAAGTATTTTAGTTTTTTCATACATAAATAAAACCAAAATATAAAAGTCGATAAAAACATAGTTTTCCTGTTATTTCTTTGGGCTTTATATCAGACCCAACACTGCAAACATAAGAAAGTGATTGAATCCTGGACATTATCCACTTTCTCACTCATTTTGTATCCCCCAATATGCAGCATGCTCTTTGCAATCTGTTAGATATAAATATAGCCATATGGGCGATTAATAAGATCAATGATAATTTCGTAAATATTGTCAATCGGTCAAAAGATACTTCAATATTAACACAATTAGAATATTTTGGCTATAACTTTTATATCAAGTATCGAAACTGATCGATTCTTGAACCATTGGAAACAGGACAAAAAGATCTACAACTTTGCTGTTGAAGTCATCTCCAAATTCGGTCATTTGATGTATCAAATTAATGGTCAAAGGGTTTAGTGATAAACTGATAAATAAGATCAAATGTCCAAAAGTCTATCGACCATAAACATCAACCATATTCTCTATCGGCCAGATTCTCTATCGGCCAAAAGTCTATCGACCATATTTTAGTTGATTATTTTAATAAGACATCGATATGTGTCGACCATTTTGGCGATAACTTTCTCGTACGATATCCAAATGACTTGGTTTTTAGACCGATAGAAAGATAATTTAAAGACCTACAACTTTCATGTTCAGACTTTCATCAAATTCCAAGGTCATCATCTGCCAAATCGCAGTAGAAGACAAAAAGCTCTACCTGATGGCAGTTTCATAAATAGCTGAATATATCGCCCAGTTATGCAGTTCTGACAATTTCAAGGCAGTTTCTGACATTTGGCCAGTGGTTACCAGAAACTCTATAAATAGCCAAGAGGAAGAAGGAAAACGTCTGCCCCGGCCATCAAAGCAAACCAGCTTTTTATCTTCATGTAGTCTTTTACATTTATTATCAATGTAGTCTTCTAAATTCAACAATGAAGCTTATCTTTCCTTTAAATTCCTGCAACGTCCTTCATTTTTAGGAGTAATGCTACACTAATTTCTTCCATAGGAGTAGAATTATCATAATTTCCTAGGAGTAGTGCTATCATAATTAATTTCCTAGGAGTAGATTTACCATAGAACCATCACATTTTTCATTTTCCATTTCCCATTTTCCATTTCCATCAACTCCATCGTCAAACCAAAATTACTTCTTTGTACACTTCAACACCTCTGATTCAATCATTCGAAAGAGTAGAACTAAAAACCACAATCTCCTGATATTCGAATGTGAAAATAGATTTTAACCTTGATTACAGTCCCGGTCAACGGTCAAATTTCTATTCTAACACTCTAAAAGCAAGTTTACAAAATCTATCACTCTAAAAGCACACACTTGGAGGAAGCTCAGTGGGGTCTTTCCAAACTCAATCCAACCAAATACAGAAGAAACAAATGAAAACACACACGGTATATCAGAAATGAGAACATTTTGGAAGTCCTTTTGATCACAATCTCAATTATTAGAAGTTTTTATTCTTCTTCTTCTTGTCAGAAGTTAGCATCCAAGTTCAATCCATCTAAACCATTTCATGAAGCGAATTTTTCTGTCAATCTTATGCCTGTCTCTCTTCTTGTGATTCTGCTTCTTATGTGGATTCCTTTCTTGCACTGTCCGATCCTGTAGAACAAAAGCTCTTTTAATACTGCAAGTATGCATGAGATGTAAAAATTTTACTCCAGAGAAGCATTCCTTACTTCTTGAGCTATAACATGGCTGTGACATTGACATCCGATATTATCTCCATGGCTATCCCAATCTTTCTTAGTGTTAGCCGTCTCCGATGTTCTTCTAGAGCTCAATCCTTGCTCTTCCTCCATCTCAAGACCCAACTGGTGATAGATCAAACACGGTCAAATAAGTTGCAGAATTTAAGCAGTAGGATTTGTAGCAAAATATGCTTGGCACAAACAAAATTTTCCTGTAATTAATGTTTTCTTCTTTAAATATTGAATCAGCTGATGGTTGTATATTTCTTTATGCTTTTTCGGATGAACATTGATTTGTAGTACTTGTAAAAAATTGTGGGCTTCTATCAACTTTCGACATCTAGTGTGTATGATAAGAAGTATTTCACCTTTAATACTCGATTCTCAAGCATTGCTACCCTTTCTATGAGTGAACCTCTGAATGGAACCTCCTGTAGAGCTGAAGCCAGAGGTTTGCATTCTTCGCCAGAGTCTGCTTGTGTTGCTGCTAATGGCTGAGCAGAGAACCTCCCTGATAAGTTCCTTTTCTCTTCAAGATAATTCAGCTGAGATATATATGTATACACCAATAAGAAAGCTATAAAACTCATGAAACAGATTCACTAAAGAATACCAATTTCAACTGCTTAATCTGAAGGAAACAGTAGTCACCAAGAGATCAAGGCGTTCCAGTCTAGGTATCACAGGCATTGGCCCAACTTGATCATCTTCTTCCTGTTGCTTCATCGACTCCTGTGAGTAATTAATTGCATGAGAACTTACCTCTCAGCAAATTTATTTATCTTGCTTCGTTTCTACGGATCCTCAAAGAAAGAAATCTTAAAAAGGTATACCTGGCTGTTGTCAAGCAACATCTCGCCAAATTATAGGAGCACAGAGCACGCTCTGTTCTATGTCTCTGAAGTATAGAGCTCAACAATGGATCTCGTTGAGTTTAAATAGGCAAGAAGATGGTGCGAGTGCATTGATTGGTTCCCATACTCTCCATCATTTTCTATGCGTACATATCACTCATCCAGTTGTGTCCTTATCTCTCTGCAGCATAGTGACTCATGCAACAAATAGATACAACTAACAACGATGCCATGCTTATATCATTGGCATTTTGTTTGTCAACTCGAGTGGTTGAGCATTTATCAACAAGATGGTGTGAAACATGAGAATATCTTACTGGGAAGAGAACACGGTGCTGATCTACTCCCATTTATTCGAAATTTTCAGCCGGTTTCTTATCATACAGGATCTTCAGAGAACACAACTAGGATTGCACAATCTTCTCACCACTTTCACTAACAAGAAAAGCTGAACCAAAGTAATTCTCATAACACAAGCTGCGCCATCAGCTTAAGATCAGGCAAACTGCATAGAATCTTAAATTGTTGTTGGCCCACATCAATGCAGGCTTCTCCCATATTTTACATCAGACATCAACATCCTACGACTTTCTGCTGTAATCTCATATACATCCCCTTCCAGAGCAGCAGGAAATAATCACATTCACATGAAAGGGGAATTATATTGCAAATAAATTTAAGACAACTGATAAAAACTCAAAACGATATTCTATATGACATCAGTTGTCATATGCAAAAGTCTGAAGATCTACAAACTAGCAGAAAGTCGCATTGAGAGCCTACAGGACTAAGCATAAACAGCATGCAGAGGAAACAAACAAAGCTTCATCCTAGCCCTTGCACCTCTGTATTTTCTTCTCATAGCAACCAACCCAGAAGCTACATCAGACCTTAATTTCCTGACCACGATTGTTCCGGCCCTCACGACCTCCAGAACGAGACCTTTTCCCAGACTGCTTGTATCCTTTGGATTCGAGCTTTGCAGGCCGGGAAGGGGGAATAGGCAGACGGTGCTCAACAGCCAAAACAGGGAACCCAACAGCAGGGATTCTGCCGAAAGAAAAAGAGCAGGATAAATAAACAAATCACTGTGAACATATCAAAACACTAGAAAGCAGTAGAAGTCGTCCCCAGCCATGTTTCAAGTGCATTTCCCTTTGCGCGCCAACAATGGCCTCCTAGCCACCGATGAGAAAATGCATATTGAGATGGCAGAAAAGACATGCCACCGCTGATTTGCCTCTATCCATTCATCAGCCTTAAACACAAAGATAAAGTGCCTTGGAAACTCCTGATTCAACAATTAACTGAAGACATGGGACTGATACCTGAAGACTTACAGCAACTCCGTGCCAAATTCACATGTCAAGCATGTCTTATAACAAGTCAAGTATCTAAATTATCTAAATAAGCAGCATCAAAAAGGCGTCATAGAAGACTTCTGCAACAAACAATTTAAGTGATTGAGAAGCTCCCTGCTGGTTATTGGTGTATGCTGGACTGGGTGCTATTGCATTACCATAATAAGAGACATCAAGTTTCTTCATCCTAGAATTTGGGCAGCAACATAACAGGCTTCTGCACCAAAATTTCAAGTCCAGTGGAAACCACCAAACACAAACTTGTGCCGGACTTTGAAGAATTCAAACACTCATAGTTGGTCTTACTTAGTCCAACGAGTTATAGCAACTTAATCCTTGGAAATCAAAGTAAGTAGATGAACCTAAAAACCTAAAATAAAACTTAAGCATATGAATCAATAGACATATCGACAAGTGACAGCTTTAAGTGTTCTCATCCATCAGCTTATTCCAAAAATTATAATGATCATGATAACAACAACATGCCAATCTTTAGAGTAGGTTAGATGTGTATAGCAACCAATTGCTAAAACAGCCAAAACATTTATCCACCACCACTGGCAATCAAGCCAAAGAACATGGCATGAAATGATAAAATTCTCCACAATCATCAAATAACAAATGAAGCATTAAGAAGATATGCAAGCAGAGGCTTGAATCTTTTGTTTTCTTACCCACGAAGAGTACAGCAGACTCCTGTTTGGCTGCAGATACACCACAGGCCTTCTCATTCCGCAGGCGATGTTGGAGTGCCATGTTCTCCGCTATGAAACACTGGAGGGAGTACTCCAGGCGCCGGCACTCTGATTCTAGAAACCTGCTCTTCATCTCAAGATCCTTAACATACATCTTTTTCCTCTCCCTTGATTTCATGGCAGAGTCCCGATTTCTCATCTGCCTGAGAAACCCAAGAGAATAAAAGGAGATGAAGAACTACTAACAGTAAGTTCTCCAAAATAAAACACCCTTAATGATAAAACTATCCTTTGCCACCAAGCCGGTTAACCCCATTTCTCAAGCCTAACTTTTCTATCTTGACCATTCTGATTGTGTTCACTATAAGAAATCACCGAAACAATCAACGGAATAACTTGCCTATAAGAAATATATACAACAATTCAAGAGAAGAAACGAAAAACTTAACAGATAAAGCAACTTTTTTTATCATTACTTGGCATAAACAGTCGTATATCATCATATCCAGCAATCTCAGCATATAGATCCAAATCAGTCCTTCATAAATAACTTTATTAATTGCTTTTCACCTTTAATTGCGTTTCCTCTTAGTCATATATCCGATCAAGTACTGAACATCAAAAGTCAAATGCTATAGCAGAGTAAGAGAAAACCAATAGCTCTTATGCGACAAATCCACTCTTCTGTAGCTATTCCAATCAAATTTTGCACCAATCCAGTTTTACTGCAGAAGTGGGGGTTCAGCACTTCTCGTTCCAATTCTTACCATAATTACATAATCCACCAAAAATAACAGCCAAAAACTCTAATTTTTACAACCTCTGTTGACTCTGAAGGGAGACAAAAACCCTGCTACCAATCTCTGAAAACGTAATTTTAAGTTCAAAATCAAGATTCCGAAGTCTCGAGCCAAAAAGACTATTCAAAAACCATAAGCCTGACCAATTAAACCGCATACAAAAAGCCAAATCGGTTACTCGTACCTTTTCCTCTTCTTGTTCATAGGGTCGTCCCCTCCCTCCGCCTTGACCACCGTATCCGTACCCCTCTTCCCCTTCCTCTCCCCTTTCTCTTCCCTCTCCACTGACGCAGCCTCTTCCTCCGACGAGAAGACGCCAGCGAAGAACTCCTCGTAGTTCTCCCCCTCCTCCTCGCTTTCCCTCACGTCGCCGTTGCCATCGTCCAACAGATACTTCTCGAGCTCGATCGCCCAAGACGAATTAGAATCGGACTCCATCGAACCCGATTCCTCCTCGGGCGTCGTCGGCGCCTCCTCCTCGAGAGTCGTCTGCGCAGCCTCCTCGGGCTCCGCCGGCGGCGGCGGAAGGAAGCAGGGTGGCTCCAGATCGTCGAAACCTTGGGAGAAGAAATCAAGGTCGATCTCTGAGAAGATGTCTTCGTCGAACCCCTCGAACACCTCCGCCATTAGAGAAAAATAACGAAAAACCAAAAAAGGGGAAAATTGAGGGCTCTTCGAACGGGGGAATGGTATTTATAGCACGCGATTCCTTGGAGTCGAAGGAACCCAGTCAGGCGGTGGAGGTACATTAGCGTCACTCGACCAATAGGAGCTGGTCTTTTAAGTGGGACCCGGGAACCAGCGGTGTGGATTAAGTACAAGCTATAGGAATCGAAGTGCGCCGATCTCGAGGCACATTTTGTCCCCATTTGTTTCTTCGAGTTTGGATTCGGATTTTTCTCATGGCTGGCCCATCAACCCGCATAACAAGGAGCGATCCAATTAGCTTGTCTAACATGATTATTTTAAGTTTTTAACCCTTGGTCCCTTGTAAACCAACCTTCAACAGATTTTAAACGATTTAAATGGAGCTCTTCTAAGCCATCTCACTCAGTTATAACAGGAATCCATTTAACTTCATCCATAAGAACCAGATTCTAGTAAACTAAACGAGAGGATCGGGCGGGCCACCCGTTGGCACGAACAATTGGTTTCAGGTCTAAAAGTCAACTCGTTTCTTGTATCGGCAAAAAAACAAGTTGACTTCTGGTTTCAGGTCTAAAAGTCAACTCCAAGCCCCATAAGATGATAATCTCTCTCTCTCTCTCTTTCCTTTTTTCCTTTTTTTAGAGGGGGGGGGGGGGGGGGGGGGGAGGGGAGGGGAGGGGGGATGAGTTGAGCCCAAAAGTCTATCTCAAAATTTCATTACAGCATCTCTGCGCAGGACGCATTCACGAAAAGTTCAAGTAGCAAACATAATTCTAGATGAGATGATGAGCTCGAAACTCCAACACGCCCTGGTGACACACACCGACAACCAGATACCCAGCATCATAGCACAAGCATCATCAGATTCGTTATCAATTCAGAAGCAAATCAAAACAGGCATGACAAATAGAGAGGACGTTTCCCAGCGCACTCAGCAGAGAAGTATCCAAGCACCGACTTGTATGTATAGTTGAAAGCACGCACCAGCAAAAATAGACAAGAGGCCAATACAAGGAACCAAATGAAACAAGAGGAGCTAAGCAAACGCAGATTTACAGATGAACTCCAAAAAACCATATGCATGACAAGGATTTCCTAGCAGTTGTATAAAGAAGCATAAACACGGATTTCTTTTAGCAGCAAGAATCTTGCAAGCACAGCATAAATCTTAAATTTTGCATCATGTATAAAACACTGAAAAGTAGCTATGACATATGAATGACAGACCAACAACATTACAACAAGATATTATGTTTAAAAAAAAAAAGGAAGCATCACTTTTAGCGGGTATGGATAAAGCGAGAGCAAACCTAACAACGAATGCAGATTCAACATAATTAGAAATCAGAAAGATAGGATGCACATTCAAAGGTAAGATGTCATATGGCTTCCCAGAGATGAAAACAGTTTTAATTACATGCAAAAATCTTTCGACTCTGCTTACATCTTATGCAAGAAAAGAGTTCAACCAATCACACATAATGTAGAAACAAAAATGGCAAGTGGGATTTATCCCTCACAAACAGCTATATTAGACATCCTACATAATTCTCCCAGCAAAGAAGGTTACTTGCTCTCAAATATTTCTTCTTATTTTCCAGAAAGGGGCATTAAAAGACGGACAGTGATTTAACAATCACCCTCCTTCCTTTAACCTATACCTTTCCCCTTACGTCCAAAACCCTAGCTAATATCCTACAGTAAACCCAACCAACAACTATGTTAATGAAAGCAATGGCAAATTCTTCCATACATTAACAAGCAACACCATCTCCCAACTACAATGAAATCTAAAGAAAAGAAAACAGGGAAAAACTAGAGCGGTTCAGAGTAGGTCAGAACCCTAGCTAATCAACAAGTTTATTTTGAGAAATTTACCATGGCCATATTACTTACTAACCCAAGTTAGGCTAGTCATCCCGACTTATTTGGACTAGATACTATGTTAGATCTTAGTAAAAGCTTTCATGCTGCTTTAACCATGAAATTAGCTCGAGATATGGTTACAAACTAACTTTTCGTTTCCCTTTCAAATAAGGAAGCCAGGCCCAATACTTTTAGTCTTCCACTCATCAATATATTTTAACAATGCCTCGAGGTATGCTTCACAGTTTAAAAAAGTGCCAAATCTCAAGCAAAGATTTAAAATAAAATGTCTAGTCCAACTATATATATATATATATATATATATATATATATATATATAATCTGCCCCTCCTTTTTCGGTGCAAATAAGTTAAGAAATTTATGTCACTGTTGAAAAAGTGCCAAATCTCAATCGAAGATTTAAAATAAAGTGTCTAGACCAACTCTATATATAATATACCCCTCCTTTCAGGTGAAAATAAGTTAAGAAATTTATATGAGTCCGTGGGATACAACTTTTTTCCAAGGAGACACAAAGTTAACCCCAACCATAACCAAAACTAAAGTCATTCAATATAGCAATTACAACAGCAGGCACCCAAATTACTCTTTCTAACTCAGCAGCTAGAACAATTGGTTATGGTTCTTCCCTTAGTTTTTGTGATCAAAGTAAATAAAGAAGGATAAAAGCAAAGACCTACAAAAGAAACATACTAAGACCAGCTAAGACCACAACAAAAGGATTGGTAAAAGGACTAAGGACATAAGTATGAACAAAAGGGCTTCGAAAAGACAGAACAGGTACCTGAGGTTAAATATAAATCCAAAGCAGCATTCATTTTGCTCATCCTAGCAACCTAGGTAGGAATAATACATCGCAGTAGATCTAGATCTCATTCACGCATTACAAAGAAAAACAGTGTCCTCTAATTATGGAGTGTAAATCAAAACCTTTGGACCACACACAGCTACCACAATGGAGAGGAAAATACGCGAAACATACCCCTCGTCTAGGTCCTACATTGAATAGAAAAGTGAAACAAGCAAATGATGGAATTCGACCTGGGTCATCCTTGCTTCTCCTCCCTTTCCCTGTTCCACTGCTCAATTCGGGCCCTTCTTTCCTCACTTCCCTCCCTCCCCTCCCTTGCAGGGCTTCTAGCCCTCTTAGGGCTCCCATGCCTTCGCCTCCCCCCATCATTCTCATACCTGCCATGCTTGTCTCCACTCCTCCGTCCTCCACCATGGTAGTCCCTCCGATCAGGGTAGTCGCCACCACGTTCACGGTGGTCCCTCCGCACAGGTGGGCTACGACTCCGGCTTCTGCTACGGCTCCCGCGAAACCTCCGACGCCCAAAGAGCTTCCTCCTGAGCTCTCTCCCAATCTGCTTCACATGCATGAAATTGCAGTACCCACCACGGTTGCAGCTGTTCTCCTCGAACTGTCGGCATGTGGCCTCACGGAAGTCCGTGACAGGAGAGAAGTCGGCAATTATCGGTCGGCCCGAGTAGAATCGCCCCTGCAATGCCTGGAGAGCTGCAGCTGCCTGGTCCTCCTCCTTGAACTGAACGTAAACATTCCCAACCATGTGATCTGCGAGGTTGTCACATATGTTGAGGCTCTCAATCTCACCAAACTTGCTAAGCTCTTCAAAGATGTCCTCATAGAAGTCCTCAAAGTGCTCCTGGATTTTGCGCGGATCAATGGCTTGGCCTTGGGGGTCCACGCCTGGTGTTATCATGTCAGGGCGCTGGTACATGTTGGACAGGAGGAGGGTGGGTGAGATGGTAGGACGGTTGTGGAGCCGCGAGCACCGATCTCCATGTCGGCACGCCCCAATCTTGAAATAAAATGGACAGTTTACACGATCCTTCTCTGTGCCGAAAATCGAAGCCAAATGTTCTGCCATCTCTCCTGATATAGATCAAATAACCCCAGACCTTCCTCTTTTGTTGTTCAGAAATCCTAGATGGATGCTAACACTGCGTTAGAAATGTCATTCAGAGATGCAAAACCAAAGGGGTGGCCATGGGTCGTTTGGATCACGTTCAAACAGAACAAATACAACTACAGTACAGTAGAAACCTAGAGGAAACCATATTTTAAACGAGTGAGAGGAAAAAAATAGCCTCCAAGAAGTTCGCTAATCTAATCGATTTTCTTGAAACCCTAGTTTCCAGCTTGCCGACCAACCGAGTCAATTTAGTAGGCCTCAAAGAGACTTGAGACCGTGATTAAAAACCGAGGCAAAAGTTCACAAAACCCTAGCTTCCGGCGGTGACATGAAACTAGATCAAACACCAAAAAAAGGGAACAAAAGATAGAAACGTGCAAAAAGATCACAAAACCCCAACTTTGCGCGAGAAACGTAACTAGATCGGATAATCAAACCCCAGAGCCAACATAGCACGCTTAGAACACCGCGAAAAAGAAAAAAATTCCTACAATACAGACTATGCGAGGGTTTAACGGAGAGCTCACCTCGTTTCCTCGTAGGAGATGAAAAGAGGGATCGGATCGTCTAGGGTTTCCTCACCATTTGAGGCTTCGGGAGAGTGGGATTACTATTGTTAGACCAGAGAGGGCTTGGGATTCGGAAATCGAAGCCAACGAGCTGAGCCTGAACTAGGGCATCGACGGCAGACCCATTTGGGGCTACTTTTTATTATATCATTAGGGAAGCAGCTCGGTCGGCTGTGATTAGATATCGCCATGATCCTATCTCGGCCGTTCGTTTAGTTCGGGCTTCGAGGCCGGGCCAGAATCGAGGAAATTGCAAAGGCCGTGCTAGTGGGCGGCGTCGTTGGCCCAAAGACCAGGAGGCCTGGATATGTGTTTCACGTGTGCTGTATGGAGCACTAATAAATGCATCCATATTTAGTGTGGAAAATAAAAATTCTATCCAAGGAATTAAATGATTTGTATCGAGCTAGCACTAGATTGAGCAACCATGTATTGAATCAAAGAATTGACTTAGGATCAAATTAGTAATTTGAAAAATGAGTTGAACGCAAGTCAAGATTTTGAGTGAGCAAGAACCAAATTCATCTTGGCATAAGTAGATCTAAAAAATTAATTAGTTGTATTATTGTCATGTATGTTTGTAATTTTAAACGGACATAAATGTAATTGAGCGGTGAGGTTGGGGGTTAGAGTCGCGATCGTGGGGGAGATGAGATCGTGTGAGATCTCTCTCTTGATCACGAAAGAAACCGTTGCGGCATAACCGAACAACGTCATGTGTCACACAAGCCTCCATGTAGGACACATGGGTGCCAATAGGACAACATAAGTTTCACTTATAACCATAGCCTCATATAAGGATGATAATATTATTTTATGTTCTCTCTCCTTCGTTCTCTCTTCCAAACGCAAACCTTGGACGTCTTCCATATCCATGCCTCCCTCTCCCTTCGCGACGGCTCAACCGGTGCATACCGCCGCAATCTCTCCACACCCCCCCCCCCCTCTTCTCCCCCTCCCCCTCCCCCTCCGCAGCTGGGCTTCCTTCGACCTCTCCGAGTACGTCCACGAGCCGTCCGCCCTACTCTTCATGGTCGGCGCGAGCTCCGCCTAGTCCAAAGGTGGCACCTTGTTCCAACTCTCTGTCGTCTTTAATCTCCACTTCCCCACCAAAACCATCATCTCTTCCAACTTCATCACTGGAAAATTAGAAAACTTGGATGCCATCGATGGCGCAAACCACTTCGATCCCATCTCGATCCTGGCGTATATCCAGAAGAACTACGAGTATACTAAAATCTCGAGGCCAAGAACTCGTGCTCTCGACGATGACCTCTCCATGCTCGCCCTCGTGGAACTTGTACACCATTACTCGATCACAACAAGTGAGCTTGCAGACATTGGTGACAACGGTGTCACATGGCAATTTTATATTGCCGTTGGGGAGAGCTTAGAGTCTTGAGATGGCGCGGACGGTGAGCTTCTGGGACTGGACGACGTCGGCGATGGAGAGGGTGGGGTCCTCGGTGCGAGCGGGCTCGAGGTCGATGACAATGCTGACATCGATGCGGTGGAGAATGGCGTAGAATGGCTTACCGGAGGTGCGAGAGTGGATCCAAACTGGATTGAGGAGAGTTATTTAGGGGTGTACAATGGGTCGGGTCAACAGGTTAACGGGTCGGGTCTGACCCGACTCGTTAATTTTTGAGGGCCTTATGACCCGCCCGTTAACCTGTTAATTTATCAACATGTTAACAGGTTAACGGGTCAACAGGTTAACAAGTAAACAGGTACAGATAACCCATTAACCCGTTATTAGTACCACATTAATAAATATAAAGTTTTAAATTACAATCTATTAATCCAAAATTCAAACAACGTAAGCACGTAAATATAAGTTGTGCCACATGAAGAAATATAAAGTTTCCAATGTAAGTTCCAATTAACTTGGAAATTAATTAGATATATAATATATATATACTTGTAATTTGAAAATAGTTTTTATTCGAAACGGGTAAAATGGGTTACCCATTAAGCAAAAACTTAAACACCCATTACCCGACCCGGTATTATTGTAACGAGTCGGGTCAGACCCGACCCGTTTACGACTACCTTATGACCCGCCCGTTAAGGTTCGGGTCGGGTTAATTTTTCGAGTTAAAACGGGTTACCCAACCCGTTGTACACCCCTAGAGTTATTTCCCGGGCACTGGCGCCGCGTTGGAGGAGGAGGGAGCTTGAGGGGTTGAATAGAGTGCGGATGGTGAGGGGGTTGTCGAGGGGGGGTTTGCAGTCGATGGTGGGGACGACGGATTGGGGGGAGAGGTCAAGGAGGTTGGGAGTGTTGGCGGAGTAGGCGAGCACACTGAAGGAGGACTCGTCGACGGCGAGGGTATAGCTGAAGGGCTGGATGTGGGCGCCTCGCTAGATCCTGGAGAGGTACGCAGTGATTTGTCGCTCGAGGACGGATTGCAAAGTGGTGCCGAGGACGGATTGCGAAGTGGTGATGAGGATGGATTGGGAGTAGTTGGACCTTTTGCCGGTCTCGCCGGACCGCTCGAACACAACATGGAGTCATGCGTCCATCGTATACCGCGCGATCAGCTTGCTCACTGAGTCTGCGGTGCGTCCCTAGTGGCTACAAACAGAGGTTGCTAGCACCAGAGGACCGACTATGATGGGTGTGAGGGCCACCGCTGTTACAACCGTCGGAAACCATTTCTGGAGAACTTGGGTTTGTTTTTATGGAGACTTTGAATCAAAATCTGATGCAAAGAAGAGACTGCAACACCTAGGAAGTGATGGAACTCAAAACATATAAAAGCGTGAACATGTGTTGTTCTTTCATGCTCTCAACCGTGAATGGAATTTTAAATTTTAAAGCTTGATAAAGAGAATCAATATAGGGAATCTGTTGGTTGAACAAGTCAAAAAGTTATTTCCTATATTAGAGAATGACACCAAAACACATTAAAGTAGAGATTGAGATAGATACACAGGTAACCACCACCCTTTACTACTCATATTTCTATTCTCACCACCCGATAACCACCATCCCCCACTACTTCCTTCCACGTGACTTCATTTCGATCGTTTAATGTATTTAGACATAATTTGGATCGATCATCCTCAACCGCATGATAAAATACACCTAATCTTATATAATACTAGGCGAGCCCCGTGCCACCTGACACGAATAACCGCCCACTCCATACTCCTCTCTCTCTCTCCTAACCACCCGCTAACCACCACCCTCCACTACTCTTTTCCACGTGGCTTCATATCGATTGTCTGATATATCCGGACTTAACTAACCACCCGCTAACCATCACCTTCCACTACTCTTTTCCACGTGGCTTCATCTCGATTATATGATATCTCCGGACTTAACTTGAATCGAGCATTCCTATCTGTCTGATAGGATGCACTGGATCTTATATAATACTAGATGAGCCACGTGCCACCTGTGCACGACACTACGCCCTAACCACCCACCCCAATGCCCCCTCTCTCCTCCCCTCTCCATGACTCAGATGCCACATGTCCTCATCTCTCATCCTCTCTCTATCACTCAACTGTCATGTGTGAGAAAATATACGAGTCAGATTGTGGCTCATAAAAAATGATATTATATAATATTAGGTAGGGGTGTGCAACGGGTCGGGTCACAGGTAAATGGGTGCGGGTCGGACCCGACCCGTTAATTTTGCACACCCTTGTGACCCGCCCATTAACCTGCTATTTTTTAACAGGTAAATAGGTAAACGGGTTAACAGGTAAATGGGTAAATAGGTACAGGTTAACAGATTAACCCGTTTAACATGCTATTTTTTCAGAATTCTAGGATGATTTCTCAACCTTATTCAAATTTCTAATTAGCCACATTCCAAACAAAAAAGCTAAAACACACTCTTTGCTTGAGGACAACATAACAAGTCAGTAGTATTGACATTTCAGGATTGAAAATAATTTCAGCATACATATCACGAAATATATTTTTTTTAATTTTTTTTTTAATTTTAACAGGTAAACAGGTTAACCCGTTAATAAAAAACTGAATACCTATTACCCAACTCGTTTTTCACCGTAACGGGTCGGGTTCGACCCGACCCGTTTTTTACCACCTCATGACCCGCCCATTAAGGCTCGGGTCGGGTGTTTTGACCGGGTCGAAACGGGTTACCCGACCCGTTGCACACCCCTAATATTAGGTGACCCGTGCCACTTGACATGGGTAACCACCATCCCCCATTATTCCATTTCACGTGGTTTCATCTCGATCGCATAATATCTCATAACACAACTTGAATCGAGTATCGTTATACGCATGATAAGATGCATTGAATCTTATATATATACACACACACATTAGCGGGCCCTCTACCGGCACGGGTAATCACCTCCCCCACTAATCATCATCTCTCTCCTAACCACCCGGTAACCACTGCCTTCCATGTGGTTTTATCTTAATCATCCTTATATGGAGAGATGATTATAAATTAACTTTTCATTGTCCTATGTTGGAGCCTACGTGGAGAGGGTTATTCTACGTGGAGGGGGAGTTAGCGGGTTAGAGAGGAGTTATTGAGGAAGATGGGGGAGAGAAGACAATTACCCTGCCATGTGGCAGGGGACTTACTAGTTGTTTTATATATCCGAGCTTAACTAAGACCGGACAGTATGATGCACTGAATCTTATATAATAGATATATTTGAAAAAGAAAAAGAAAAAGATCTCTTTTCCCAACGGTCCAAAATCTTACCTCTAATCACGTGCATCTCAGGTGATTCCCCTTACCCCAGGACTATCCAGTTCCCCTCCTTCGAGATCCCGAGATCGGACGGCGCAGAATCCACGATCGGAGCACGGGCCATTTGAAATCGATTCGAAGTTTTCGAACTAGAGTTGTCCACCACCCCCAAATCCCGACCCCCTCCCTTCTCCTCTCCTTTCTCCCAAGCATCGAAGCTCTCCAGCGTCTCTTGGTTGGAAGTTTGAACCAAGAGCGGGTTTTAGAGACAGTGAGAGTTTCGTACAGAGAGAGAGAGAGAGCTCGGCGCGATGGAAACCCTAATGGTGGATCGAGTCCAGAGCAGCCTGAGGCTCTTCATGCACCGTAACGCCGTCTTCCTCTGCGAGCGCCTCTGCGCCGAGTTCCCCTCCGAGGTCTTCTTTTCTCTGTCCTCCCCCACCCTCTCACCACCTTTCTCTCTAGTTTCATAGTTTGTTCGAAATCTTTAGTTGCCTATCTTTAAGACATTTGTTCACTGCTCTGGATGACGTAGTGCTCGTGATACAGCGCTCCAGGGCTTCTTGGTTTCAGATTACTTATCGTAATTGGATGGATTCTGCAGTAAACTGTTCAAAATATCTCCTTTTTTATGCATATTTTCTTCGATTTTACTTGAGAGGCGACTTGGTCTGCAATTTGGTTTTGAGGGTTTAGTGGCAGTTGGGTGGTTTTTGAAAATTTTAAGTGCTTGCTGTCTTTCTTGACGTTTGTCATTGTGGAGGCTTGAGGTGATATGGAGACCAGGTTTCTCGGCTTTAGTTTATGGGATATAGCTGAGGAGTTTTTGTGACCAGATTGTTCGTTCTTTTCTTAGCTTTGCTCATGCATACCCATCGTCATTCCGCCCACCTTGGATGTTCAGTTTGCGATTCTAGTGCTATATATCATGTTGAAACTTGACCGAAGCCTGTGATGGAATTCTGTCTTGTAGCTCAATCTGCAATTGCTGGCAAGTTGCTACCTGAGGAACAATCAAGCTTATTGTGCCTATCACATTTTGAAAGGTATGTAAACAACTGGTTGCAATCATGACGAGATTATTGTCCCAATGTATTTGTGAGCTGCATAATGAAGCCCTGCAGAGTAGACATAAAGCTTCTTATGAGATTACCGCTCTTAGTTTTTGGACCATATTTGCATGGCAAAGGGGCCGAAATTTGCTATATGGCTTATTTTCAAGTGATTGCCTTGTGTAGCCACACAGAATAGCTCTTTGGTTAACTTGAATGCATTACATACTGCAGGAATCTAAGCTGCTTGATCTCCTATAGGAGTCTATTTGGTAGCTTTATTTCTTCCACAGTTTCTTATTGTTTAACTTGATGCTTGTTCAGAAGTTGATTGTCCTTTTTTTGTTCTGATTATGAAGGCACGAAAATGCCCCAATCGCGCTACTTGTTTGCAGTATCATGCTTTCAGATGAATCTTCTCTGTGAAGCTGAAACAGCATTGTGCCCGCCAAATGAGCCCAACACAGAGGTCCCTAAATACTTTTAAACCTCATTAATCATTCCACACAATGGTTTTCTACTACAGGTCTTATGCTAATTCTGCTGTTAATTCATACGGTACATGTCTCCCGTGCTAGACTTAGTAAATGGGAGACCAAATCCACAGTTTACAAGCATTTTATAGCATGCAAAGTTAAGTTAGTCATATTATGTTACAACTTTTGTAGCATTATCAGGACCAATTATTTGGGACGAGGGAAAAGAATATGACAAGAGGGAAGTGAGCTGTATATTAAGCATGAGAATTCACAATAGGAAAAATCTTGTATATTTACCTTAAAATTTTATTCTCCTTGTAGCGAAACTAATTACTGTCTTGATGTTTCTCTTCCTTTATACAGGTTCCAAATGGGGCAGCTGGTCACTATCTTTTAGGTCTCATTTATAGGTTTGCGTTTTACCCTTTTTATGTTTCTCTCACTCCTCTCACCCTCAATCTTTTTAATGTTGTCAAAAATTTTGTTGGGTAAAGAGTTCAAGAGTCCTCGTTTTAGATTTACGCTTATTTTCACTTATATATGAATACCTGAGAGTGTAGGCTTTTTCAAGTTTTTGTTATTTTTTGTTTTGCATTCATTCAGTAGTGCATTTGAATTAGGCAAGGTTATGATGCTAGATAATTGTTAGTCAGTGGTCTTTCCTACCATTAATTGAACAAGAAGCAGTTGGATGCCATGTATTTAATAAATACTTGTTAACTTTTCTATCGGCGCATTCCCATATTCAGATACACAGCGAGAAGAACAAGTGCAATTGATCACTTTCAGCAGGCTTTGGCTATTGATCCGCTTTTATGGGCCGCTTACGAGGAGCTATGTGTTTTAGGTCGGTAAGAAATATGCTTGTGTTCGGTGTCATTTTATTTCAGTTCTTCCTGCAAAGGCAACATTTAAACAAAGGGTTTTGGCAGCTTTATAACTATTTTAACTACTGCTCTGTTATTTCACGTTTTTGGCGTCTTATCCACTACAGGGGCCAAGGCTTTTCGAAAACTTGTAATGCTCCTAGGACCTAAGTGTACTCTGCCTAAACATTTTCTTGTGACCACTCTTTGCCTGAAATGTTTCTCTTGCTGACCCGTTCAGCATGTTATGATGAGTTGTTTCATTATGCAAACTGCAAAATACCTGTGATCAAAGTATTGGCATATGTTTCTTATGAATCTAACCATTATGTTAGTGTTTTTTTCCGGGGTGTAAAGGGGTATTGGAAGCAGTTAACCAGCGAGAAGTAAAATGTCAATAAGAAATTGGTGTTGTTTCATTTATTTTCTTGTCATGGCATCTACTTTCTTTTTCAGGTGCAGCAGAAGATGCAAATGAATGTTTCAATGATACAGTTGCTCCTCGCATCCAGCATCAGCAGTTAAATGAATCAAGTTCTCAGATTTTGTGTACCGGCACTGAAGATCAAAACTTACCCTCTAGTAGGACAGTTGGCTTAGGGGACTTGAGTCCTCAATTGAAGCGATTACATGCTAACAGCACAAGAGATATCCCTAACAATAATAATTGTGCTTTGGCAGCAGGGCAGGCTCAGAATAGTGGCCCTAGTGGCTCTGCAAGTTCATCACTTTATAATACTCCTTCACCAACCGCAACACAGGTGAGTTTGAAAATAGCATACTTTATTATTTTGAAACTTTTTCTAAATGATTACAGTTAATGTATATAAATAAAAAGTTGAAGTGTGAATGAGGATGATCATTACTGCCCTGTGGTTTTGCAGTTGGTGAGAAATCTTATGCTGCACACCTTCTGAACAACTATTACTTCCATTTTCATAAAGTACTGGTACTAATTAGGTCTCTTACTAGTGGAAAATCTGTTTTCTTTTTTTTAAGAAGACTGAATGGTAAATAAATGACAGAAACAAATCTTGTTAGCAAATGGCTATGGCTGCATGTTACTCTGGTTTTAATATCCTTACAGCAAACATGGTTTGGGTAGCGTATTATCCTGGATGTTAATTCTTGGAGGTGGGAAGCTCCAAAGTGATATTTATGGATATATATGTGGAGGAGAATCACGCCTTTTTCGAACTTGTAGCTGTAAACAAAGATATGCTAAAGCTGCAGTCCACGTGGACAAAATTAGCTATGATTGCGCATGCCTCCAACTATTCAACAATGTAGCACAAGCTGGAACCACTTGATGTGTAGTTCATGGTATTTTGATACCTTTCACTGTGTGTTTTTTGATCTAGCCTTCTTCTAGAATAAAGCTTGTTGGCGATACCTTATTGGGCAAAAATTGGCTTCTTGCAAGCTTTAAAAAAAATAAATTCTGTTTCATCTGAACATCCAATAAACTGCAAGGCCCATCTCACGCGGTATATGTAGATTGTACATCTTGCTTGTCGTGTCACGTTATGGAAGGACTTGGTCTCCTTACTGTTGTGTTGATGGTGTTAGTTTAAAGGTTTTCACATTCTTCGACTCTTCAGAAGAGGATGTCAACAGTTTTTTGCTGCTTCCTTTAGGAAATAGTTTCTTGTGTTGGTGAAGACTTATCAGAAATTATGTTGTGCTTATTGTTTGTTGATAACTTTTTCATTGCATTATACAGCTATCTGGAGCAGCTCCTCCACCTCTGTGTAGAAATGCACAACCATTCCCCCATACATTAGGTGGTGATGGCTCTACGAAATTGACTATAAATGCAGCAATTCAGGCCCCTAGGAGAAAGCTAATGGAGGAAGGGAAACTACGAAAGGTCAAAATTTGTAAAATTGTTAAGATTCTCAAAATTTGTCCTATCATTGCCCTTTCTGTCTTTTTCCTGTTGTTCAGCACAAATTGTGGTACATATGTGCGTAATGAATTTCTCCTAAACCAACAGGTGCTGTTTTCAATAATCAAATTAATAGCACATAGTTTTGTAACTCGTGTTATCAGTTAATGCTTGTTTCCAAGACAGATAAGATTGTGTGTTGCACATTTGCACTTTTATAAGTAGGATGGTGTTGTCCTATGTGACTTTTGAGTTAAGTAGCGAGATATCTTATGCTGGCCCAAGATTAAAATGCAAATAAGGGTCCTGCAGGATTGGTTATGATCTTGCTGACAAGATCTCTAAATGAGACAATTTTCCTTGTTAGTTGTTATCTTCACTTTGACATTGTGGTCCTGAATCTCTCCTACTATGCATTTCCTTGACAATGCATATATTAGAGTGTATAGTTGGAACTTGGGATATCCTTTCAAGGTTTCAGGCCTTCAAAAATTCTCTTGTTGGGTATAGGTAGCTGCAATACCAGTCAAAACATTTTAATTTATGTCTTCATTTCAATGGTTCACTCTTTTATCTTGTGTTTCTTTGCTTAGCTCAAAGAGATTTCCTTGTTTTTAGTGCCCTCCATTTTCTGCATCGTAGAGGATGGAAATTGATTGTTTATGGTTCTTTCAAGAAAATTATCCCTTCAGCAAGTTAATTTTGGTTCGAGTTGCTTTAGTTCATTTTGGACCTGCTGCTCATGTTCTGATAGAGCTGCTGACCTTTGGGAGGATGCTTGGTTTTTGTTGTATCCTTCAAGATGTTCATGCAGGATATATTGTGGACACACATGTGCAAGCTCACCAACACACATGTTTCCACAATACATGAAGTACTATCCTGTGATATTTAGCATAATATCTTGCTACTTACAATTTCGGTTTGCAAATAGACTACATTTGGCTTGGGACACTAACAATTATTGAGTGCGATTCTCTTTAGTCTCCATGTCTTCATAATTCATCTTAATGCAGATTTATATTGCAGGTTTCAGGTAGACTTTTCTCTGATTCAGGGCCAAGACGAAGTACAAGACTTGCTGGTGAAGCAGTTGCCGGTGCAAATTCAAATGCTTCCTATGCTGGGGGGAATGGAATAAATCATTCTTCAGCCAGATTTCTTGGAGGATTCTCTTCTTCATCATCCAAAGTGGCCTCAGCAGCTCTTCGTTCTGTGACCATTAGGAAGGGACAATCGTGGGTTGCTGAAAGCTTTGATGAAGGTGATCCATTGGACTAGTTACAGGAAATGAAGTGGTTAATGTAGACATCTATTGGAAAGAGAAAGGGACTATCTAGATCACTCCTGACTATGTAGCTCTTCCTTCTGTGACCATTAGGCAGGGACAATAGTGGGTTAACAGAAGTTTTGATAAAGGTGATCCATTGGACTAGTTACAGGAAATGAAGTGATTAATGTAGAAAGTTAAGAGAAAGAGACATGGACTATCTAGATCACTCCCTGTATTGCAAGCATTTAAGGGGGGGGGGGGATGAAGCCATTTCTACATTGAACCTAATTGCTCAAAAAGTATAAGTATGTACTATTTGAACTCTTGCGTATATTATTATAGGGACGCTAGATAATCTTACTCTGGAACCTGAAGAACTAACTAGGAGGAAATGTTTCTGGGTTTAGCCAAGCCTTCGGTCTAGTTTATATGCATACCAAGACTATTTCCTGATATTATGATGCTCTTGGTCTTATCTAAATATCTTCTGCATTTTGCTAATGTTAGATACATAAATGCATTCTTCTTGTTTGGTCTTATCGAATTATTTTCTGCTTTTTGCTAATGTCAGAGACATTAATGTATGTTTTGCTGAAGAGTTCCTGATGAATGGGTCAGGGCTTTTATTGAAAGGGTCAAATATATCTGAAAATACCTACACATTTCTCCCTAGAATATTGATAATTACAATTTTGCCCCTAAAATCTTAAAAGATTCTTTCAACAAATGTCCCTTTGTCAACCTCAGTAGGTTTATCTGACTTAACCAGAGTTAAAAGACAACCGAGCCATGATAAATGACTTAAATGCCCTTCGATCCTAAGTATGTCTCAATGTTCTCTATCAGCTTTAAAGGAGAAGGAGAAATGAAGGTGTAATAGAGAAGGGGAGGTGGAGAAGGTGAAGGAAAAGACAAAATGGAACTCATTCGAGGTATTTAAGTTAACTCGGAATTTTTTTGGTGCAAAGGAAAAGGGAAAATGTGAAGCTATTAAGGTTTGGAAGGAGATGGTATTTAAGTAATTCGCCATCTCTTTGCTAGTGAAGAGACATGTTTGAAATATTCCACGAAAATTTCGTCAAAAAGTAACTAGGAGGGCTATATATGCAAGTAACCTGAGTTGTTAGGGGGGGAATATGTACATATCCAGATTATAGGGGAAATGTGTAATGAAAGTGAAATATGTCTTATTGAAAATGTGTATATGTGGTTGTGACAGTTAAAAATAATTTTATGTGACACTTTGAGTGAGATCCAAAGATCGCAGATATTAGAAGTCTCAAATTAATTTTGTCTCTATGAGATTCGTGCCATTTGGCCATGGTCAAATGTTCTTGAACTAGAAAAGCTTATTGGCCCCTGGTGCCCTTGTGCAGTCTTTTTCAGAGTTCATATTTCTTTTTTTTTAATCATATGATCTATAACCATCAAAACTGATCCAGTACTTTAAATTTAGGCAGGAGACTTGAGGTTTTCGATGATTCCCGTGCTGATAATGCTGTCAATAATTCATCCTCTTTATCAACCTTAGCTGATGGTAGGTCTCTTGAGCAAGACAGGGTTAATCCTCAAAATGGTGGAGTTTCAGTGAATGAACAAAAAGTAATAGATGCTATCCGAGAACTGTTGGGCCTCCTAAGGATCCTGGGAGAGGGCTACAGGCTTTCCTGTATGTACAGGTGCCAGGTATGGCATATGTCCTTGCAGATCCAATATATTTATTCCCATGGCTGTGCTTTGTTACCAATATAATGCTTCTGAATCATCAGGATGCTTTGGAAGTGTTTCTGAAACTGTCCCAGAATCAGTATAATACAGGATGGGTGCTAGCCCAGGTAATTTAGTTTCTTTCTACCTCTCAAGTGTAACCTTATTTTAGCAATCCCTACCTTTTTGGGGTTTCTCCCTAAATTGCGTTCAGTGTGATCAATGGGACTTCAAGTTTCTTGTTAAGGTTTATCTTATTGAAGTAACATTTTGTATACGGTGATTTCGTCAGTAGATTAATACTTTAATCTGTTTGGAAATGAGACTCTTTCTATATGACAAATATGTGTGAGGTTGAATCAGGAACCTAATTATTTGAAATCTATTTGTTAGAAGTATCTAAATTTAATGTGCTTTTTGTTAGCAAAAGTTATTGTATCCTTGATAGATTGGAACAAAGATTCACCTAGGATGCATCATGATATTCGCCTAGAGGGCACCATGAGCCCACATGTTTAGATTCTCATGTTTTCTTCTTCTACTCCTTGAGTAACTCCTAGTGCTTAATTTGCTTGTGTTAAAAGCTAACTATACCTTATTACCTTAGATTCTTCTTATATATTTAGAAGCCATCTTACATTTTCTAAAAGAGACAATATACCTCTGTTTTTCTAAAAGGCTGACTCATGTCTTATTTAGAGCCTAGTTTGTTTCTTGAGATTTTGAATATGGCTGATTTTTTAGTATGCATTTTGTAGGTAGGGAAGGCTGATTTTTTAGTATGCATTTTGTAGGTAGGGAAAGCACATTTTGAATTGGTAGATTATTTCGAGGCTGATCACTTCTTTACTATGGCACGCCGGGTATCACCATGCACTTTGGTGGGGATGGACATCTATTCCACTGTTCTTTATGTAAGACACCTCTGTACATGGCTTTGTTTTTTTTTTTTTTTTTTGGGCTACTATGATTATTCTGTTCATGACTTTTTATTTGGATATGCAGCTATTTTGTTAGCTTTTGCTGAATGAACCTGTTTTGTTAGCCTTGTGATGTATGATGCAGACTTCTCACTTGGCATTTGCTATTGGCTATCGATTGTGATCTTAGACAGTTATCTATTTTGTGGTCACACTGTCTTGATCTCGCCGACGAAAGTCAAAACTCTGAATCAATTTCTTTTGTCAGTAATGGGGTGGGTTATGAGGTCTTATAGTGAAAGAGGGCAAGGTGTTGGGGTGGTAATGAAAGTGCCATTTCTTTACATCAGCTAGGCGGTTGTTGAGGGAGGTCGATATGACCAAACTGAATATAAATAAAGAAACAAACATAGTCTTCTGTGATAGATGGGGTTGTTCTTGTAGCATTACACCTTTTTTGACAAGATTAATACAAAGGGATGCTATATCCTCCAATTTCCCATTGCAATTAGGCTCCTTAGGCACACTGTCAATCTGATCAAGGTTTATTCTGTCTGGCAGCATCTGAAGGAAGAAATGAAGCTGAGTTATCTTGCTCAAGAGCTTATTTCAACCGATCGTTTATCCCCGCAAGCATGGTATGGTTTATGATATGTTCAGAAGGGAACCGTGCTAACATGTACCAAATTTATATCTATTTGCACAGCTAATATTAGCAGAGTGGATAAAACATGAGTATCCCTTATATAGAAATTATCATGATCTGAGTTAATCTACTCTATGTAGAATGAAAGCCCCACACTGGTTGAAAGAAATAACTTTTGATGTAATACCATGTGTTGTATTTATAAGTTTGTACATTTCCATGTCGGCTTCTTATTATTGCTCTTATCTGCTGTCATTTCACTGATAGTTGGTAAATGTAGGTGTGCTATGGGAAACTGTTACAGCTTGCAGAAAGATCATGAAACTGCGCTTAAAAACTTTCAGCGAGCAGTGCAAGTGGACTCTAGATTTGCTTACGCCCATACACTTTGTGGCCACGAGTATGCTTCTTTCCACCTTTTTCACTTTTCTTATCCTTTGACTGTCAGAGTTATCTATTCTATTACTTTTCTATTGCTTTTGGTGCATGTCTTTTGGCATGCAGCTTAGGCTTTCAATCCTCATCATGTCTCTCTCTCTCTCTCTCTCTATTATAGATATATTGCCTTGGAAGATTTTGAGAATGGAATTAAGTGCTATCAGAGTGCCCTTCAAGTGGATGAGAGGCACTATAACTCCTGGTATGGCCTTGGAGTGGTATATCTTCGCCAAGAGAAGTTCCAATTTGCAGAGCATCACTTCCGAAGAGCCTTTCGTATTAATCAACGTTCTTCTGTCCTTATGTGCTATTTGGGAATGTCCTTACATTCGCTGAAGGTTGAGACACATTCTCTAGCACCTTGAGATTGTGTTGTTCTTTCTTTCTGGGTCTTAAAAATATTCTTTTAATGCATATGGAGGAAATCTTTCATTTTTCTGGTGCTCATTTCTCGTAGTTTGTCCCGTCTTACAGAGAAACGAGGAAGCACTGGACATGATAGAAAAGGCTATCATAGCTGATAAAAAGAATCCACTCCCTATGTATCAAAAGGCTAACATACTAATGGGCCTTGAAAGGTGTGATGAGGCTCTGAAGAATTTGGAGCAGCTAGTGGAGTATGCGCCTCGTGAGAGCAGCGTCTATGCACTCATGGGCAGGATTTATAAAAGACTGAACAAGCATGAGAAGGCTATGTTCTATTTTGGGCTTGCCTTGGACTTGAAGCCTCCTGCAGCTGATGTTGCCGGCATCAAGGTACCTATATAAATTTGTATCGCCTTTACATATTCTGAAATTTGGTGATTGCAACTATTTAAAACCTTGCACGTTGAATCCTTGAAATTCCTAATGCAAAGAATGAGAGATCCCTTTTACTGAATCTGCTTTTTTTCAGTCGGCAATGGAGAAGTTGTACCTGCCTGATGAATTAGAGGACATCCTTTAGATTCAGTTCCTCTCAAGTCTCAACTACTGGCAAAGGCTCTATTGCGCGCATGGCTCAGATCGCTTGTGCTCTCGATCAACTAAAAGAGAATGTGGGCCTATATCGTCTGATGTTTCTTTTGCTCACTCATATATTTCTCCGAGCAATGAGCACAAGCACAAGTGTAACACCAATCCAGTTTTGTAGCTTTAGCTTATTTCTTAGGCAGAAATAGATATCGGCAGAGAGCTCGAAAGCGGCGGCGCTTTGCAAAATGAAAGTGTTGTAATTGTGCCCAGAATGCTTTTGCCAATTATATATCATAATCGAAATCGCAGTTAACAGGAACAGCTGCTCGTTATTGTGGTGTTGTTGATGATCGATCATTATATATTGTCACGCATACATAAAAACATAGATAGATTTTTTTAAAAGAGTCATTACTTTGTAAGATGTTGCTTTCGGTTGCTTTCAACCCAAGCCTTTACTTTACTGTATAGTGGCTCGCGATCATTTCATCTAACGGATCGCATACTTTTTCTCCACGGAGGGTGTCTTCCAACCCAATCTTCTTGATCGGTTCTACTCGGTGGAGTTTGATTATTACATAATACTACAGACATGTGGTCATCATTATAGAGAGAGTTAGACCTTGTTTGGTATGGGGTTGTTAAGGGAGTTATCCCCGTTTAACTCCATTTCTATTCTTAAATATTAAATATCATCATTACTATTTTATTCTCATTTTATTTACTATCATCACTTTATTTTTTTCTATTCGAATTTCTTAATTTCACTTTTTCTAACTCTATTTCTTCTTAATTCCATTTTTTCTAACCCCATACAAAACGGCCCAGTTTAAAATCTGAGGTGGAGATTACTTATCTTGCTATATCTCTCTGAAACAATTTTTTTTTCTTTCTAATTTACAGAAAAATTCCTCTAATAGGTGGAAAAATCACTAAATCATCATTGAGATTACTTATCAGCGAATATTCTGCGACTGAGGCAATTTGAAAGTACCGGCGATAGACAAAAAGACCAAAATACCCTCCATAATTGAGATTTTTGAAATAAGAAAACAAGGGTGGCTTCCTTTGTGAATTATGACATCATGGTGATTGCCGGGAAGGTTTTTTTCTTTGTTGTAAATTCTTCATAAATTAAAGAGATATTCTTGTAAACAAGGGATGGATATCATATGATTCTATATAGACAATCAAGCAGTGTTTGACTGCGTGAAAGGTATACTGCATGTGTTCGTGCTTTGCATGAGGGGTAATGAAATTATGAAAGTGCAGTGCTGTGCAAGGCAATCCCTCACTGCACTCTCCACCTCTCTCTCTCTCTCTCTCTCTCTCTCTGTCTCTTATTAGCTGTAACTATTATTAGTTCCAATACCATTGCCACCTCTACGTGGATATAAAAACAGCATGCATGGTGGGTGTTTCTTGCAATACAACTGAACTGAGAGAAAGGTTTGAAGGCTAAGATCTAGAGAGAGAGAGAGAGAGAGGTTTTAATTATATATATCGATCATGGGGTTCTCCTCACATGAGACTCTGATGGTCGCCGTAGTCCTCCTGACGCTTTGCGTCGGCGGCGGCCACGCTCGGTTAAACCATGATCACAACAACGTAAATACCACCATAGTTGCAGGTGGTGAACTACTCGTGGCTCCCATGCGTCCTACTGTCGTGAATACTGGCAGGCATGGTCGCCTTGGTGGAAGAGGCGGCGGCGGGGGAGGGGGAGGTGGTGGTAGTGGTTATGGATGGGGTTGGGGTAGTGGAAGCGGTGGTGGAGGGGGAGGTGGTGGGGGTGGTGGAGACGGTGGAGGCGGCGGCGGCGGTGGCGGCGGCGGCGGCGGTGGTGGAGGCGGTGGCGGTGGAAGCCATAGTGGCAATGGTAGCGGACAAGGTAGTGGTCGTGGTGGTGGCCGTGGCAGTGGCAACGGTGGTGGCAGCGCAAATGACTCCAAAGGTCATCATGGCAAACACAATGGCTCGCCGGGAGGAGGTGGAGGCGGGGGTGGCGGACATACAAACATGAAGGGAAACAAGGTGGCGGCCGCCGCCAAGACGGTGGTGGGACAGTAGGCTCATGAGTCATCATGGCCTCAATTTCCCGAGCCTTTATGCTACTGATTAATAGCATGCATGCGTACGCGCGTGCACTTGTGTCACCTTATTAGTGTTTTTATATATGTTTCCTTAATTCGGTGTGCTATCTGTCGGCTTTTCTATTTGTTGAGTTCTTTTGTGGCAATTGACCTTTGTGGAAATCAAGGATTAAGGTGTTCAAAATAAATATCATGCTGAAGAATCTCTCAGGGAAAAAAAAAGTTTGATTAGTTCTTTCGCAATTACCCAATCAAGACAACTAAACTAAAGTCATGCTATGCTAATTTTCTATGTATCGTTCTAATTTTATCAGCGCAGGATGGTGGTGACAATGCAGGTCACTAGTTATAGATGTAAGTAATATATGAAATGAAAGCACTTGCCCTCCTAGTTAGAATAATTTGGAGCATTCTTGTTGAGTTTTGCATTAGAAATGATTTGGAGCTGAATTCTATTGCCAATAAAAAACCAACTCAGCACAGTCGTAAAAGTGACTTCCAATCGACATAATGGTCGGATTTGTTAACTTTAAAACTTTAAGACCCCAAACAGGAAGAGAGACATGGAAATAATCAACATTTTGCCTGCCATTTGTTGCAAGAATTCCAAGGTTCTACAAGTAAACAACTCTTCACCATGACTTCAAAGCATAACCCATCCATATCCAAAATTCTCTACCATGCCCGTTTCGACCACCCACCATATATATATACGTACGTAATACATTCCTTTTGTAATTGCTCATTGTTAATCAAGGCTTTTTGTCACCATAATTTTGTTTTCATATTGACACTTGGAGAACTAGCCAACATCCAATTTCCAAGCATACACATGGAACTGTAAGTTAAGTATGATTTCTTTTCATCAAATCAGATCGAGCACGCCAGCTCCAAGGATGAATCCAGATGTCTCCACTCAACGATTGCATGTGAACAACCTGAGAAAAGAAAACAACAACAACAATCATAGAAAAAACTTTTCCTTTTCATAGGTACGCTTCAGTAAATAAAATTTGTCACTAACAAGATAATTTTGGAGGTCAGAAAAGAAATCCTCAAACAGGCAGCTGACAATCAATTCCAGGATCCTTATATATTGTTTCATTTCAGATATTAAGATGAAGGATCAGAGGCCGTCGGGAAGAATAGCACTACAAATCTGACTGCTCAAAAGGTGCCCGTATAAAGAGTTGACCATGCAAGGTTACAACTGCAGAAGTTCGATGCGGGTCGATTCGCAAAGGCAAGGTGATGACCTGCACGGAATACCTATCTGTTATAGAACGTATGAAACCATTGTTAGACTACAATCAAACAACAGAACCCAAAACCTGCCTTTTTGAATGGGGTAACACCCCAAGGATTATCAGGCTGCTCAGGTTTGCCAGATATAACCACACGACCTGCTGGATCTGATTGAACATGTACCTGAAACATTGAGGGTTTTTTTTTGTCATTAAGCTAGAAAAGGGTTCAAAATAATGCAGCAGTTCCCTTGCCCAATTACAGGATTTCCTCCCAATTCCAACCTTGCAGAAGCATTCAGAAAATGTGTGCTGGGGGCGGTGTCCAGGAAAACACAACATCAATTAATCAAAATTTACAATATAATATCAAAGAACAGCATCTGAACATCTGAGATAACAAAGAGTGTGAAACTACAAAAAACATAAGCCAAAAAAAGAGAGAAAGGAAAAGGGGAGATATAATCATATAATTATGGATAAAGGGCAGAATGTATCCTCACCTCTTCCCGCAGGAGCCCAGGAACTAGAGCATATACTTCAAAGCAATCTTTCTAAGAACAAGAAAGAACATTTCTGATTCAGGCTTTCTCAGAAGCATAAGTCTGATTCAGGCTAAAAAATCCCATTATGTGGCTTAATATGATTTGTGAACTTACATTCCTCTGCACATTTATTTTCACCCAATTAGCAGGAGCCCCAACATCAGCGACCATTGCATCCGCTCTGCAAGTAGGTCATTCCATTTAAACCAAGATCGATATGCAGAGCATCAGGATCTTACTAAACAGTGAAGTCTAAAAAACTAAAAAGCATCTTCAAGAATTAAAGGCTTTCTGGAGGATTAACCCCAAAATTTTCCAGTGGAAAGCATGCAATGAAATAAAAAAAAAAGCTGGCTGAGGACACAATGAGCAGTCAAAAGCAAATCCTAACTGTGACTTGGCAACTTTTGAAAGTCGATCTTTATCTTCATGCTCCAGTCCAGTTACTTTTTTCCTCTTCAGTGAACCTAAGCCATTAAAGAAACGAATATGAAACTGGAAAAGCTATTGTTATAAGTTTATAATACACAAAACCCTTTAGATGCCATACTGATGCTTTTGAGATGTTCTTCACGTTTGATCAATGCCGAATTTTTCTCCTGTGATAGGGATGTATGGTCCATCAATTTAAACCTAGAGATAGAACATCACAGGAAGTGCGTTGAAATGAACTGAAACTAGGCCTTTGTAAGATGCACACAAACCTTGATAATTGGTTCACCAACTTCATCACTATTAAGCAGCAGCAAAGAGTGCCAACCCTGCATGGCACGTGTTGCAGCATCCCTTCTAGCTCTGCCTGAGCCTGATACTTGATTAACAACAACCTACACAATAATGCCATCAGTACCACAGCAAGGACAAAACATATAATAGTTGACTTCTACAGCACAAATAAGATCATCATATAAAAAAGCTGCCTAATATGTAAAACATAACATGCTTGAATACGCATAGAACAACACTGCTCTCAGCTTCGACACAATTTCTGTGTTTGTAATCATACGATTCATTCACGTGCACATCACCAACAACAAAAATAAAAAGGTAAGCAGGCTGATGAAAAATTGATAACTTCACATGATGAGTGAACATTGTGTTGGCGAAGCATGCTGGTAGCAGAGAGCTCATCCGAATCAACCTCTTTGTGTAGCAAACCAAGCTAGAGAACACAAAGACTTGGTGGAGACACGTGTCCAACATGTCGAGCAATATGCACTAGACATGCATGGAAATGCTGCTTTGCATTCCTGTTTTTCAATTTTTTTTCTGCTCTGCCCCAGCTCTGACACAGCTACAACATGCAGTGGACGCGTGTGCACAGCCACATTTGCAGCTGCAGCGTAGCCACATCAACCATGGGCCGTGGACTTGCAGATGGGAACAAGCTAGAAAGAAAAAAAAAGAGAGGGGGAGGGATGTACAAACAAAACAAAATTCCTGCCGTTGGCCTATGAGTGACATTGCTGCCAATCAATAGTTGCCGTCACTGTCGCCATCTCCAAGTTATCGCACTCGTGGCCCATAGATTGTCGTGATTAGGTATTTAGGCCATTTAAGGGTCTAGAATAGGGTTAGAGTGACATTGTGAGAGAGTATCTTGATTAAATGAGTCGACCCAACTTTAAAAAGCCCAACCCATAAAGCAAATCTGGGCACAAAAAGCAGAACCAAAACTGTAAAAGTGGATGGGAGTAGTTTCATTTTTTTTCTTTTTGATGGAAAGCATATGTGTGCAAATGATATGTTGCCATTGACACTATGAAGAGCATGGTTTTTAAATAGTTTTGAGTGTTTTACTGCACCTTTTCATTATCTTTGAATAAAGAACTCCTACACCTAGTATCCAAAAAAACTAATACAAATTGATATTTCTAGCGTGTCCCCGCCATGTCATGTGCTGTAATTCTTCAAAGGTACAGTGTCAGTGTGTCTGTGTAGTATCGCATTCGTGAGGCTCATCTGTGTCCATGCTTCCTATAAATTAGATATTAATAACAGGAATAATGCACAATGTCAACACAATCTAGTATCAGCTGAGACAAAGAAAGGACATGTGCAGTCTTATGATCATAATGGTCAGGCTTACATCTTAGAGAACAATATAATGGAAAAATGATCGTAAAAACAATGTTGAAGAGAAATCAGAAAAGGCCTTAATATCCTATGTAGAGGAGAGCTTTCAGAACATTTGCATTTAGAATACAGCAAACTTCAACTTGCAGATAGACAAACTTATTCTCGTTACATGATTATAATGCTGGATGACTTTACGACAAAGTAATTTACCCAAATTAAGGAAATAAAGTGTGTTAGTGATGTTTCTGTTATAACGGGAATATTAATTCGCATCAACATGCTACAGAATATGAATGAGCATATCAAAAACAAGAAGAAAACTAACCTGATTCTCAACCACTGTCAACTCCGGTATAGGGACCTGTAACTCGCCAGTAGAAAGTTTATATTTCTCATACTCAAGGAGTGCCTGCAGGGGGGAAAGATTGGAAAGGTTGGCTCTGACAAGAAAGAACATGATCTGCTAGATAGTGACCACAAAAGCATGCATTGGAGCAATAAGATTCACTCATTAAGGTATACAATAGGAATCTAGCACATGCTTAGAAAGGCATAAATGATTGGATATGGTTGATGTTGGCCAAGTACTTCTGCAATAACACTATAGGATCCATACAAATGCAAAAGGAAGAAAGATATCAATGTAGTGTAATAAAGACAAGTAACATTCAAGTCATTTGTCAGAAACAATGAGTCATTTGTTGAAAAGCAAAACATAAAAGTTGACAGGGAGAGGACACAAAGCCCTAGTTGACCTTATGAACAGAGATTTCTTCATTTTAAACGTCCAAACCTGTCCAATAAGTTGCTTTATGACAACTCTATGCTTGACTATTTCAACTGATACATTCCTCAATGAAAAGCATCCGAACACCTCCATGTAAGCAATGCTGTCATCAGTAAACATAATGTGACGAGTATGCTTGTCAACCAGGTTTCCACGCTCTTTTCTATTCACATTCATTGAAGCATTATCTCAAAATACCTCATCTCAAAATTATGGCCTAAATGTTTCAGCCAACATCAAGCCCGAAATGAATGTGAGACCTAGTATCAACCCAGTGTCAGGGAACATCAAAACATGCATGTCATATGAGAAGAAAAAACATTGAAGGCACAAAACCAGAACAAATAACATTGACATCGGGATACAGAATGCAGTGATTCTTGCAGCATAGTCATTACCTTCTCATAAAAGCAACGAAAGGACCAAGATACTGTTGTACAAGTCCTGCATAAACGTGTTATGGCTAAAAATTCAGCTTTTTGATGACACAAAGGAGTTATTCAAGCACATGTTTTAGAAGCATGGATCAAATCATTTAGAGCAATTACGTCTTTGATTACAAGTGAGAGAGCACACTATCAAGTAAAACAACAAGTATTTCAGTGAGTAGACATCTATAGCATCATGAATAACCTATTCAAAATTGATTCCATCACAAATTTGTAAGAACAAACTTGCCACAATAGTGACACTTTCACTGTTAAACAAGGTAAAAAGTAGTTTAGTTCAATCAAGTAGAGGTCGTCTTATGGAGTAACAAGGTCCGGTTAGCAATTTCTCCATTGGTATCCGACCCAACCAAATAGCAGGACTTGATAGCCAGGCTTGTACAACAAACCAAGCAGCAGCCAGCCAAATCTATTATCCTCAGTTCCACACAACTCGTGATAAATTTAGCTAGATCAATTTGATAGCATGAAACCAACAAAAAGAAAAAGAAAACGGAGAATAGGATGTGCTATTCTTATAAGCAAATAAAAGAAAAGCTGGAGCTTCACCTTATTATTTTTGCTTAGTTTTTGTTATGACTGTTACTTCACTCACAATGTTCAGTAGATTAGTAAGGGCTCAACTCAGGTGTCAAATCATAGAATCAATCACTATGGGCATGAAACCAAATTGGTAAAATAGATCTTACTTTGGGGGATTGAAAGACTCTCCCACTTGACGCCACAGCTTGGATGATGTCACCTACATTTGGAAGGTGATCATGTGAGCAATAAATATCCTAGAAAAATATTGTAACAAAGATGACAGAGAGAGAATCATTGCATAAAACTGAAAATATTCCATAATAACATGTTTCAAACTCAAGATATAACCCTCAATCTCCTTGGCTCGGCGCTCGTTGCTTCAATAGAATGCTTGACTTAACAAAAAATGTCCGCAGCCTCCAGAGGAAGGTCGACTGATAAGGAATTTCAAAATGAAGGGGGGAAATGGGTTTCACTAAGAATAATTCGGTCCATGTCCTTAACAAATCATTTATACATACTAAATTTATGAGACATCTAAGACAAAGAACAAGTCATGATTCTGTTCCAACAATCTCGCTGCGGTGTCGATATAATAAAACAGAATATGTCCGCACTCTTGATGATTAAATGAGGATACAAATTCCAGAAAAATGGTAAGCATGCATACCCGGTCATAACCACCCAGGCTAGCTACTGCTCTCCACAGCCTGCAAATGCAAACATATCAGCGTATTACAAAACCGAGCCAAGATATTTAAAAGGATAAATTTAAAAATCAGAACTTACTTAAGACAATTCAGTCCCTCCCCATAAAACCTAGGTGGTTTGAACTCCAAGTTCCGCTCCTTGTGGAAATTCTCCAGCTCTTTCATAAAAGCAGCCTGTTCATCCTCTGTTCCCGAATCATAGCGATCCAAATTAAGTGAAGGGTGGGAGCCCTCTAACTGGGCCGTGCCCTCTCCACCCTCATTTTCTTGTTTGAATGGAGTTTCATTGGTTGGAATGTCCTTGGATTGAGCCACCTCTGCATCTCTCTTCAAAACTTTATTGTCCACATATAGCTGTGTCTCTTCCAAGCTAGCATGAGTGTTTTCAGGATGAACTACTACATCCGTCTCAGTAGCTTTGCTGTCATTATCCTGTTGTTTGTCCTCGAACTGAGGAGTGCTTTCCAAATGAACTGCCTTCACACCTGTCTCGGGCAGTTTGCTGACATTATCCAGTTGTGTGTCCTCCATCTCAGCGGGAGCATCTTCCGAATGACCTTCCTTCACATCTGTCTCCACAAATCTGCTGGCATTGTCCAACTGCTCACTACGAACAGTAAGCTCAAATCCTATCTTGGGATCAAGTACATTGTTGTCTTCAGCATTCCTGTCATTACCCAATTCTTTGCCTTGGAACTGAGCAGGAGTGCTTTCAGAATTAACTGCCTTCGCATCTGTCTCGATAAGTTTGCTAACAGTATCTATTTGTGTGTCCTCCAACTTTGTGGGAGTTTTTTCTGAATCAACTGCCTTCGAATCTGTCTCTACAAATCTGCTGGCATTGTCCAATTGATCACTACGAACAGTAAGCTCAAACTCTATCTTGGGATCAATTACATTGCTGTTATCAGCATTGCTACCATTATCCTGTCGTTTATCTTCAAAAAGAGAAGGACTTTCAGAATGAACTGAATTCGCATCTGTCTCGATAAGTTTGCTGGCATTATCCAGTTGTGTGTCCTCCAACTTAGCAGGAGCATTTTCCAAATGAACAGCCTTCACATCTGACTCTAGAAATCTGCTGCCATTGTCTAAATGCTCACTAGGAAGCATGCGCTCAAACTCAACCTTGGAATCAAGAACATTGTTCATATCAGCATCGCTATCTATCTGATTCACCAACTGGGTATTTTGAACTACACCTTGCAACTCTGATGACACGATGCCAGTATCCCCGCAGTCAGGTTCACCAGGACCAGTTTGTAGAGGGTTCCCAACAAATCCAGAGGCGATACTGGCACTAGAAACCGTTTGCAATACCTGGGGGGTATGCTCATCCACATGGTTCTCAACTAAAGGTGGGATTTCAACCTCTCCAACATCCATATTTATTTGACCATTGCCCATAAGCCGTGGTATTTCTTCCCTCGGTCCATCAGAATTCCCAGCCTCATTCATCTCGATTTCCAGAATCTATCGCAGCAGTTCGAGCTGATATAGCAAGAATAACAAGATCACAGTGAATTCTATGACACGAAGATTTATTTCTTCTTTGATAAAAGAAAGAATCTTTAGGTGATTGAAAAACCTTGTTCACAACAAACCTCCGGAACAGAACCCTTCGTTCCTTAACATTAATCAGATTGGAAAACTCATAATAAATCATCGGCGACCGAGATAAGAGCAGATCACATACAAACGGAACAGAACCCTTCGTTCGTCCCTTAAAACTCAAAAAGTCTAATTTCACGCGGAACAATAGTTTAACATGGAAAAACCTGAATTTCTCGAATTCAAGGTACCTTAAGAAGTTCTCAAGCTAGGGTTTTGGAGCCTGGAATCGGCTCCAAAGCCGGCTAACGTCTCGACGGAGGTCCTTCGCAAAACCCTCCTTGAGACCGCGTCAGAGAAGACCTCCGTTTCTTTTACGTGTTAGCCGTAATGGGTCAGGTAAACTGGGATCCGAACCCGGTTTCATAATGACCCGACCCTGGTCGAGATTTAAAAGCAGAACGAATTCAACGAAACTAAAAAGGGATTTTTGCGCCGAAACCCCCAAACTTGACCATAATTTTCAGAATATCCTTTGTAAAATCATAGTTTATTCGTAAAGTTTTTTTTTTGTTTTTTTACCTCCCATCTTACGGCAATATTGAGAAAAATAAACGTTTTTTATCGGTATTTGTATTTTTTAAACTCTCATATTATGTCATTGGACTCCATTTAAACAAAAACATAAATAATTGTTATATCAACTCACTCAAAAAGCCAGACTTTTTTTCCTAAGGTTATTTACACAAAGAGCCCTTGAGACTAGAAAAAAACAACTATAGGAAAACTTTGTCGGTCTTGTTCACGTCTCTCTTACTTCCATTTAAGCATCTGAGCTAGTGATTAGAATTACAAGATATTTACTCAATATATACAATTATATTACGTGACATATGTTATTTCACGGCATCCGTTCAATATACATGTCTAATAACAGTCTTAGCATATCACCATGGGGCTCATCGATCAGTTGATACTTCAAAAGAGTCAAACCCCCATTGTTAGGAACTCCTTTGGATGCTCTTTAGTACAATCAAAAAATAATTCAAAATGGTACAATCACAAAATAATTCAAATGGGTACAATCACGACGAATCCATGATGAGGGATTGCTCTCAATGTGTCCCCCCCACCCCCGCTCTCACCCGCGCCCCGGGCTACGCTACGTGGTCACATGTGGGTCTTGTTGCATAATTGACTGCCGGTGGGCCAAAGGCCCAACTCCTGGCTGCTGTTGTGAGATATGGCAACATAAATCGTACGATCACAAAGCTGGCATCTCATCACAAATATCAAATCAAATGTATCGTGCGGCCAGGATGGTCCCACCAATTGGCCCCCCTTGTCCGTTTTCAGTTGGAGGGAGCTGAAACAAGTTGAAGATAAAGATGCTAATGAAGAAGAGCAATATATTTGTTTGGCCTTGTTCTATGCTAATTTCCTTTCAAATGGTTACTCTATTCTGATGCTTTCCTATTCATGAACATCTGTTCTTTCTAGCATTGCAATCTCATATGGGTGATTATCTAGTTTTGTAGTTGTTGTTTCTTTGTTTCTTCGATCATATTATCTGCATGGAAGAACAATTTGACTCCTAGAATGTTGAAGATTATAGACTCAGAGGTCCCGAGGATTCCGTTCTTCATGTGTGAAAATTCATAGAATCCACTCATACTCTCTCATTTCTATACAAATTACACTGCTCCTTTTTTGTTGATTTCTTGGCCTTGTATGTTATTATGTTCCGAAATTTTTTGAAGTCAGAAAGGAATGCAGCAGTTAAATATCTATCTTGCTCAATTGATGGTTTTTTTTTTTTTTTTGCTTTACTCCAGGAAGGATAGGGATCTAGTTCAAATGGGCCTTTTGGAGCTGTTCGTCACTGCATCGATGCCAATGCTGAAAGTCCTTGTGATTATCGCTGTCGGATCGTTGTTAGCAACACCTCGTGTGGCAATCCTTGGAGAAGACACAATGAAGCATTTGAACAATGCGAGTTCTAACAAACTTGATATGCTTGTGCCTTTCCAGCCTTGAGTTTCTAGAATCCATATCATAAAACTCATCTCTTTCTTGCATGATGTTAGTAATAGCATATTTACATTCTTGATTTTGTGATATTTTCTTGTGCAATTTCTTGCCTCAATGCTCCTGTTTTTTATTCCTGTTATGAGAATATATATCGACGGGCCATTAGAAGCCGAACAAGCAAATTATGGAATTAATGCATAGAAGAACTGAACTACTAAGGCATGCATTTTGATTGAGTTTTCAATCTAGTACTGTAAAATGTTACATTTAATTTACGCAACGAATAGTTGCTGGTTCCTAGACTAACTCCTATCGCTTGTTCATGAACAGGTCGTGTTTTACATATATAATCCAGCCCTTGTGGCCACAAATTTGTCTAAGACAGTCACATTGGACAGCATAATTTTGCTGTGAGTTCATTAAATTTACTCGATAAGTTTTAAGTGACATATCAGATCATGCTTTTTCCTCAAAATTTACAATTTTTCTTCTTAGGAGTCATCATATAGGCTACTAGGCATAGTCTGAGTTTTATTCCTCTACATAGTTGTGTTTATAGAATATAGAAATTTTTTTTCTAAATCGTGCAGGTGGTTTATGCCGTTCAATCTAATTCTCAACAATCTGGTTGGTTCGGCTCTAGGGTGGGTAATTATCCAGATCACAAAAGCACCTGCAAAACTAAGGGGTGTTATATTGGCTTCTTGTTCGGCTGGTAAACTCACAAACAAATATGAAATGTGTTCTTCGAATCTGATTCATTACATTGTTAAGCAAAGTTATCCACAATCAATAGTCCTAAAAACTTGCAATTTTCATGAAAAAAAATGCAAAACAGTCTTGTCCTTCTCGCCTAGATCGTTAAATAAGAGGTAGAATGTCGAATTCATTATGCAAAAATTTCAGTAATGTTCCACGTGTAGACAACCTATTAATTCTTGCTACCTTTCACTTCTTCCCGCATTATTTTCACCATACTGTAAAAAGAAAAATTATAATGATGCACATTTAAATCTTGAGCAGCAAGATAATGAAAGCGGTTTTATTGATATAACCATGCTATGATGTATCACATTCCAAGTGCATAACTGTACATGTTAAAAATCTGTAGATTTCCAATCATACAGGAAATGTGGGGAACTTACTTCTCATTCTTGTCCCTGCAATGTGTGAAGAGAAAGGTAGCCCGTTTGGAGCTCCTGATATTTGCAATACATATGGTCTAGCATATGCTTCTCTATCGATGGCGGTAATTCTCTTCACTTCTTAAGAATCTGCCGGTATAATTTATTGATTTTGGTACGATATTGTTATGGACTGTCCTCGCCTTTCTGAGAAAAGCATGATCATGTTAGCCATCTTTGATGATATTTTCTGGGATTAGAACTTATGTGAACTCCCATTTTTTGCCTATCATAATACTGCAGATAGGCACAATACTACAATGGTTGTATGTCTTTAACATTGTTCGAATATGTTCAAGTTCCTCATATGACAAAGGAAAGGATCAAATCCAAACAATGATATCTGCGGCAGAAAATATTGAGACAACTTTGACGACCTCTGATATTCAGGACTGCGCTGCTGAAACAGAGGTCAATCTCATGTAATCATAGCTTTACATACTTTGAAAGTTTCATTTATGAACTGCTAGTTCAGAGTACAGATTTTAGTGAGTCAGTTCTATTGCAGGTACCAGCATCAAGTAACATACGATGCTTGAAGCTTTCTGAATTGATTGACACAAAGAAGATATTTGCGCCATCGACTATTGGAGCCGTATGCTATCAGGATGCTTTTACATTGCAAAAGTTTTTTCTAACATGCATATTCTAGATGTTACTATGATGAAGAAATCCCTTATGGTTCACGTATTTTTCAAGAGTTAAGAGTCCTGCTGTTCAGATTATCCTGTGATCTAAAGTATTTGCATTCCTAATGTTTTACCCCTGAGTCGATAGCACCCTTCCTTCTCTAATTTGCAAACCGTGTTTCAACAACTGGCATTCGAGCAAAAACAGCTGAATACTTTTGTTTTTAGATGAAGCTATTTTCGTTTCATTTACCTGCGGAAAGCCCAGATTAAGTTTCAGCTTGATTCGATACAGTTAGACTCAAAACATCTGAATTGTCTCAAATCTGAACTTATTTCTATCTTATTGCCTAGATTGTCGGATTCACAATAGGAGCAATTCCACAGTTCAAAAAAGCAATGATCGGTCAAACTGCTCCTCTTCGAGTATTTCAGGATTCAGCTGCTTTGCTGGGGTACTGTCTCTAATCTTGAATTGTACGTATCTGAAAAATAATAAGCAATGCCATTGATAGATGAGATCAAGACTCACAATATATTGCAGACATCATAAATGACAACTTATGTCAAAAAATCCATCTTCTTTTGTTTCAGTAGTGGCGCAATTCCAAGCCTTATCCTTCTGATGGGAGGAAATCTAAGCAAAGGTACCTAACTAATGTTATCTTTTATCATACTTGGTGGCTAGGACAAAAGTGTATCTTATGGGTAAAAAATTTCATTATCAGGTTTACATGGTCACGGGATCAAGTTCTCTATCATCTTGGGGGTTATGGTTGTTCGCTACATTGCATTGCCTGTGTTAGGCATTACTATAGTTAAAGGGGCAATCAATCTGGGCATGGTGCATTCAGATCCTTTGTATCAGTTCATTCTTCTGATTCAGCATGCCGTCCCCCCTGCTATAAACATCGGTGATGTTCTACAAAATTTGCTCAAATTCAGAAATGAATTCTTCGTACTTTTGATGAACTCGGGATCTTTTCAAGTTTTAACTGTAATATTCTGCAGCTTCCATGATTCAAATCCTCGGGGATGGCGAAGGTGAACTGTCTGTTTTGTTCTTGTGGGCTTACTCTATAGCTTCTGTGGCACTCACCCTTTGGTCCACACTCATCTTGTGGATCGTGTCATGAGGAAATTATCGGTCATGGAAGGGAGAGATAAAAACATAAGCAGCCAATAGGCCCAATTGAATGGAAGCTTTGGTGACAAACAAACAATATCTGAAAGGGAATTAATTTTGATGGAACTGTTTTCATGGCATTTTTCAAGAAAATATACTAGTCCTCCATGAAAATTCACAAAGTTTTGAATACAAAAGACAGAAGAGTGATGAGTTTTCTGCAGAAATTTCTCCTGTAACAAAGTATTGCAATTATGCAAGCCATCAGACTTGTACCAATGTCACTGGCTATTGAACACGGCAGTCTGATTGCTGGGTTTAAGAGCAAACTGGCATGGAATCAGCAGTCCAATTGCCGGCTTTGGTTGAACACTGAACCCGTCATTAGATTCACGAATTCTGGTATAAAATAATCACGGACACGGCAGTGGTCCAGTGGGCGACTGCAAACTTTATTAGTAGATGGAAAAGGACAGGGGTAAATATGTAACTATACCTTGTTTTAATCCCGCCCTCCAATCCCTCTCTCCTCGAATCCATATCCCCATCGTCACCGCCACCACCGCTACTCCTATGGCGCCGGCGGCCGCCACTACCTCCGCCGCCGCCTCCGCCTCGGCCGTCGCCTCCGCCTCCGCCTCCGCCGCCGCCGTTAAGTCCGAGCCATCTCCCTCCTCGGATTCTCTCTCCTTCCTACCTTCGACTCCCTCCACCTCCTTATCCATCTCCATCCCCTCCTGTTCCGGTATAGCCCTAACCCTAGTACTACTTCTTTAATTTTCAGGCATTTATTCTCTAATTTTCAACAAATTCTCCTTTTTTTTCTAGCCTGGTTCTCCTGGGACGCGATCCACGACACCGAGCGGCGCGCCCTCCCCGAGTTCTTCGACGGGCGATCCCCCTCGCGAAACCCTAGGGTTTACAAGTACTATAGGGATTCTGTGATAAAGAGGTTCCGAGCTAACCCGGCAAGAAGGATGACGTTCACCGACGCGAGGAGGGGGGTGGTGGGGGACGTGGGGTCGGTGCGGAGGGTGTTCGAGTTCCTAGAGACGTGGGGATTGATTAACTACTCTCCGTCGGGGAGGAAGGAGACAGGGAGGGAGAAGAGAGACGGGGAGGAGGGAGGAGGGAGGAGGGAGAAGGATAAAAAGGTCTGCAGCCATTGCCGGTCCGTGTGCAGCCTTGCATACTTTACCACATATAAGGTCAGGTGATCGATTCCTCTTGAACTTTGCTGTTGAATTCTATTTAGCTACTGTTCTTGTTTTTAGTACTTTTTAGTTGAATCGAAGTTGGTTTTAATGTCCCTACGTAAGAGTTTTTTCTACAATAATAAATTAAAACCAATGGAGAGCCTTAAAGTAGAATATCCCCTTGAATTTGTTTGCTTTATGAAAATTTAGTTCTTGCTGATGTATGTATGCCGGCGAATTAGTGAAAGAGTTATGGTAATTGGCTTGCAACTGAGTAGTTGGAGTTGAGTAATGCGGATAACATTGTGAGATCGTGACAAAGTGTTAAATTAGTTTGCGAACAAGAAGTTATGGTAATTGATCTGTTGGTTTGATTTGGCTTCCTTGCAAATCATTTTTTGGAGAATTGGAGTAGAACATATACTACGCTACAGGTCATATGATGTATAAGTCAGCAATTGGAACTTGTTATAGGTTTAATGTCTAAAGGAGTCGATTGATATATCATATTTCCTTATAGGTTAAGGGTTCGAATTATACCTGATAACATGAATATGCTGACGGTCTCTTCATGTGATGTAGCATTTTGTGTCGGAGAGCAGAATGTCCAAAATGGAAAATATGTTATATTTCTGTTATTGCTCATTAGGATATTTTATTTGGAAGGGTAGTGGTCTTTTTCTATATCACTCTTTTCATGCACAGGCAAGCAGCATCTTGAAATTTTGTCTTAGTGAAATTTCATGACTTCTTTACAAATGAATTTATATAGCAAGTAAAGCCTCGAAATGAAGAATAACTGTCCCAATTTTTCTTTTTCTTATTTAGTGTCCTATGAGAACTTTGGTATAGCTAAAGTTTTCCTTTTTGACATATTGCCAGGCAGATATTATGCTCTGTGCAAGATGTTTTGTCTGTGGTAACTATCGCCCTGGCCTAAGTTCTACGGACTTCAAACGAGTTGATATCAGTGAAGAGACAAAGACGGACTGGACTGACAAAGAGACCCTTCACCTTCTGGAAGCCGTCTTGCAGTATGGTGAAGACTGGAAGAAGGTGGTGGACCATGTTGGGAGCAGAACTGAGAAGGAATGTGTTGCTAGGTTCATCAAGTTACCATTTGGGGAGCAGTTTCTGGGGCCTTCAGAAGCTGCTGAAGATGATATGTGTTCCCCAAAGAAAGATCAGATCAATGCTGAACCTGAAGGAAATAATACTGCACAGACATGTCCCTCAAAACGAAGGCGTCTTACACCGTTAGCTGATGCGAGCAACCCAATAATGGCTCAGGTGTGCAGTTGAATTTCTTCCAGATCTCCTGCTGCCTTTTGAACTTCCTAAGAAAATGTTGTGAGAATGCGATATTCATTTTTCTGAAATGCACCAGAGAATAGAATGATCTATAATGCTGAAGCCCAAAAGTTTGTTTGTCAAATGCACCTTATTAAAGAGCGAGACTAGCGTGTTTGAAGTTGGTGCCTCAGTTGGAAAGTCAACATTAGTCCATAGAGGTGAGAAGTCAGGCTTCCCTACATTAGAGAAAGGCGGGTCAGGCTTTTCAAACCCCAACTAGCCAGATTAGTCCATGAGTTCATATCTGTTCCCCTAGACAACAGCTTTTAAAACCAGTGTAGCAGCTGCTCAGCTGTTAGCTGTTTATGCCTGGCCTCTTTCTGCTTTACAACCTCAGTTGTACCTTATCATAATACTGAAGCCTCTCTTCACTGTTTACGTGGTTTCGTACAACTCCAAGTATGTACCACATCGTGGATTAGATACATTGTCTAGCACTCAACAACCTTGTGGAGATCATGATGAATGACCACAAACTGGATTGACTCTTTTTTTACTTAGGTGGGATACAGAGTTCCTTTTAGTCTCCCATCTTGCATTTAATCATTGTCATTTGTGCTTGCCTTGCTTTGCTTCTAGGATCTTCGTTGCTATTTGTTTGGTTTAAACTTAGCTTGAACCTCTGTGAGATCAAACACCACCTTGTCATTGAGATGGAGTTGCATCCTGCCATTTCAGGGGTTGCCAACTTGACTCTGAGGAGAGATTGGCCTCCATTTTAGAAGTTTGAACAATGGGTTTTCATATTCTAGGCTTGACGTATAAAGTGGCTCTTAATGCTAAAGTTGCTCGAGTTTTATTGACCGCATTGGTTTGCAAGAGATTGAAATTGTTGTCCATCTTGGTCGAGGATATTACATTGAATTTGGGGACATGCTATATATGTAGTCTTTGAGAAGGAAATCTCGTTATGTTTGTTTTTTTTTTGGCCCCTTCAGGTGGCTTTCTTATCTGCTATGGTGGGCCCAGAGGTTGCAAAAGCTGCAGCCCAAGCTGCCATTGCAGCTTTACATGAGGATGGCCTTGCCGGTGTCAAGACTGCAGATGACAAGAAGGTTGCCTCTGCCAGCACTGAAACAATGGGAAGAGGTACGAGCAAACCCGAAGGAATACTTTCCTTCAATTCATGCTTATGGCCGTTAATCTGGTTGTCATGCTTATCCACTGCCTTATTGTGCTGTATGAAAGAAGACCTCCACTTGCAGAGTGGTCTGATTGATAAAACTCGTACTGAGCCTGCAGCTTCTTGTAGACCATCATTCTAATGGTACAATTGGTTCCCTAGTATATTAGCTGCGGGATTTGCACGTAAAAGTTTGATGAGAAAGCTAATCCAAATCATTTAACTCAGTGCCGGGAAGTCTGTGTGAACCACAATATGTTTGAATTTATGTTAGGAAATTTTTTTGAAAGCATCAAACTATTTAACATGCAGAAGAACTCGCTGCCAATGGTCAAAGTGAAGCCGAAGTCCACTGTGAGGCTGCTGCAGAGGCACAATCACAGCTTGAGAAGGAACAACACGTCGTGGAGCAGTCTTTTTCTGACATTGTGGAAGTTCAGGTACTGACATCTTCTCGCTGTTTAAAACTTGAAGAAATTTGGTCCTTGATTTCTGGGTGGAGTTTAACCAAAAAAAAAAATGGTTAATCTGCAGATGAAGGAAATCCAGGAAAAGATCTTAAGATTTGAAGAAAAGGAGCTGCAGATGGAGAAAGAGTGTCAACAGCTTAGACATCTGAGATATCTGTTCTTTTCTGACCAATTAGCTGTTCGCCAACATAAGGCTGGATTAACATCAGAAGCTGGAGATGGAGAGACTATTATAACCACGAATGTTGTCACATGATTGATATAAAGATCTCTATTCTCACTTCCAAATGTCATTGCCAAGGCATTTGTTGCCCCAAAGTTGGGGAGTTCTATGTGTAACCACTATACCTTATAATTTCAATCCCAATTATTCACCTAGACCAGACATAAGTTGTACATCAAATTAATCTCTAGATTTGCATAGATAGATTCAAGTATTTCGAGTATATGTCGCAATATCTTTACGTATAAAGTCATCAAATTATAGACTGGCAGGCTAATGTAGTCTAGTCTAAATGTGGACCCCACCCGCTGGTTGGAGCATTGCTGGTTCGTAATTTCGAATCGGCTTCGTATACGATCACAACGGCCACCCGCATCTCGGCCCGACGATGACCAGGCGGTCCAGGGCCTCCAGGCCTCTCGTTCTACGCCGATGACAGGGCGCCTCCACCTCCTCCTCCTCCCATCTCACTCTCTTTCCCGCCGCTGCCGGTGATCTCTTCCGAGGTGAGCTTCTATTCCTCTTAGCCAGCATATATCTTGGATCTAGGGTTTCACGGAGCTCATCTCCCGGCCCTCGAGGGTTCGGTGTTTGGGTGTAAGGGATCGAAGATGTTCGGACGTTTGGATTCAGAATGATTTGGATTGAAATGCGTGGTTTCTGCAATCCAAGATTCGGATTTCGCATAGTTTTGGGGATTCTGGTCGTAGTATATGTTCTGGATTGATATGGTTCGATTGACGATTGAGTTTTAGCTATCTAATTCCGACCTGGATTGTATTGTGTTCCATGTGCTTTGATAAGAGTTAAATCAGGATGAGTGGAAGCATCAAAATTTGACTGTATTTCTTAGCGTTTGAACCGTTTCTTTGGGGCGGTGATGGGACATATTACAGGAGAAGCTGATGGGACAAAGGTTGGACTTTAACTGACACAGAGCACGTATATTAATCGCCTCAATTTATTAGCTTTTGTGCTAGTGTTGGATGGACTACGGTTCAAGTTGGATAGGAAATTGGAACCTCCTTTGAGTATTTTGTCTCGAGTTGGGGTTTGTATTTTTTACGATCTTAGTAGTGTGATGCCACAATAGTTCATTATGTTAGCCTCATGAAAAGCTCTGTTTGTTTCTGTGTAGGTCCTTGAATCGAACTTGGGTCTCTTATGAGTTCATAATATTGTAAGTGCTTTGCATACTCTCTCCTTGGAGGTTCTGCATAAAATCTGATGAATTCTTTTAACCCCATTCTGTGTACAGGCAAGTTTCTTAATATCCAACTGCCCTATTAGCACTCGAAATCACAATCATGGTATGGTCCTCTTCTTGAATTTTTGTAATTGAACTCTTGGGCATCTTAGTTGCACTGTCAATATATATAATTGAAGCACTTATGCTGCTGCCAAGTGTCTTCTGTGTTTAGAATATCTGTGCTATACTTTTTCCTGCCTTTCGTATCTTGTTTGTCTTATAATTTTGCTTTCTGGTCATCTTTACATGTGCTTATTATTGAGCATTAAAGTTATCTGGATTGCTTTTTGTAAGCTATTTTTGATGCACTTATTTGCAATTATTCCTGAACAAGGAGCTATATCAATTGGTACTTTGGTTGGCATTGGCTTATTCTGGTGTTGGAACACTTTTTAGAGGTTCAGAAGAAATAGATGGAGTGATCTTTCTTGGTTGGATAATCTATATCTCACTCATTTTCCCTAAATCTTATTTGCTATAACGTGCTGAGACAACTTGAGCAATGTGAGGGTTTATGTTGTTGTCTTCTTTTTTCATTTTTTTAATTACAATGACCTCTCTATGGCACATTGGAGTTCCTTGTTAGCTTGTTTGTTGGAATATGTTCGTGATTATTTTAAAGTGCATTCTCTTTGGTTGTTACGTGGTAGTAATGTGGCAGATTCAGGTACTTTTCCATTCATATTTGTTGCAGGCTCTCTCCCCTTTGTACCCTCTTGTACTTTCTACATTCCAGAAAGATCAATTTCTCCTTGCTCTCAAATTACATAGAAGATTGTTTCTGAACGAGAAATATACTTATTGGTTTCCATTTACTTAAAAACCTGCTTTCATCTATCTCAGAATTACCTGATTGGAGCATTCAAACCACCATGTAGAATTTCAGTTACATTTTCAGATGGGCGAACTCGAAAGCAGGTGATTTATTATTTGTGGGTGCCATTTATGCTTTGGATCTAATAGTGTGATACTGAGTGATCTCTTCATTAGTCTTGAATTTTCATTGTACCATTTTAATTAAGATGTAATTTTTAACTTGAATTCAAAGTTTAGCAGTACTTACCTGTTTCACTATTCTCCTGTTTTTAATAGGCTTCTGTGAAGAAGGAAAATGGTCAGACTGCAATGGTCCCGCTTTTCCAGAGTCAAGAAAGCATAGCTGGGGAGGTAGGACCCTTGCCCCCTCCGATGTGGCTAAACTTTGGCTTAGTGCTTAGCAATGAGAGAGAAGATTCTCCCAGGAATACATGGGTAGACAGTCATATGTTTAATATGATTTTTGGCAGGTCTCTATAGAGCCCACTCAAGGGAAAAAAGTTGAACACATTGGTGTCAAAATTGAGCTTCTTGGTCAAATAGGTGGGTGTCGTCCATTAATTATTTATCTTGACTGGTTGTTATAAATCTGCCAAACTGCTGGTGTTGTTATGCATACGAAAATTCTACAAGTTTCTGGTGTTCTGTTCCTCTATGGGGACTGATATGCTGGTGATTCTCCTGGATCTAGCTACATGCTTATTGATTATCCATCCTGAGTGTCAATAACTTAATTGTTAGATTCTTTTCCCCCCCTCCCTTTTTTGGGTTTGAGACTTGGTATATGTAGTTATCTGATTTTGATTGTTGTATATACCATGCAATGCAATTTCTCGAAGTTTCTTAAAGTTAATCTGCATATGGGTTATGGAATGGAAACGAGCACATATAACCAGATTTAACAATGTGAACCTGTATAAAGTTTTCCATTTATTGCCTGCTTCAGTGCTTCACAGCAGTATATTTTTTGCATCCTGCATGGCTTTATGTCTCTTTTTGCAGGCTCTGCAGCTTGGAACCAAATATATTTACATTTCTTGCTTGATTTTAGACATGAAATGGCTCAGTGGCCTCTCCTTCGATTACTGTCGTGACTTAGCTGAAATGAGTATTCTGTCTTAATCTCAACAAATTTACTCTTGTGGGTGAGATCTTGATTATTATCTTTCATTTCTTCTTGCAGAGTTATATTTTGACAGAGGCAATTTTTATGACTTCACCTCCCTAGGTGAGCAAACTCCATTCATGGTCTAAAGGAACTCATATTTCAAACTGTGAAAATGTGAGTTTGGTGTGCAAGGACTGCATATGATGAATAAGTGGTTTTGTTTTCAACGGTTATCATTTCACAAAATATTGTTCATTGAGGACTTACAATTATAAGAATAGTATCTCACAGTCGATATGTCTTATAACTGCCAAATTTCCATATGTGGATATTCTCTCTCAGCTTTAAGATGGTCTGTACTCTATATGCTGTCCTTCTAATGATTTTGCTTTCTTCCTATTGCTGCTTTGCTAATATGTATGTTCGATATATTTCTTTTTGTGCCTTTCACTTTGAGTAGTAGTTCCCTAATGTGTTTGCCTCAATTTTTTTCTCTACAGTACGTGAACTAGATGTTCCTGGTGAAATCTATGAGAGGAAAACATACCCATTTGAATTCTCTACCGTTGAAATGCCATACGAGTCATACAATGGAGTAAATGTGAGGTTGAGGTAAGTAGTCATTGCATATTTGCACAATCTTATGCTTTTACCTAAGCTCAAACTGTGTCTTTCACAGATTTTCTAGACTTGCTAGTAAATATTTTACCTTAGTCGCTGGAATCTAAGGTCATAAAATTCTAGGTTCCTGCTTGACAATCAATTGGGTGGGCTTCAGCTGTCTCAGGTTAAGTTGATAAACAAGATTTTGAGCCCGCTTGAACTGATAGCAAGCTGGCTCGATCTGAAAAATTTGAGAACACTAGGGACGGGTCATGGTTGTGATCCATAACTCTATACAGGGATAGGGGTTGGGCCAGTTATATTAATCGGGTGTGACCTCGGTTCCTGCTCGACAATCAATTGGTTGGGTTTCAGCTGCCTCAGGTTAAGTCATGTTGATAAACAAGATTTTGAGCCCTTTTGAACTGATATCTAGCTGGCTCAATCTGAATTCAAGCCAGGTTGAGCTGCAGGTATTCTGATCGGTTCAATATTTAAAATATTTTGAGCCTGCTTGAACTGATATCTAGCTGGCTCAATCTGAAAAGTTTGAGAACACTAGGATGCGTCATGGTTGTGATCTATAACTCTATACAAGGAAAGGGGTTGGCCAATTATACTAATCGGGTGTGACCTCGGTTCCTGCTCGACAATTAATTGGTTGGGCTTCAGCTGCCTCAGGTTAAGTCAAGTTGCAGCTTAAGTCAAGTTGATAAACAAGATTTTGAGCCTGCTTGAATTGATAGCTAGCTGGCTCGATCTGAATTCAAGCCAGGTTGAGCTGCAGGTATTCTGATTGGTTCAATATCTAAAAGAGGTCGTGCCGCCTCAGCTCAATCGATATCCGCTCATTGACACCCCTTCTGCCTTAATGATTTATGAATTCTAAATTCAGACTACTCATCATGCAATTTTCTAGCATTGCATAAGTATTCGTGGTGTGCTTGGTTTTTTGTCATATGCATAGCTTCAACTAAATCTTCCTTAAAGGCTACATCTCAAAGTTGATTGCCCGCATGATATGAGATTGCTTTTGTAGTTTGGAGATGTGATTTCAAGCCCATATTGTGGAATAATGATCAATGTGTCATTTGCATGTGTTTCGAGGAAAAAACACACTGTCTACTGTGATACTTATAAAGTCAATGTTTATTGAAGTATAACTTTCTGACTCGGGTGGCTGAAGTGAATAACCGTTTCAAGCTTGCAGGTACGTTTTGAAAGTTACAGTCAGTCGTAACTTTGTCGGCAACATTGTGGAGTATCAAGATTTTTGGGTAATACCATCGTAAACTCTCTATGTGCAGATTATAGTATGCTTCATTGCTTCCTAATTGAGACATTTGCTCATGTACCAATAATTTTTGGTTCATTTTTTCTGCTGTTTTTCCTTCAGGTGCGCAACTATACTCCTCTTCCAACAATCAATAACAGCATTAAGGTCAGTATAGTGCTTTCCACAGCTATTTTCTGGTGGGAATCTTCCTAAGCGAACTTGTATTTGCTCTTAAAACAACAGCTTTTTTGTATTTATATTGGTGTAAATGAGACGGCCGGATGATGATATCAGTGTAATTTCTTACGGAAGTTACTAGACAGATAAAAAAATTTGAATTATTTTGAAGTATGCGGTTATTTTTTTTAGCACAGTTATAGATCGTAATAGTGGGCTATATGAAACTTAACTATAAAGTGGGATGAAGTCCCCCTTTCCTGCTTCACATAATTTTGTTTTATTTGATTATTTTGCAGTTTACCTTTTCTTTTAGACAGCTAGTATTTTTTTTATTTTAAGATTGAGGTTCCTCCCTCATACTATACATTGGTGTGACCTGGTTATTTTTCTCTCTCTAACATTCAAATGTTACAGTCCATCTTAGGAGTATGTTTCCCACTTCCATCAGGCTGATGAAACGAAAAGTAGAATATGAAACTTTATTTTTGGAATTTTTTGATATATGCACTTTCATATTATTAGTGTTTTTAATCCATGTAGTAATTCATTTTTTTTTAATTTATACTTTATATTAGATCTGATTCCCAGTATTGATCATGGTTAGTTTTTCAGATGGAAGTCGGAATTGAAGATTGCTTGCACATTGAGTTTGAGTACAGCAAAGCCAAGTAGGATTCTTTTGATATGAGTGCAAAACTGTGTTTGATGATTAATAACCTACTTGTTAAATTTCGAAGTGTTGGTTAAATGCCTCATTTCTCCTCATCCAGGTATCATTTGAAGGATGTTATCATTGGAAAAATTTATTTCCTTCTAGTAAGGATCAAAATAAAGAACATGGAACTTGAAATCAGACGGCGAGAATCTACTGGATCAGGGCCTAATACATACGTCGAGACTGAGACCCTTGCAAAATATGAGTTGATGGATGGTGCTCCTGTTCGAGGTACATATCTATTAAGCTTAATACTTTATCCGTCTTTTAATGGATATTTTAGCTTGCCTTTGGGCACTGCTCTATTACTGTATTTTGCATTTTGATAATTTTAGGACCATGCTTAAATTACATAGGGGTTTCACATGATTGCACTTAAATGCTGCAACTTAATTTCTCTAATGCATTTTTCTTCTGGTAGTAATGTCTGTCTTAGCGTAGTATGGTGTGATATGGCCTTTGAGGTATCAAGTTGCTGCTGTGATGTAAATCTTGCCTATGTCATGTGTAATTGCAATATGTGAAAGTATAACATCTGTGGATTTATTATTAGTGCATAACAGCTAACGATAAATCTCCATTAGATGTGGCATTGGAAAGAATATGTTTGTTACTGCTATAATCCACATCAGGATTTGTGTTTATAACTGTTGACATGCATTGTAATAATGTTGCCGAATGGCATTTTAATCTTGGTTATCACGTGTATTCTCAAGCGAATCAGTGTTCTGATGAAAGTTGGAGGTGCTTCATCTATGTCGCATTGCTTTGTTTAATCTTATCATCATGCTTTTTTCATGAACCTTTTGCTTACAGAAATTTTTATAACTTTTTCAGGCGAGTCGATTCCAATTCGATTATTTTTAAGCCCGTATGACTTGACGCCAACATATCGCAACATCAACAACAAATTTAGTGTAAAATACTTCTTGAATCTTGTTCTCGTAGATGAGGAGGATCGGCGGTACTTCAAGCAGCAAGAAATTACTGTATATCGCCTTTTAGAAACTTCTTGAGTCTATTTGCTCAAAGACGCATCCAATTTCCACCAAAAAGAAGCTCAATTGGCACCTACCTCATTCACTGGTGATTGGAGATTGTGGATGAATCAAGGAGCAGGATACTGTTCCTGTATAAATCTTGGCTTCGAACTTGGACTTTATGTCTAGCTCAGCCTTCTTGAAGATCTCACTTGAAAAACATGTTAATGAAGTGTTACTGTTAATATGTTGCCGAGTTGGATGTAGCGTTTGTTGTATCGTATGTAGACTTATATTCAGCCATCTGATCTCGAGGGCCTAGCACTCTGAGCTTTTTGGTTTGTCACTGCTAGTTCACCTGTAAGATCTTTGTACCTGGATGAGTTCTATGTTGTGGATGTTTGGCTTGACTCATCTGCCTGCAGATGCGACAAGCTGCTGCTCCTATGCACCCTTTTGTATATTTTCCTGGGCAGAACAATTCTTCCTCTCAATGAACATGCACAAGCAAATGAACTACGTTCTGGTAGCCCTCTATATATCTGCTCAATATCGAATGCTACATATGTTTGTTGATCAGAATTTTGTTCAACTCAGTTGCTATTGCACCTCAAATCTGAAAACTCTTGCTTTGTGATGGATAAAGTTCTCTCTCATTTGTTTGTAAATCACAAAAAACTCAAGATCAGTTTAGACATTGTACCATCCTACTGTCAGGGGCTTGATCCCATTCACACCTTTGGCTCAAGTCATCCGGAGGTGGCGTGGCCAAGGGCCGAAGGCCGAATATCATGACGTGGGGTTGGTGCTTCACGATCATGATCATGAGAGACTAGGAGGTATCAAGATAGCAAGCTAAACAGTTCATGACACGGAGCGGCACACATCATCACCAACTTGACACGGAAGATTTTAGAGATGACGCAGCAAGGTAAGAAGATGGCATGACGGACTGGGCCAAGATCAAGACTTGACGCGCCATGGCACGGGTCAAGCGAGCGACACGACGCACCAGGTAGGCACGCGACTCGGTGTTGACGGAAGTCCGAGTGCCACTAGGAGTTCAAGTCCTACTATGACTCCAATTCCTAACTCCACTAGGACTCTGCATATCATGGCCTGAGTGATGAGGAGTTTTGGCGCGGGTGAAATTCGAGTTGCACTAGGAGTCCTAATTGGATTAGGACTGATGCGGTAGGTCATAGGGACCAAACCAACCGTATCATTGTCCAGATTTCAGTTGGACTAGGCTCCTTGGAGGACTTTGACGTGACAAATGAGAGATTTGGTGTTTGGCACGGGAGAAGTTCAAGTTGCTAGGGAGTTCTAGTGGTACTTGGACTTGACGCGTACGGCAGAAGGCAGTTGGCCATGGAGGGCAATCTGAGCGTGTAAATGACCAACTCCCACTTGGCTTAGGTCTCTAGCATGGCATGACATGGCAGCGATGGAAGATGGCACGGAAGATTCCGGACATGACGCGTGGAAATAGAAAGGAGTCCTATTTCGAGTTAAGGTGCGGGCGAATTTTGGCTAGAGCTATCCCAAACAAGTTTCAGTTCAACAATGAGTCTAGATGAAGTGGGTGCCCTCATGATTGCCCAAGTTAGAGTCCAGATCAACATAAAGTCAATCAAAAGTCTTAGAGTTGGAGTTAAGTAAGGAATCTTCCCTATGAAGAAAAGACATGTACTTCTCCTCTATATAAAGAGAAGGGCGGTCAGATGTTGGGGCATATGGGCAGCTAGGTATTTCGTATATATATAACGGAGTGTGAGGTGAAATTCTAGAATTTTGAATTGAGAGCTTATTGTATTGAGAGTGATTATAGTCCAACAGAACACGAGCGGCGTACGGGCGCACAACGGCGGCGTGTAGCCTCTACGTGGGGTCTCTTGACGCCATCATCAAGCAAAAAATAAGGTGAAAAATTTACTCCCTCCTGGCCATGCGACACCTGCCATGCTCGCAAAATTAGTAACTGCTCTGTTGGTTGTTGGGAATTATTAATACTATGCCAAAATTAGTGAAATGACCACCAAAGACGAATTAGCGGGTCTGGTCCAAGTGTCATTGACTCGACTGTTAAACGGGTCAGTCAGATCAAGTCAAACAACCGTTGCAACCTACTATCTTGACACGTCTCAGTTCCGTTGCCGCCTCTTTAGGTCACGATTCCACTCCCGCGTACTGGGTTGCGGTTATTCTTGTAATTTATGGCCCATTAAAGGGGCGAACATCCTTCTCTCCCACGCCTCTCTGTTCAAATTCGTCTCTTTTAGCTCTTTTGGCTTCCAAAACCCCTCTCTCTCCCCTATCTCTCTCTCTCTCTCTCGCTCGCTCGCACTTCCACTCTCATTCTTTGGTTTCATCTTTTTTTTTTCTCCCCGATCGATGGATTCCCATCGAGCAGGTTAGTGCTTGCCATGTCTAACTTGTAAACGTCGTCTTTTTTTCTTCTTCTTGTTTTCCCCCCCATTATCCAGAAGCCCTTGTGTTGTGATTAGGGTTTCTAGTTTTTAATCTATTATGAGATCGATATACTTTAGGAGTTGGGTTTCCGTGTTTTCTAGGGTTAGAGTTCTTGTGGTATGATTGGGTTCTTGTGTTTCTTTTGTGGCTTTATACGATTTTGTGTTGTTTAATGTAGGGGAGATGGCTTGCAAACCCTTCAATCTGAACGAGCCAGCTTCAGATGGTAAAGAGCGGTAGATTTGTTGCTATTTTGCTTATAGGTAGTTGTTTTGATGGCGAGATGTGTAATGTAGCTCTGTTTTGTAGATGGGCACGGTCAGTATGTGATGCTGCGGAAAGACAACAAACCTATATGCCGGACCCAGTGTTTTAGTATTCCACTTCAAGTGTAAGTTGTGCTTTGGAGTTGCCTGGTATTTGGTTCTCATGCTAGATAATGTATCTAACCTATAATTGTTATATAGATTGGTTTGTTATAGTTGTTTTGTGGGTTTTGTTGCCATGAATCATGAAGATACTGTTGCTAAGCAACAATGTTTGGCTACTTTATATGCTTACCAGCATAAATATAAAATTCTTGAAAGAATATAATTAAAGAGCTTGTGATTGGGAAGAAATTTTTTTCTAGAATATCACATCTACAAGCACATTACGCTCATGAACAACATTAAAGCAAAAATATTGATGCGGAGCATCTTCAGACCGATGCGGATTGTGATTTTAAATGGCCTTTAGGGCTATGATGATGTTTTAGGAAGTTAACGTGCAGATAAGGGATCTCTTGGGAGTTATTTAATGTTGTTTATTATTATTTGGTGGATCTTCTGACCTGAGGGTGTGGATGCGTCTGTTTACTCTGTGGAAGGTGTCATCGAGTGGTGAGCACCTATGTTCTGCATCCCAAGAGTGGATTCTCTTCAGCGGTGAACTTTTATTGAAGGTTGGGAGCAAATTACACTTTGTTCTCGATCTTCACCTTTTTCCCATTATCAATCAGCCGTCAGACATGACATAGCATAGATCATTATGTACATGCAATCTTTGAATCCTAGACGTTGTACTTTTTCTTTTTGCTTATACCCCGTATTTTTGTTAGCAGCCCTGCTGTTTGGACAATAGTTGATTTTCAACACCGCAAGGCGTGTTGGGATTCACAACTGCCACAATGTCATTTGTGCCCATCTTCCGAGACTTCTCACCAGAAGAAAGAATGGGGGAGCTTTATGCAATATCTATGGAAGCACAAGATGGTAAATCTGTAGATAAAAAATGCATTCTTAATGATGCACATCATTCGTATTTTGAGCAATTTGCATATATACCCCTCAAGAGTCTCCCAATCATATTTTCCTCTACATTCTTGAATATAATCTTTACTCCATAAAGCATATGATGTATATCATACTAGTGTGGGCCCGTGCCATGTGGCACGTATTTATTTGTCTTCCTTTTTTAGTTCTCCACCCTTGGATTGAACAAACCACCACCATCGGATATAGTTTTATTCTCTCTCTCTCCGCTGCCTCTTATAAGTTTGACTAGTTATGCCCCTTGCCACCTGGTAGGGTAACCACCAACCCCACCCTAATAACCACCCAATAACTCCCTCCCACTAAACTCCCATCAACCTAGAATTATCATGCCACGTAGGCGCCACATAGGCTCCACCTAGGACATTCTCTCGCCACGTAGGACAACATAAGGTTATTTTATAACCATAGCCTCATATAAGGATGATGTGATTCTCCATCCAATAGCATTTGGTCTTTTTCATCTTTCTAGGGATAGAAGTTAACCGCTTTGGACAAAAAGTCCTAGTTACTCTTTTTGGTTTCCACATTATTGTTTTGATTGGGATCTACGTTCTGCCATACTCCATCAAACATAATTCTATAATTGTAGAGTTTGCTAGATAACCTTCCGGTGAATTGGTCGAGTTTCAATAATAAGTAAAGCGTTCTTTTTGCGGATACTTCTCAGGTTATAGCTATATTGGGAAAATTCCCCGGCCTCGTTGATATATGCAATTTTCCTCATCTTTTATTGATTTTTTGTTAATAAAAGCCTTGTATCGTTATGCACCATTAAACTTTGTTAAACAAATAAAATTAGGGTTAATGTCATATTAGTCCCTCAAATCTTCCTTAAACTCACATCAGTCCCTAAGATCTTAACAATATCAAAATAGTCCTTGAGATCTACCGAAGGACTTTAAAACCCAACTTCCGTCCAACACCGTCTGGTTTAGGGACTCAACTAGGGTTAAAACCCAATCACCCCGTGTGGAAGGACAAAAATAGCCTGCATGACGAGATAAATCAAAGCTTTAAATTTCAAACTTTGTTTAACAAATTAGATTTATCATGGCTATTTTAACTCACTCAAGAAACAATTACCAAATTACTCTTAATTGCTTAAGAGTAATTTATGTATTTTAACAATTACCAAACAATTAACAAATTAGATTAAACAAATTCAAATTCAGTAGGTGAGGGAGATTGCAAAAGGGACATTTATGTATTTTAATTTTTCATAGTTATTTTAACTCAGTCAAGAATCAATAACCAATTTATGCTTGATTAGTCGATATATATTTGACTGATCAATAAATTTACCGAGTCAAATTCAACTTTGATGGCAGTGGAAGATTACACTGGGAGTTTTTATGTCTTTTAATCTATTTTAACCAAAATATTCCAAAGAGTTTTCTTTCGTTAGGTGGAAAATTAATCTAGGAACACTATTTCACCATCGTACATAGGCCCCTTGCATAATTTTGGTCAAACTTGCATAAGTGGGACTTATGCAAGATTTTCTATCGGACCTAGAAGGTAAGCTATTGCATAACTTTATGCAAGATTTTCTAGCTTACCTAGAAGGTAAGCTATTGCATAACTTCACTTATGCAAGAAAGTTATGCAAGGTCTCATCAACCTTATAAGAGGCAGCGGAGAGAGAATAAATTTACATCGGACGGTGGAGAGGCTTTCGATTCTAGAGTGGAGAACCACCCAAGCACTCCTAACCTGAAAAACCGTTCAAATTACGTGCTCCCTAAACCGTGCTAGGGGCACGGGCAACCACCTGGTTCACGATAATACCCACACTTTCGACATCATCCAGCTATAAGGCGTGTTTGTTTCACTCGATTAAGATCAGAATAGGAGAACTACTCCCGCTCACATACCTAATCCCATCTTTGGTGCACGTTTTGAAGATGGGAATAGTAATCTCATTGGGAGTCCATATCCCATGTACACATGGGATTAAATAATCTCACGGGGGATGTGGGATATGTTCCCCCACGTAGAGATAAAGTTGGATTTGAGTACAAAGGTCTAGTTTACCTTAAATAGTTAGATAATTATGTTGTGTACAAAAGGAAAAATTGTCTTTTGATATTTTCTTTATAATTTTCCTCGACTGTCATGCAATTTAATCTCATCTTATCCCGATAGTTGTCAAATATAGGAGAAGAAGCTTATGTGGGAGAATATCTCCCTGGATATGTTGTCATGGGAGAACATCTCCTGAGAGACTATATCCACCCGTATCCTATCCCGTGAAACAAATGCGCCTTAAAATAATTTAATTTGTTTTTTGTTTTTTTTGCTAGAAAGACAACATAATGACTCATTTTTGTATTAATATAATAAGTAGGTTAATGTGTTATTTGTCATTTCATTTACAAGATATTTATAACCATTATATAATTTGAATAAGTAATGGGCCAAAAAAATTATAATATAATTATTTGATAATAATAATCACTAGCTTGAAAAGATGTTTACAAGATAATAACAATGACAATAATAAAATAATTCAAAATAGTTGCATAAAATTAGCAATAATAACCAACTTGAACAAATAGTGATATGAATATGATACTAAGTATTATACTATTTTAATCTGGCTTACTAATCTTACTTTGCTCACATGGTAGTAATAAGCCAAAATAATACTATACAAAGATAAGTATCATATAAGTTACTTTGGCTTATTAATCTAACTTGCTAACATGGTATTAATTAGTTAAAATATTACTACTGGTCAACGAAGAATTGTTAAATGACAGCACAAAATAACAAAAGGGTATTTTTTGGTATTTGGCATCCAAAAGCAATTATCCATGCATTTTGTTTCATATTTCACAACCAAACACATTTATCTTAAGGAACATTTTTCTACCAATTTATGCATGTTTACCAATCAAACAGCTTTTTCTTCTGCAAGAAGTCATGTAAAGTTATGCATGCATAACTTTTATGTATGCATTATGCACACTTTTTTATCCACGAACCAAATGGGGCCTAAGGGTACTTAGGGAAGAATCATTCCAATCGTAATGGGTGTTGTTTGACACATTCTCAGAATATGGCACATAAAAGTTACTACATGGGTGCATACTGTATGCATCATTTGTTTTCAGGGGGGGATGTGATACTTTGTAGAATTGTAGGGGCAGATGTGATATGAGATACCTTTCTAGGGTTGATTATGTGAATATCTGTATTCATTTATGTTTAATCCTCGCTTGGTTCAATCTTAGGTGTATCTTGTTGTCAAGTACCTCAAGCTCTTCATGAGAGTAATTTTCTTGCAGGTTGCATGTGGCAACTTTGATGGTTGCGAATTTTACATATGTGCTCCAGATGGATGTCCAGAACACACACATGCTATAGTTACTTATCGATTGCGAAAGGAAGGCCTAGTATCACTTGATGGAAAGGCTAACATATCAGGTGACTAAAAGATGCATTTTTGTGTTTGCCAAAGGTCCATTTTATAGCATGGCAGAAAAATCGCCAGTCCTGTGGTCAGCTTGGTCTAGTGCATGGAAGGACAAGTTGTCATTTACATAACTTGTAACATCATATCCAACTTTAGTTGAGTCTAATAATGTACCTTTACCTTTATCACATTAAAAGTAGTGAATATGCTTTCTTAAAATACTAAAAATTTCTCCTCAAAGGTAGTGAATAGGCATTCTTAAAATACTACAAATTTTTCCTCTTGCAATGATTTGTTTAGCTGACATCATGAGAAAAAAGGAAACTGCATATTTGTAATTCATGGGCTTAAAGCCTTGCATTGCACTATGGAAAGTTGAAGATTCGGAGTTTTCTTGGTACTATATGTGATAAACAATTGAAATTTGAGATTAAAAAGGTTTCTTAGTGTGCACATTTTACAAGCCTACTCGTAGGCTCGCGTTCTCGGCCTTTGACCCTTTTGAACAAGCGGAAGAGAGGTCGGATCGTCCTTGCAGCATCAGCCTATGTTGGCGTTGGTCGTTGGACGAGGTGAAAGAGGGTAGGATCTTGGTAATGGACAACAAGTGTTGATGGTGATCGGAAGGCTGCAATGAAGCTTGATCAGAAAGCTATGAGCCACCCAAGGCTTGACTGAAATCTATTAGGCAAGGTGGCTGCTGATGGGGTTGCCGGGCAGCAATGAGTGGGAACTTTGGAGAGGCGGTGCTGGGGCAGCGGCACAAAGAAGGGCCCGAGGGGTCAGCGATGACGATGGTTGACGTGTGTGGCCACGGCGGCAATGAGGGGCTTAGAGATGCGGGTGGATCGGCGGTGTGCAACGACCTGGATGGGAGAGAGAGAGATGAGGTTGGAGGTGAGGTCGGTGTCAGGCTGACGGAGAGGGGGGATTGGGTTCCGGGTTGGTTGAGGGCAGTGACCAAAAGCACACGGGAGCAATGATGCTGAGAAAGATGAGGTCGGGGAGCAAGGAGGCCGATGCAGAGCTTGGTCGGAGGCGGTGTGGTTGGCGAGGGAGTTGGTAGGAAAGGAGAGGAGTTGGTATTGCGTGAATGCTCGTGGCGTCGTTGGCCGGGGCAGCATGGTCAAGGTCGACTTGGTTCGGCAGCTGCGAGGACTGAGGAGAGCTCCGGTGATGGTGAGGCCAGCAAGGGGAAGCGGAGGAGAGGAGGTCGCGACGGGCTCAAGGAAAGAACAGATCCAGGAAGGGAAGAACCAGGAAGGAGGAGTGGAGGAGAGAGGTGTGGGTGGGTGTTTGATCTATTGGATCCGATCACTAGAATCTAAGGTAAGGGGGTTTTGATGGCTGTCTGTGGTTAAATGAAAGAAGGGTAGGGAGTGAGGTGGGGTGCTTGATGGATGGATGGGATCTGCCCAAGGGAGAGAGTTGATGATGGGAGTGGTTGAAGAGTTCCTGATGGGAAATCACAGCCAATTGAAGTACCAAAGTCCAGGTTGTTGAAGGATCAAAGTCCAGCCTTAATGAACTCTCCTACAGGGAAAACTCTTATCATGCAGTGTTCACTAATCTATGGCTTATAAATAGCCAAAGTACTATTACATCCAGAACTAGGAAAGCAAATAACTTGAGAAGGAATGAAGCCTAATAGGAATCCTAATCCTAATCAAAGTAGTAGTTCCAATCAATGTACTATTCTTAATGCATGTAACTAAGGAAGCAAGTAAACTAGGACTCAACTCACTCACGAAACTGGGAAGGTAGATAAACTATGAAAGGAGGTAGAGATGGACCAGGACTGGCCTAGCCATCTTGACTAGGCTCAGACCTAGTTGGCCGAATCAGACTTGACCTAATTGGGTTGAACCCCAATCCTGAATGAACTAAGCCCAATCAGCTAGGCCTGTTACTCCCATAACATGTGTTTGTTGTGGCAATACATCTGAGTTTTCGTCTTCAAGATAAGACTCGTCTATTGCTTGATGTGTATGTCTCAAGTTCAGCTGATTTGAACTAACATTTGTTTGTTCTCTTGAATCCAGGAATAACCTTGTCTACTCCTCCAGTTGCACCAACATTGGATGTTCTTCGGAAAAATTTTGCAAGGACAGACCCAAGCTATCTGAGAACTCTGAGCCAAACACATGCAGGGTGGATTTTTGGAGCAGTAGCTGAGCTCATTGATAACTCGCGGGATGCTAATGCCACAAGGTATACATGAAGGATTGTTCCTTCTATTTCCATTTACACATGCACCCCTATGCACCCTCACATGTAGAGAGATGGAGAAAGGAGGGGCAAAATTTAATGACAGTCTTCAACATGGGTGCTAGTTTTTTGAGATAGATATATTTTAGCTTTAGCAGTCATCAATAGTTCTTATTCAAAACAGCAGTTGGTTACAGTCTTCTGTGCATTTTGACTATATCTATCTTTTAGACCTACTTGTCTTCTCCATCAGATGTATTTCGACATTTCAATGGGTCAAAACTCCTCGGTTTTCTTGATGTTCCCCGATTGTACCTTTTAGCTTCATTCTTGCTGGATGCTGGTCGAATAATAACTTCTGACATATGCAAAGCTACTGTGTTGTTTCTAATTTTACATTTCAGGCTTTTGTTGTTAACTTATTACTGTTAAAATACTATTGTTGCTACCTACGTTATCCTCTCACTTGTTAATATTTTCTATACTTGATTTTCTTTGTTCAATAATTTATAAGTTGAGTATATCTAACTTTTAGGCCTACTTGTCTTGCATTTGATGCTTGAAAACTGCTTTTTAAAGAGATAATGATATTCTTTGGCAGATTGGACATCTCCATCGAGTGCCTATATTCGAAAAAGATGCAAAATAAGATTCCTGTGCTGTCGATTGTTGATAATGGTCATGGCATGTCTCATGTCGAGATCATGAGAATGCTTTGCTTCGGACACAAGCTGCCAGATGCGGAAGATCCGAATCATATTGGTAGATTTGGCATTGGATTTAAGGTATTGTAGATGCTATTTAGTCTTGAGTTCTGATAAACACGTACGAGTGCTCATTTTAATTTTCTTTTCCATTGCAACGTTATTTTGCTGCTCTGCTTGTATTAAGTATAGCCTTTCGTGAGTAAGTAGATCCCTTTTAATCTGCCTTGCAATAGCAGTTGATCTTATTGTCTGGATATATATTGGAGTATTGTACACGCCTATGAGTGATCCTAACTTTTCTTAAACTTTGGCCATGGCTTTCTGTCTCTATAACCACAGCTGCATACTTGGTAGCATTTGCTATTTGATATGGTCTAATTCGATTTCATGCTTTCATGTTTGTTAAATTTTGAACAAGAAGGTTTTATGCCCAGCATATCATCTAAAGCGGATAGATTATAGATCTGGAGATAAATACTGGTTGATAGTTTGTTGATTTTATGACTTTTTCAGCTCTCTTAATGAAGTACATTTGTAGATTAAAGCTGAGCAGTATTTTGTTCTTCTAATTTAAACAGAGAACCCCCTCGGATATTGCTTGTTTGCTGCCTGCCTTTGACATTATCTAAGTTTGTTAAAATCAGCTAGCAAGCAATAGTGGTAAAATTGATTTTGATGCATGAAAGCAACTTGTTATGGATTGCATATCTCATAAGAATCTTTTATATGATGGATCCATGCATCTTGTCTTGCCATGGACCAAAATCATCACACAATTTCTAAAAAAGATCATGATTGTAAGGATTTTGTTTTCTGAAGTACTTTAAGTCAGGTTACACCTCTGCTGTACGATGCAATGCCATTTTTTTTTAATCAGATCAGATCTTGTTTTGAGTTTAGCTTTGGACATCTTTTCATAGCCGTCTTGATTTCCGGATGGTACTATATTGCAGACAGGGGCTATGCAACTCGGAAAGGATGCACTTGTGCTTACACAAACTTCCAGCTCCAGATCTGTAGCTTTTTTGTCGCAATCCTACAACGAAAACAAAGAAGTATGTTATCAAAAAGCTTGTGAAATTAACCTTTTGCATTATTTGAGATGCAGATGGATGTCGTGTATTTCAAATTTGTCTTAGTAATTAGATCTGATATTTTGGTGCAGACTCTTGAAATTCCAATCATTACATATTTCAAACAAGGGAATTATATGGAAGTGGATTTAACAATACAATCAGAAGCCACTGCCCACTATTATCTGAAAGCTATCAAGGAGTTTTCTCCTTTTAATGAGTATGTGCTGGGCGAAAAACTAGGACTGTTTGGCGAAATGGGTACAGGGACACAAATCTACATTTGGAACTTGGATAAATGGGGTTCAGACTATAAGTTGGAGTGGGATGCTGGGAAACAAGGTGACATACGAATTCGCTCCAGGAGGGTAAGATTGCGTCCAGGACAAATAATGCAACAGGTATCATTCATTTTTATGCGCTTTTTTAGCGTCTTGGCTTATTTTGTTGCTTTTGTTTCAATTAACTTCATCTGTGATCCCATAAACATGCTGCGTATAAATAGTTAGCAAAGAATGAAATTGCTATGATGTACAAAGCATCATGCTTGTTCTGATGCATTATTAGCAGTGTGTATGGCAACTTTATAGGTGGCAACTCTTTTGACGAATTTTATGTAGGTTTTTGTGATTTTAATTTTAGAACGCACCTTCTGGTGTGTAAGCTTATACTGATGGTTTTTCATCATTTGTCATCTATTCTGTATACAGGTCCCTCTAGATTATTCCCTTCAAGCATATTTGGAAGTTATCTTTTTACATCCTAGAGTGAAGATATATGTCCAAGGCTCCTTGGTAATTGAATGCTATTTTATGCTTCTTTTCTTTTTATCTGGAATTTTCATGTTAACAATAAATGTTGTTAGATACTATATATTTTTTTTCTTTAACAGGTCAAAAGCCGACCATTGGCGAAGTCCTTAAATACAACAGTTGTCTTGAAAGGTGATGTAATGGGCAAGGTTCTCAGTTTAACGCTAGGAATAAGTCAGGTGGAATGGGACAGGATGAATTGTGGAATATTTCTTTATTGGCATGGCCGATTAATTGAGGTGAGATTTACTGAACTGAAAATTAAAGCATACCAAAGTGTCACAATAACATCGATGAGCTGAATAATTTTGCATTTCACTCTTTTGACTGTCTTCCATTGTTGCATGTTTCTTTATGCCTCATGGACCTTGGTCTACTATAATTTCACGATACTATTTCTAGGGATAGAATCTTGATGTATGTAAAACAAAGTAGAATGATGAAGAAATTCGGGAAGAAAATGCAAACCCAAAGTGAAGAAGGGGGTAAGAACTTAGTCTTCTTTGTCAATGGGAATGATTAAGTATTAATGAGAAAATTTAACCTCATAAGTTTAAAATATCTTTTGTTTTTCCAATACATCTCTACCTTGCACTTTAACGTGGAATACTGCCTATACCGTTCATCTGTCTATAATTTTCCCACATTGTTGTAGTCTTCCAACTAAAAACGTTTTTCTTTAGATTATTTTACTAACATTCAAGTTTTAATTTCCTAGAGGTGCATTGTCAACAAAAAAAACTTCTTATGTTTTATAGGCCTATAAGCGGGTTGGTGGCATGGTACATAATGCAGACACTGGTCGTGGAGTCCTGGGAGTTGTAGATGTAACAAGCTTAATGGTAAGCTCTAAAGTAGCAATACATTGTCCATTGTGTACAATATTAGGGATCTGATCAACGCCTATTTGTTTAAAGACAGGCATTGTACATCCGGCTCCACAGTCTTCACATGATTTCTAAAAATCCTGAAGAATATTTCTGCTTGTGCCTTATGCAGGATGAAGCAGATGGCAATGTATGGGTACTTAACAGCAAGCAAGGATTCCCGGATTGTGAAGCTTATGCCAAATTGGAAGAGTGGTTGGGTCAGGCAACAGATCAATATATTGACAAACAAGTAGATAAAATTCATTTGGTACTTCCACAGTTAATCTTACTTATTGCATGTTCTATTATTTTTGGAGTTCATTTCAGGAGTGCATTATTGATGAACTGCCTTGTTAACTCATTTATGTGAATGTATCATAGTTGGATGGTACTTGATTGTGCATAAATGGGGTAAGGCACTCATAGTCAGACTCAAATATTTTGACGAGATTTCTTGAACTTGAGAGGCATACGGACTTTATGCTATAAAAGTTTTTTGGCAAAAGCAAAACAGACAACTGTATTTCTTCTCTGTTCAACATATAATTATTTCCCTCGCATAGTCAATTTTTTTAATATCGATTACATATTAAAAAAGTAACCTTAATAATGATTAAGGGATTGGATAAGAAGTTAGCTGTGGGCTATTTTGTTCTCAACACTAGACCACAGTTACCGAAGTACAATTGATTTGAAGCAGAACTTATGATTTCTGTGATTTCTATTTTTTATCTTCTGCTCTTAATAGGATTGGATAGAAAAGTTAGCCAGAAGCTGTTTTTGTCCTGAACAGTAGACCAAAGTTACCAAAGTATGATTGAAATGAAGTAATACCAATGATGTCTGGGATTTCTATTAGCTGTTTGCTGCTGTTAATTTGCTTTTGCATGAGATATATGTTATGTGGAAGTACTCATTTGCAATGTTGTATCTATTTTCTTGAATTATTGGTTTTACCCTCATTGTTTTTGTTTGATCATCTTTGAATGAAATGCGGTGAAAGTTGTTCATTTTAAGCTGGAAATTTACACCCTGTTAAGGATTTGATTTGAAGTTGGGTCATTTTCTAATTCAAAGTTGTTTCTGACTTGTTTGATTGGCAATGAAAGACATAACAAACGCTGTATCATGTCAATATTTGAGAATGTTAAAGTAGTTAGAATGATGCAACATTGGTGAAAGAGATTTATAGAAGATTTTGTATATTGCTTCTGACGGCTGCAATTGGTTGATGTCTTGTTCTGGGCTTGTGTGGAGTTTTCCAGTGTCAATGAACCTTAACTGGTTGCTAATTTTAGAAATTGAAGTTATTGTCTTAAATGCTTAATATCAGGTCTATCTGCCTTCTGAGTTCTGACAGCTGTTTGTTTTCCCCTTGGGTATGCATTATGTTTCAGAAAAAGGGAAATGCAAGCTATAAGCCTGATCATGAGTGGGTTCAGTGCAATAAATGTCGTAAATGGAGAACATTAACCGATGGTTTTGGCAGTAAGGATCTACCTGCAGAATGGTTTGTGCTCTTTGCATGTTCTTGTTTATTTTAGTTCTGTATATGCTACAACACTAATTTCTGGATATATGTTCATCTTATATCACCTACACTTATCCTCATTGTGGAGTTATTGGTAGTAATTTGTTAGTTTGACGTGGTGATCATTTCAATGGGTATTTAAAATGATTTCCATCTGACTTTGATGTCTTACTAAAAACACATTGTCGGAAAGTTCATTATTTGTGTATAGCAACGTATAGTAATTATGTATATGGATGACTATAGGCAGATAGTTAGAAATACTGATTCTACAAGTTCCATGGCATATTGCTGTTATAGGTAACAATTCTGCAATTTCCATGTCTATGTTAGTGTGATACCAATCTTTCTCCTGTATATACAATCATCAGTTGTAAATGTATCTATTAAACTCAGTTACTTCTACTTTAACTGGTGACATCTTCATCCAAGCCTGGTTTGTATAAGAGATCGCTGGTTGTTAAAGTTTTGCATTCAGCTCGCTTATGTGGGATTCAAGCTGTTATTTACTGTTTTTTCATAATAACGGTTTTATGGTTGGTTTCAATCGATTGTGTTAGGTTCTGCTTCATGGCACCATTTAATGGGAAATGTGAAATTCCTGAGCAACAGCTTAAGCCTGGAGTAATCACAGTATCTGCTAGGAGATTTGGATATGATAATGGTCAGATTGTGGTTCATAGTGAAGCAACTTCTGGGAAGAAGGATGGTGGCGCAAAGCAATCCCAAGTTGTATCAAGCAACATCAAGAACCAGTTTGAAAGTAAGGATTATTCTTTCTGGTAAAAAATGTATCGTTGGTGTTATAAACAACTTATAGCTGAGGCCTTTCTGCATCTGATAGCCAATAATTTGGATAAAGAAGCCTTAGGAGTATATGGAGCATTTGAGTCATATCTTGCCCAGTCTATTCTGCATATCAATATTTGTTATGCAATTCCTTCTTATCCTTTGATCTTGATCTGGTGATCATATTTTGAAAAGTGTACTTGTATGTTGGTGGTTTTGGGTCTCAGGTGACAGCGGGGAGGACTCGACGCAAACCGAGGATGATAGACCCAGGCCTCCTTTGAAGAGGCTACGGAGAGGGCCCACGAGGAGTTGTAAAAATCTGGCATAACAGATTAACAGATGGTAATACTGTGGGATTTTTCTTCTGCTATATACGTGAAGTTTTGACACAGTGTGTGGACGGCGATGTACAGGCCTGTACAGCGATTTTGGATAGGGATCAGCCATAGTGAGAAAGATGGAGGAGCGATTCCCAGAAGTTCTCAATTCTCTTACAGAGTCTGATTTCTTCATAGACTTTTAGTTTGGATTGGAAGTGCAAGCAATGGAAGGGATAGTCCGATGCATGTACAGGCCATTTGTGGCTATATCACGCAATTTAACTAATAATATGTAACAAAGCAATGGAAGGAAGAGGATGTATCTTCTCCATCTCTCTCTCTCTCTCTTGCTGAAGCTGTTAACTGCGTATCTTTCTTTTTTTGCTGCTTTTAGAAAATGTAGGTTGATATTAGCCAAAAAAAGGGCAGATGTTTGCCTTTTTCTTTTTTTTGAGAAAACTCCTACATTATTACTACTATTTTTATTCTTTACTTGCTACAATGAATCATAGAGAGGTATTCTCGTTTGATATGAACGAGGAATTTTATATATATATATAAACATTAGGTAATCTATTGCGATTTTTTGTTTTGTTTTTTTTGCCAAGTTGCCAAGTTGCCAAGTTGAGCAATGGAGTGTGAGATTCCTGGTCATCCCCCGTGATGCTAATGAACGAGTAGATTGGGTAGCGAATCAGGCACGAGTTGTAACTAGTTCTTTTGCTCTTAATAATCAGGAGGCTGGCTTAGCTCCTGTAGATGGTACACCTTTGTAGGGGTCTACCTTGTTAGTTGTACTCCAGTCTTCGGGCTCATCTTTTCAAAAAAAAAAAAAAATACATAGCTCTCGATCTAGCACCAGCGGCCCCATGTCTAGCCCGTCGTGTCAAATCGTCTACCACCGCATTAGCATTACGCGGTACGAACATGAAAATGACCCCCCATGTAGGCAGTCACACTCCATATTTTCCTCAATGTAGTCTCCGTACTTGCACTCCAAACTTCTCTCCCATTGATGGAATTGACAACATTCCTACAATCAGATTCAACGATGATATCCCGCAGCCCACATGCCACCGCAACTCTCAAAGCCTCTAGAACCGCCATTAGCTCTGCCTCATCGCTGCTATAAGCCACCACCTTCTCAGCTAGAACCCATGAAGGTGTCGTCCAATCATCCTCCCAACAAACCACTCTGATACCGGCTACCGAAGATCCATGAGCCCACGCACCATCGGTCTGTATAACAACAATCCCCTGTTGTCGGGTAACACCGAGCTGTGAGGTTCCAGTATTCCACCCTTTGCTTCGCCAAAACTCCCCCGCCAACTTCCAAATCCGCCAAACTAAAGCTTCCGGCGAGCAACTATTATTTCTCCACACAAGTTCATTCCTTTCCTTCCATAGGAGCCAAAGGCCGTAGCCAACATAGGTAATCTATTGTGATTGCCGATTATATTCTAGCAAGTATAATGCATAAAAATAACTAAAATGTTTTAGAAAGCTCCTGATTTCATTTTGACACACAAACATAATCCTAAAACAAGAAAAGGTTTGCAAATTTAAAGATCGAGATTAATAAATGAGCATGAACTGAAGAGAGGGAGTTGAAGTTAAATTAAACAAGATGTTAGGTAGGGGGCATCCTATAAACCCCGTTTGGTTCGGGGTTAAAGAGAAATAGGGTTAAGGGGATTAGCGGTAAAAAAGTGGTGATAAGAAATGGAGTTTAAGATCTTTGTGATGTTCAATTACAAAAGGCAATCTAATATTTGCCAATCTAGCTGATGAATTGCGGCCTGCCTTGTACACAAGTTTTTGATAAAGAGAGCTTTTGAGAATCTTATGCGTGAAATTCAATTACAAAAGGCAGACACAGTTATATTATTTCAGGAACTGAACACAAGAATCTCACACTTCAATCTGCTTCCGCATAAACACAGCTGCTAGATTTCGATATTTCTGGACTAAGTTCTTTGTGATGTTCCTCTCCTACATGAACGGTTAAATTTTGACATTTTGGGAAACTTTGCTTCAGTGCGCCATGAAACACACAGTTGCAGTTGGATTTCTGAAAAATATCTTAGCTTTGTAACATATCGTTCTTAGACTGTATAGTATTATGTGTACTAATGAGGTGAAGTGAACTGTAGGGCCTTTGGCCCCCTAAGCCTAAGCCTGGGTAAGAGGCTCTACTGACGAAAAAAAAGAGAGATGAAGTGAATCACTGGATATATACTTGTCCCGCCTCATGTTTTTTATCTCAATCGTTACAATAGTGTATCTATCTGCTCCTCTGATACTAAAGGGAACTGAATCTATTCAATTGGTTCAGAATTACATCCATTCTTTCCGATATTTGGTTTTTATCACATTTGGCAAGTTCCCTGTATATACGGAGACTGTATTAGATACAAATACATTCATCTTTGCTCCGATAAAAATTTGGATTCCATATTAACCGTCTCTATGCATGCCTCCTCTGTGTATGATATCAAATAGAGAGGAGAGACATGAGATAACATGAGACTTCTAGGAGTTATTAATTCAAGCATATTTTTTTGGCACCACCATTAATACAATATTCGTGTTCTTAACCCCCCCCCCCCCACCACCAAAAAAAAGAAAAAGAAAAAGGCCATCTTCTTCGAGGGCTCCAAAACTAAAACAGCTGGGCTGTGGATATTAAAAAAATTCTCCAATTAAACTCACCCTGGGGTTTTTCCCTAAAACGATCTGAAAATTAGACCTGACGCTATTTCTGATGCAGTTTGAGCACCAGTCGTAGTCAGTAAGTTCTTCATACAATATCAGCAAATGAAAGCCTTCATGGTTCAATGTGTGATGGATTATATGCACTTCATAATTTTAGCTTCTTTTGGCTGTCTTTTTTGCCATTTACTCCTACCCTGAAAGTAAGAAAACTCCCGTGATCTTCATGAATAAGGCTAGGCTAAGGCTAGGCTAAGGCTAGGCTGTCTTCAGCTTCCAATTTGAAGGTATGGCCTGCAATCCTGCATGATGTGCAAAAGCGATGGGACTATTGCACTTCTCGCTCGAATTGCTTTCCTTGAAACGTCTGTCCAAACCGCCAGTTTGAGGGTGCGACACTGTAAGATGTCACTGTGATTCCGCTGTCGATGGTTACCTCGAAAGAGAGCGGCTGGCCTGTAAGGTCTGCATTACACTGCCAGTTCTGACCCCAGTTTCGCCCCATTGGTATCCATCCAGTCCTCGACCCCTTCACCTTCACCGCCACCACCTCACCGTCGGCGGCCACATTGGCTATCAGAACTTGATAGAAGTATTTGCTACCAGCCACCGTAAACTTCATCCCTCCATTCCTCTTGCAGCTCACCCTGCATCAAGAGCAGGTCGAAAAATGATGTGAAACTGTTATCTGGAAGGATTACTGCTAGCAGAAATCTATGACATTTCTATTAGTCTTGCAATGTCATTCTGTTGATGATCACTGATCAGTATAAGTTTTTGGATTAAGTCTATGTTGGGGTCTTATTTGACAAGCATTGGCTCATCGATATCAGATTGCTTTTGTGGAGCAGAGTGAAGTCGTCGAGGTTCAAGAAGAATGCTTCTTACACTGAAGAGCAGGTATGCAAACTTCAACTAGTGATTGAATTCGTCCTTAGGCTTTTGGCACAATTGGTGATTAGAATTTAAGTGATTTATTTAACTTCCACCAGATTAAGTTTTTGGGATGATTGGTGATTTAACATCAACTGATGCAGAGTTGCAGCATTGTCAGATAGAACTATAGTGATGAGAATAAACATTGAAGAACATTGATACCTCCGATATTGGATGGGCACGATATCGGCTTTCCGATAAGCAATCTGCATGAAAGCCGGTTCCGACATCTCAAAATGCTCACTGGGGAAGTTGCACCACCCTCCATAGTCGGTCGGAAGGCCATAGTTTGGAGCACAGTAATCAGTGGCGGTGACTGTCACAGAAGGGCTCCCAGGGAGGCACCACAGTATATGGTCGACGCATCTCAGCTCGAAGCAACTACCGCAAGTGCTTCCCCTCCCAAACAGAGCACCACTCACTCCGGCAGTGTTCCTTCCATAGCCAGAGTCATGTAAGTCTCCATATCCACAAGCTCCTCCTTTTAAAGCTCGTCAATTAAAAAAAAAAAGAACATTAGCTAAATGCTAACTTTGTTCCTTTGAATGGGATTTAATGTGGATACCCAACAAAAAAATAAGATGAAGAAAAGAAACCCTTGTTGGTAGATTTCTTCTTCTTGGGTTTGTGATAGCTTTAGCTAAGTAAGAACTCAGCCTTATGGCTCCCCACTCCACCAAAAAAAGAAAAAAAAAAATTTTGAAAAGTGTGTTGTATTGTAGAATAGCTGATCCCATGACACTAAACATAGCAGTCAGATGAAAGAAACAACACTAGCAGCGCAAGAAACAACAGAAGGAATGTTGTATTGTAGAACACCAGAAAGAAAGGATTTTGTTTATGGGAGGGAAGAAAGTATACCATTGGCTGCAGACCCATCATTGTCTTTGATGTAGGTTGCTGTGGCTGACCTCCACTCCTCAAACATGGCTTCTGTTCTAATCATGCCTACTGATGATACCAACAAGCTGATGAAGAGTGTATTCTTCTGGATTTGAAGACCCATCTCATTCTCTGTAGACAGAGACCTCTATTCTGTTTGGATGTGGGTGAGCCCCTTTCTATTTCTTTTCAACCGCTGCTTTGCTCTTCTTTTGTGTCTTTTTTTCTCTTATTGGGATTTGAATGGTTTTGGAAATGGACTCTTCTTTTCATCTCTCTTCCACTAAAAAAGGCTTCACGAGAGGTGTTTATTTTGTTCAGGTTTACTGCATGACAGGAGTGAGGCAAGCATTAAAACAGGTGTAGTGCCGTAGTGGGCAGTCATGCTAAAGTGTGGTGAGACTATAATCATATGCATTGGGCTTCTTTTTGAATTCCTGAGTATTTATGTTGCTTGCATTGCAATGCAAACCAATCAAAAGTTTAATTAAAAAAAAAGGTTTCTCACTTGTTAGAATGGGATTTGAAACTCTTGGGTTATTATGTTGCATTGAAAAAAAAAAATTCAAAAAGTTCAAGAAAAGAGGGATAGTTGGGTATAAAAAAGCCTTTCTTTTTCAACGTTTGGCGGGAAGGATATGTGGAAAAGAAATGCTTCAGTTTCGAGGTGCCAGCTGTGTCTGTGGTAGGGCTAAGCTGGTATTTTAGGGTTAGGGTCTTGTCTCCCCTGGATGTGCTCTTCTTTTGAGGTGCTGTGGGGAAGCCAATGTGTACAACTAGTGGACTATGATATCAAATCCAGTTTTAGAGATCGAACATTAGCCCGTGTGGCTCTAATGTTCGGATTAACTAGTAATACAAAAGTTGAGGTTAACTAATGAGGATAGGAAAAGATGAGGGGATAGTGGTAGGTGAAATGAGGGTTAAATAGTAATTATTATTTTTAGTATTTGAGGATAAGTGTGGGGGTGTGGCTATCCGTACCACGTTTTCAACTCAACACACCACACATCCTGATTTTTATCATTTTTTGAAAAAAAAATAAAAAAAATTCTAAACTACCATCATCCTCTACCTCCCCCTCTCCCCCCATCCGGCAGCCACCACCGGCCCGCCGTCACCTCCCCACCCGGCAGCCGGCGTGGTGGGGGGTGGGGGGTGGTGGAGGAGGTGAGGGTGGGATGGGGGGAGAGGGGGAGGTGGGGGAGGAGGGTAGTTTAGGATTTTTTTTTATTTTTTTTTAAAAAATGAAAAAAATCAGAAAATGTGGTGTGTTTAGTTGAAAACGTGGTGCGGATAGCCGCACCCTAAGTGTGGAGATAATGAGGGACACATCAAACCAAACTTGAGGACTAGATGTATGAACCCATGATGGGTAATATCTTTCAAGCCTATTCTCAGAGTGTCAAAGGCTCGGCTAAATGGATAGTTTGATCACTAGAAAGAAATTTTCTTTTTAGCGTGATCACAGTATCTTACTAATTCTAGGTATATTAAACTTCTTAAACGGTAACATTTTCACCATCAATAAGTTTCTTCGAGAAGTCACTTGACAACTTTTATATATAGGTTTAAGTATTTACGAATATGCATATAGGTAAATAGATATGCCTATTTTTAATGTCTGTGTGTATATATACAGTAGAGATTACGGCTAAAAAAATGCTAAAATTTTCACCAAAGATTTAATTGGAATCTTGAGAACTGGCTTGCAGACTTTACTCTGGGAATACCTTTTGAATCAGAAAACGATCTCCTTATATTATGGATATCTTGAAACCATATTCCGAGATTCTGAATCAATCTCATGGTTTAGAAGGCATTTAGAAATCGAGCCAGATTCATAGCAGCATTCAAGCAAGCAGTTTGAGTTCCATTTCAAACCTTAACAAATAAGCACTCGTATACATATATTTTGGATTCATGTTTGTCACATTTTGACAACCTTCACGCCCTTTCTGCTACTTTACAAACCAAAGAAACCAATCTCGCAATTTCCCAGCCCAACCCCCACAAAAATAGAACAAATAGCTTAAAGTCGTAAACATTAGTACAGTATCTCCGGTCTGATCTCGGACCAAAGAACAATTAGGGTCGCACAAGGCCTCATTTAAGTTACAGGTTCTTCCAGCAGCCGTATGCTTCTATTTCCACCCGAGGGTTCCCTGACTGCGAAGAGTAGATGAATTGATCAAAAAGACTCAACTGCACTATGGACTCACAGAGGGTCTGATCCGAGCTGGCATTCGAGCCAAATGGTGTATTGATGAAGGCTTGGGAGTTATTGACATATTGTTCAATGAATACCCGAGGTCATCATCCTCATTGTTGACATCCTCATCACTGTAATCTTCAAATGTCCCCACATTGTCTGCAAATTCTGGGGCGTCGAGGTCGTCGTCTTCATCGTCGTCCTCAGAATGATTGCTATATGTTGTCTTCACCATAGACCAGGACTCATAGTTGGGCCTTATAAAGCTTCTGTAAACGAGCATATTTACAATCTCATGTTAGGATTTTAAAAACAACAGACTTTTAGACCAGAAAGAAAAATATTGGATTGCATGACAACTTGTAAAAAATCTGAATGGAAATCAGAATTAGAGAGATTCGAGAAAACTATAAGATCTTATTCTCAGCTAGAAAATCTACTCATATTTGAATTTCAATGCAAAGAGCATCTGAAATGGATTTCAATTTGTTTTAAATGCACAACAGTTTCTGTTAGCAATTGTTGTTGCATTCAAAGTTCTATGTATCATTCATGTCGAGAAGACAAGAAAACCTACCGGTCAGACTCCTTCAGCAAACACGGATCAAATGGAAAGAACATGTCCAACCTGTCCACTCCTCCAAAAGCCTTTGAGAATTCAGACTCGCCTAGGTCTCCACAGAGGAAGTGTTTTGGTGTCTTGAACAAGTGAGCAGCATTAGCTTGTTTCAAGAATTCCTGAACTATAGAAGGCAGGCAGACCTGCATGGGAATGCAGTCAAAGAAGAAGACATGATCAGGAAAATGACGCATTTTTAAAACCAAGACAGCAGAAATCAGATTTTTTTTAGTTCCAACTACCACCGTATAATAGAGAAAGAGACAAATTTCTCGCACCTCTAAAGGACTTAAGTGGTGGAACAATATGGGTTCCAGAGGCATATGAGAGAGCTGCAGTTTCAGCTCAGGAATATCCATCATTGATCTCATCCGAAAGCAAAGAATGTACATGACAGCCTATAAAACAGCAAACAGTTTAGCTCCTCCAAAGTGTTATGAGTACATGTCGCAATGCAAATATCAGGCCAGAAGTTATTCCTGAGTTAAATAAAAAACAGATAGGTGTCGACAGTATTTCTCCCTTTCCCTGGGTTAGTTCAGGAAAAGACTAGGCATAAAAACAAAAAAGAGCCTCAACATTACCAAATTTTGAGTTGGATCCCATGGATCTATCATTTTAAATAATAATGAAAAAAACTCACCTGACATCCAGAATAAAAGAGTCTATGTGCTTTAGGGTTCATCGCTTTCTCTCGAACATTATGTATTTGACAGTACTCGAAACACCACGAGACTAACCTGAATCAAGGTCGCCAGATTTCAAGTTATAAGAAATTTTGCTGTATAATGGTAGATCTTTAAGAGAAATTTGAAGCAACTAACCTTTTGAGCATAGCAGCAGCAAAAGAAGTTGAGATAAACCTTGCTCGAGCCAAATAACTAGCAAGATATGCAACTGCACTCATTCTGCAAAGAAACTAGCAAAAATTAACTACAGTTATTCCCAAGCACAATAATGAAATTATGTCATAAGCAATATCATACACAGCAAGAGAGCTACTCATGTAATTGCAATCGTCACACTGCTAGGTTAGAACGAGGATCAAATAAGGTTTCAAATCCAGCAGATCACAGGTTACACATAACCTGAGTTTTGCTTTGTTCTTTTTTGTAATTAGTTGAGCCAGAAGATCAACATAAGTGCTAATTAATTTCAGCCAACAAAACAGACCTGCTGATTGATCCCCATCTTCAGCAGACCATTCCCACACAGCATTCACGAACTGCGACCTCCTAGTGATACCATCAGGCAATCAGCATTCAGCAACTCAATTGCAGTCCCTATTTACATATTTAAATCTTGGCTGGGATCATGCAAATTCCATTCCAAATACAACCCAGAATTGTAGGCCAAGCTGTCATTCCTTTGATGAATACAAAGACATTTTTTTTGTTGGAATTCACTATTTCATATTTCTTTCCTTTTCTTCATGCTGTGAACAATACTCCATATATTGCTTTAAAGTTCAGCTTCATCAACATTCTGCCAGTATCCTCTCAGCCAACATCCATTTCAGTTCGACGTAACAAGATAAGCCTATAGAGCCAGAACCCCCATCTCTTCCTGTTTGAAAAACTATAACAGCCTTTAATATTACTTGAACTTGCCACACCATGTTTATGCTATCCCTGTCACTTTTGTATAAAGTTTCCTTCAAACAGTCTACACAATAACTGATTTCACCCAAATTACGTACGATCTGTGTCATCTAATGTGTCCTAGTATTTCATAAACACCTTGTGAAAACCAATTTGAGACGTAAATTACATAACAAGTGCAATTAGATATATAACAGCAAGACATCTAACAAACTCCTGAACGCGTGGTTCCATGTCATAAGGAAAAGTATCCAGAGATCAAAATGTAGCCAGTTGGCATTATTCCGCTTTCACTTCAACTCATAGGTCGAATGATAGTCATCGAACTAAACACACCAAGAAGAGCTACAATCCAAAGTATGCAAACCTAAAATGTCAATTTGGCAAATGAAATGCTTTTTAACTCTTCCATTTACCTTGAAATTGGATCCTCTGTTCTTAAAACAAATATATCCCCAAGAAGAGTAGGAAACTTCAAGCCACATGTCTTTGGATCCAATGAACAGGCATAGAACACCACAAACTACATAAAACAACCAATAAGTTAAATTAAGAAAAGAACAGAAGTGCAAAAGTCAGAGCCTAGCGGAGTAAAATATGAACCTAGAAAGCCTTGAAAGATTGTTATTTAGAGAAAGTGTAAAAAAGGTCAATCACCTGAGCAAACTTTGACTTATATGCATTCAGCACAGTGCTTTGGAAACATTCCATAAGTGTTTCAAATACCTGTTAACATAAGCATAACAAGGAAAAGTAAATCTTATGTAAATAAACAAAGCCGAGGTTGCAGTTAAATCGGCCAGAGATATCCAAATATGATGAGATCACAGTAATCCTTTTGAAAGAGCATGTTCACAAAATACAGAAATATAATAAATTACAAACATGCATAATATCAGCCACTGCAATAGTACAAATGAATAGAACCATATATCACGGTTCTTCTTCTCTTCAACACCCCCCCCCCCCCTCCTTTTCCTCCTCTTCTGCTGTCGTCAAATATTGTCCAAAAGGTTTGTGTTACCAATAGAACAAGTTTCCCACAATATATAGATTTCCGCCAACAACCAGACTAGTCTTACAAAGGATGAAAGACAAGTACAAGATTCTAGCTGACCTCTAGTCCCCAAACTGCGTTTTAGTTTGGTGAAAAATGGAGATAGACAAGAATCAAAGAGGACCCAAGGGGAAGGGTAGCTTAAATTTGTCTACACGCACCATAAGAGAGGAAAACAATATCACAATGATCAGGAACCAAATTGTTAAAACTTAGCCTAAGATATCTTCCATTCATGACAATTGATCCCTAAGCTCCTATAAAGTGATCAAGATATGGATAAACTCCTCGATCTTATTCACAAAAAAGCTATATATCTGGAGAAACACAGTGCCATAGGTTAGAGAAATTATACAATCTTCAAGAGCCTGTATCAAAATATCAATAGGTATGAAACAAATTTAGTACACAACCTGAAATAGACTCACCTTCTCCAAGCGATTGTCATATGCACAAGCTTTGAGATGCTCGCACATAATCACCATCACTCCATCCAACTTTTCAGCGAATGGATTGCCGTTGAGAACTCCATGCACTTCTGCATGCTGAAAGGAACATAGGTTTCCGTCTATGAGATATTTAGAAAATGCTGAAAATGATGAGCTATATCTGTAAAGCCATTGTCTGTGATTTATAAACAAGACCTCTGTGACAGTTTTCCCATCAGGCTCTGCCTTTTCCTCCACATCCTCTAATTCCATGTCAAAAATACCTTTACTGGTGTCTTCCTTTTGAATGTCCTCCCAACTAATATCGACCTGCAAAACTCAAAGATGTAGCACAGAGACCATTATTAGCTTACTCATGATAGCCATATACATGGTTATGTTACATCGATGCTCACATCCAACTCTGTAATCAGATTCACCACCATGGCCAACAATGTGCTTCTGAGAAATTCTCCGATCTTCTTATTCTCCAATCCCAGGACACCCTCCACATATGCAAACATCTCCTACAAGTAAAAAGCATCAAATCAGTCTCTTAACGATCGCATACAAGAAGTAATATGCTAAATTCAATAAACTGCAGGAAAGCAATACAAAGCACAAAAGGAAAACATTATCTCCAGATGTTTGGTGAAGACAAAGGGGGGGAGTCTGAACACAAAGAAACCTTGGAGATGGAAATTATAAGCACACATCTCAATGAACTTGCATGCCATTACACCTCACCAATTATTTAAAAATGAATACATTCTCCATATCAACTAACACACATCTGGAGCACCAGACAAAATGCAAGCCATTCAGTGTTCATAATGCAAGAGACCCCATAAAATCGCATGAAAAATGAAAATAAATGGAAAGCATTACTTCTAAATTTGTGTAAGATGATGGTATGACAAACCAGATACAGCTAACTTGAAAGTAAACCTTGTTCTGATGCTTCAGCAAGTAATTCTCTCTGATTTTAACATAAAAATACTAAAGCAATTGAAAAACACGGATATGGCTGGCTTACACCCTACAATACTCACAAGATATCGACTTACTCAGGTTCCTTCATCAAACAGAAAAAAAGTTGAACAAAACATATAAGCACATTTACCTCTTTTGATTCTGATCTCATTGGCATTCTTCTGGCAATCATACCTCTGAGCTTCATAGGTGCAAGGGGCACCAAATCAGCAATAGACTGGAGCACCATATGCAGTTGACAATGAACTTCTTTTTTTCTTGATTGCAATTCTGAGTGCCTCATAGATTCCTGCCATCTTAGAGGCGGTAGAAAATTGCTAACAAGCAGGTGCAAGCAACCTTCCAGAAAATTGTCAGGGGAGGCAGCCTGGCACGAAGAAACCACAAACTTTTAGTGCTCAACCTACCAGGCCAAAAAATGCCACAGGTTTTGTGTCCATTGAATCCTATCAGTCAAAGATGGACATACCAAATTAGTGATCAGATCCATCAATGCATTTCTTGCATCCAACCCATAGTTCCACATGGACAAGGCAAAAATCTGGACAAAATCATTAAGTTAATGATTGTGTAACTGCTCAACTCGGAAAAAAAAAGAAGTTAAAAATGTAAATCATACATTGGTCAGAAGAACACCATGGAAGACAGGATGTAGCTTGTGGACAGCTGCTGATAATTCCTCCAATGTTTTCTGAAATACAAGAAGAAAGTAAATAACTCTTTTTCCTGCAAAATATAAGACAGGCAAATAAAAAAAGGGACCACAAGATAGATTACATACCACAAGCTTAGGCTCCTCGTCCGATTTAATTTCGTTAGCTGGGCTAACAATGCGAATCAGGTCTACATACTTATCTTTTTCGCCTTGCGTTATCATATATGGAGCCTTCATGAAAACAATAAGCCACCATTACGGATTTGTTTCAAATTAATTAACAGCTGAAACCAACTGCATATCAAACTCTTGGAAGTTGGAATTTACAAAGATACATATCCATACTAATGTGGGCCAAAATGCAGGATAATTACACGTTAAGGCTTTAAGCTTTTCAGTAGAACATATCACAACTAAGCACTAAGGAAGGGATAGGGTTCCCCAGCTGTGACAGAGATATGGACTCAAGGACTATGGAAACAGAACAGCTGATCACGCAGTACAAGCAAATAATAGTGTGTTGAGATTATAGGTCCTGGTAAAACATCTTTAACTGAGATGGGATAAAAACAAAAGTTGTTCTTGCAATTGTGATGAACTAATTTGGTACGGGAATTAAAAACTAGTAATTTACAAAGTCTACTACAATATTAGGCTCCCCTAAAATGCCCTGATAGAAAGTGCGCTTCGAAAAAAAAAATCTCTCCAGAAGTCATAATCTGTTTATCAAACTTGAAGGTCTTGGCAAATTTTACTATTCATTTCAATCTGGTGCAAAAGAAAGCTGAAGGCCAGTTATGCATTTTAAAAGCTTGTCAAGTGGTTAAACCCCCTAGCTGAAAGACGAAAGCATCCCAGAGTATGATTTCTCCCAGATGACTGAACACTTCCAGAGCATGTGGCTTTTGGTCCACATATATTGTGATTAACATTAGGATGACAACAAAAATCTGAACTCTTTAATTCATTTGCCCCTACATTTACCATGACATGGTGATTAAATCTAAGCCGACAAGCGTTCATCACAACAAGCTCAAAATCTTCTTTTTCCCTCCCAAGAATCAATCTTGTTCGCATCTGGCCCGCCGTGCACATGATTGCAATGAAGAGGCATTGAAAATAACTCGTTTTAAGAAAATACTAGGAACTTACCTTGGCAACACCATCAAGGACTTCAAAAACAGATGGGGAGTCCTTCGTTTCACCGTCGTACATGACTATCTCATTGTTCATTTTTTCCGCTCCCATCTTCTCGCAAAAGCTTTGAAAACTCTGTATCACACGATACAATTAATCATAAACCATTACTACACCACCTAATCAATCAGCCAACAAGCCAGTAAACGCTAATTTGAACCCGCAATCTATAGAGGGCCAATAAAAAACAATTTTGCATGCCATCATTCAGGAAGAAGAAAAGACGAAAAGCTATAACGATCAAATATAAGCTAACAATCAAAGACCCAGAAAAAAGCTGCAAACTTTTCCAATGAAGACAGCGCATCTTGAGAGGGAGCTTGTCGAATTAGGGTTCCGGAGTCCTTAGACAAAGTAATTTACTCAGCTAATGGACTTTTTAAGTTGTCGCAAGGTTTCAAGAAGGCGTTAACCCAAGAAGAGGCGAAGGAGAGGAGACATGGGAAAGGACAGGGGGGCTGGCTCCTGGCCTCGCAGATAAGAGAGCATACCTAGTAGCTAGGTGTCGAGGTGGGAGCGATCGGTGGAGATGGGCGAGTGCGGCGTCTCCGATCTCAAGCTCGGTGGGAGGTTTGGCGGCGAGGGTTTTAACAAGGTTTGGTTTGGCCGCGATGAGACTTGGTCCATCGACGATTTCTTATGTAGTGTGCCCAAACTACTTTAATAATGGAAAATAATTTGTGTCACACCCGGTCTTCCACGTGGCGCAAAACAATTGAGGCTTTCTGGTGGGGTCCAAGATTCTGATGGCTTTCGGGTGGTCGGAGCCGGAGGGGAGATGAGAGCTCGGAGAGAAAGCTAATGGGGTCGGCGAGCTCGTGACGCTCTGGAGAGATCGGAGGGGGCCGAGATACAAGGGCGCGATTGCGTCGTTAGAGAGATTCGAAGCGTGAATGACACAAGTTATTAGGGGGGAGTTCATTATGAGACCTCTTTAACCTTTAACCTGTGTAGATATCTTGGCCGTTGATCTCATTATCTAACGGCTGAAAACTTTAAAATTTAATCCATTTATAAAACATACAGAAAAAAAACCTATGAAAAACATTTATAAAAATGCCCCTTAGTCACATACACTTGGCTCAGGAATAGATCTTGACTGCTGATCTGGAGATCAACCACTGAGAGCCCAGATATATAGTGAATGGAGGGGAAAAAAATATATAGAAATCTTTGAATGAATATATATAAAAATATGAATCATAATATTTAAATACATAAAAAATAATAATTATAAATATATTATTTTAATTTTTGAGCTGGATCGAGGCGATATCAATCGAGTTGACCCAGCTTATTACCAGCTCTATAAAAAAATCAAGCCGGTATCAAACGAGTTGTTTTGGAGTTCATGCTCAAGTTGATATCAAGAAAATTTTAGGCTCGTAACTGGATTTGCACCCGACACATAAGTGATGGGTGTGAAAATTTTCCACCCCACTGTGATGCATATCATTCATATTAGAGGCAAATGATTGATAACTTTACAAATAATGAAAATGCTTTGAATCAAAGAGCGGAGAATCACCCCGGACACATAACTAAAAAACCATGCTAGGGGCAGTGCCCCGCACTAGTACTATGATATCAGCTCGGCTATGAATCAAGGTCTTAGAGATCAAGCTCGACTCATGTAACTTCAAATTGAGTTTAATATAGCCCAGTATCAAGCCGCTTGGTTTGAGTCCGACTCAAAACACTATTGAAACCAAGTTTGGATCCTAAGTTTCAGATCCAATAGGCAATTTAATTTTGGGATTTTTGCATTCCGGTACCATGTATTTTCCCGGAAATTCACTTTGGTACAATGTAGTTTGGAATTTGCAATTTGATACCACCTAGTTATAAACGAATTGCAATTTAATCCCGACCCTCGACTCCGTTAGTGTAAATTGACGGGAAACCGCTCACGTGCGCCCACGTGAGCGGTTTTAAACTCGTTTCCTGGGTTTGGCAGTCGTTTCCCGGGTTTTGCATCCGTTTTACCATGCAGAGTTTCACCCCGTCCATGTTGCAGCTCACATCTAGCACTATCACTAGATCAATGGGGGCGCAGCGTAATGGGTCAAGGGGCACCGACGATGCACTGGGAGGTAGAGGGCAAGGCACACTCACCTTGAAAGCCACCACGTAGTTTTGGTGGCTCCTCCCGGAAGAAACGAGAGCCGCCATCGGCATCACTCTCACCTCGACAACGCCGCTGCAGTTGATGCCCCTGGATCGATGGTGTACCCTTGCAGTTGCCCCAGAGGACATTTTCGCAGTGGATGACGGAGAGGATGAGGAATGATTTACAAAGAATCCCCGGAACTCTTCCTTCTCTCCCTCCGAGACGCCATCATCATCCTCATCATCAACTTCCGGTATGGGATGGAAGCGCGTACCACTAGCGCCCCCTCAGCGAGTGGTCGAGGAGGCAGGAGGGGCTCATCGTCGTCATAGGCTTTGGAGAGGGTGTTGTCCGATCCGCAGACCTTATCGTCCTTGTTGGTTCTTGTGTGTGGCTTCCTATGTTCTGCTGCCACCCATTGGCCATTGCCCCGCTTGGGATGGTCATGAGGCCCGAGGTCTGGTGCATTGGGCATCGACGTGTTGTGAGGGACAGAGGAGAGCAAGGGGGCTTGGCGTCAGGTGGCGGAACAAACAAGGCAGACGAGACCGCCCCTGGTTTTCGGATGTGGCTGGCGATGCAGGGGAAGTGGAAGGCGTGGGAGCACTCCGCCGTGAAGACCGTTGTTCCATGTCCGGATCAAGCTAGGGTTCTTGCTTTTGGCGACGACGGCAGTTGTGGTGGCCAAAGAGGCTTGCGTGTATGCCCTCGCCGTCTTGAATTGGAGCTTTGGGTCGTCGGTAGGGGAGGAGCTGGTCTGGAAACGAAGCATCGGAGTGGTGGGCGTTGTCTCTGACTGTAGCCGCGGCGTAGACGGGTAGCTACCGACGCCGGAGAAGGTGCTTCCTAACTTGGAGAAGCTCTTTGGCTTGAGACTGGGTATGGGGCTCTGCTTCTCTGCTGTCACGGAAGTAGCGCCGTCGCTGCCCTTGTCCTAACTTGGAGAAGCTCTTTGGTTAGGTGGCGATGGGGGCCACGTCGTCTCCGGGGTGGTAGCGGTGAGGCCGCGCGGGCGGCGGCTTGGAGGCTGGCATCGATGTGGAGCTCCGGTGAGGAGCGAGGACGAGGGAGAGAAAAACCAGAGGAGAGAGAGGGAAGAAGATAGTGATGTGTAGCACGAGATCGATGACACGTGGTTGTTTTGGTTGACGGTAGTCACGTGCGTGTCATGTGACCAGTTTACCGTCTGCCTATGTAACGCCGTTGGGGTGCTTGGATCACTTTACCCTGGTATTATAACTAGGTGGTATCAAATTGCAAATCCCAAACTGCATGGTACCAAAGTGTATTTTCGGGAAAGTACATGGTACCGGAATGCAAAAATCCCTTTAAATTTTCATTTTCTTCATTTGATTCGGATCCCGCATGAGAACTATGAATCCGTTTGGTAAAGGTGCCAACCAATTGGGTTGGGGTTGGGTCGTATGGCTCGAACTCAATCGAGTTTATTAGTATATTCGAGTCAGATCGAAGTAGCATCGGCGATCCAACGGGCTTAAATAATAGGGTTATTTGCATATACCCCCTTGAAAAAGGTTTATTTTACATATACCCCCCTAAAAAAACAAAATTTGCATCAGAAACCTTGAAAATCTTGATTATTTGCATATAGCCCCTCGGGTTAATTGGGAATGGAATATTCGGTGCGCAAGCTAACGGAGGCTAACAGTGGAAGCTGAAATTACAAATATACCCTTACCCCTACCCCTATATATGCTTACTTCTCCCTCCTCCGACCCGACGACCCGACGATTGTTAGGGCAAGGGCTTCAAATCCTCTGATGACATATCTCCTCATCCTCCGGCGACCTAGCTATTTCCTCATCGGCAGCAAACTTCTCCCAATTTCTCTCTATTTCTCTTGATTTCGGTCAATTTCCATCCTCTATAGATCGATTTCCTCGTCAATTTAACCATGAAGAAGTCTCCATCTTCTTCCTCCACCTTAGGTTCGCACAATACACCCTATATGACTTGTCATTGACATGAGTCCTACTCCATCTGGCAATCCAATCGTACCAACAACAAAGGCAGAAAGTTTCTGGGCAGTTTCAGATATAAGGTATTAATCTCATTGTTTTTTTTTTAACATTTCAAAAGGTTGAACTCCACTCCATCTTTTACCCTAGTCTTATTTTCTCAAAGCATGGATGATGCTAGTTGCCATCCAAGCCCATGCAGTAGCTCTAAAAACCCTTGCCCCAACAATCGTCGGGTCGGAGGAGGGAGAAGGAAGCATATATAGGGGTAGGGGTAAGGGTATTTTAGTAATTTCAGCTTCCACCGTTAGCCTCCGTTAGCTTGCGCATCGAATATTCCATTCCCAATTAACCCGAGGGGCTATATGCAAATAATCAAGATTTTTAGGGTTTTTTATGTAAATTTTGTTTTTTTAAGGGGGTATACGTAAAATAAACATTTTTCAAGGGGTATATGCAAATAACCCTAAATAATATTGGCATGAAGTTTAGTCATAAATCGTGCATCCAACGTGGAAATAAGTCAACGGAGGGAAGACCACAAATCCAAGAGGTCAAACCTAAAAGAAGAAAAGCAAATTTAACAGAGGAGGAGGGGGAGTGGGCTGGTGGTTACGGTGGGGAAACTAAAAGGATATATGAAAGTGGGGTGGTGGTTACGGTAGTTAAGGAATTCCACACACTTCGTCTCTAAACTTAAACACCACCTTACTTATATATATACCAATCAAATTATACAAACAATGCACGGGAGAAAAGGGCAGAAAATAAAGAAAATTACACAAAAAACAGGAAAACTGATGAACAGGGGAATGAAGCTCTTCTTCTTCTTGCTGTCGTTGTTGTTCATATGCACCGGTAACAACGGCGTTGGCGCCGCTAGGCGCTTGAGCTTGATCTCCGCCGGCAGCTCCGGCAGCTTCAATGTGAAAGATTATGGTGCCAAAGCCAATGGACTGAGTGATGACACACCGGTTTGTTTATTTTTATGGGTTTTTCATGGTCATTGTATGTTTTTAAAGGCTGAGTTCTTTGTAATTCATGCTAAGATTTGCAGCTTTTTTTTTTATTCTTTACTATTTTTGCTGCTAAATTTCAAGATTTTAATTATTTTTTTTTCGGGTTCGCGATAAAGGCGTTTCAAGATGCATGGGATGCGGCATGCAAATCGACAGGCTCAGTTAAGCTCTTGATTCCGGAAGGAACATACCTCGCCGGACCGCTGAAGTTCCATGGACCCTGCAAGAATGTTGATTCCTTGACGGTCCAAATGCAGGCAGCCACACATCTTTTATGATTCAAATTCACCACTTTTTTTTTTCCTATCAGCTTAAGTTTTTGGTACAATCGGTGATCTAACATCGTTTTGGTGATGTTTGATCTACTGTTGTAGGGTACCCTGAAGGCATCTACAGACTTGAATCGATACGACAGCGATGTCTGGGTGCAATTCGGGTATGTCGCCGGAATGACATTGACCGGCGGCGGGACCTTCGACGGCCAGGGAGCTGTATCTTGGCCATTCAACAAATGTCCAAAGCAGAAGGAATGCAAACTCCTGCCTACAGTAATTCCCTCTCAAATCGATCCAATTTCCTTAATTTCCAGCTTTTTTATATTAAATTTATACAAGCTAAAGTTCAACTTTTATTTTTATTTTCTCAGTCCATAAAGTTTGTCAACACAACAGACACTGTGGTGAATGGCATAACGTCCGTGAACAGCAAGTTCTTCCACATTGCTGTCCTCGAGTGCTCTAATTTTCACGGCAGCAATATAAAGATCGACGCACCGGAGAACAGCCCGAACACCGACGGAATTCACCTCGAGCGCAACAATGGCGTCACCATATCGGAATCGAAGATCGGGACCGGCGACGACTGCGTGTCTATCGGGCAAGGCAACTCGGACATCACCATCAACGGGGTCCAATGCGGCCCCGGCCACGGGATCAGGTGAGCTCATCTTATATCTAAGCTAGCTAAATGATGAGCTACAATGATGCATGATGGCGACGATGACGATGGCGACGATGACTCTATATATGTTCAGCATTGGGAGCTTAGGGAGGTACAAGAATGAAGGCGATGTTCGAGATCTGGTGGTCGCGAACTGCACCTTGTCCGGCACGGCCAACGGCGTGCGGATCAAGACATGGCAGAACTCTCCCGGCAGCAGCGCGGCCGCCAACATGACCTTCGAAAACATCGTGATGCAGAACGTGGCAAATCCGATCATCATCGATCAGACGTATTGCCCGTACTCCAAATGCGACTCCTCCGTAAGTCCATTAATTGATTTGTCGTACATTTTGTTTGTCTCAAGGAGTGGTTTGCATCTCGATCGATATATAGTAAAAACTAATTCCAAATTGGTGGTGGCAGGTGCCGTCACATGTGAAGATCAGCGACATCAAGTTCAAGAACATCCAGGGGACGTCGACGACGCCGGTGGCAGTGACGCTGGACTGCAGCAAGGGCATGCCGTGCGAGAACATCAGCCTGCACGACGTCCATCTGAACTATGTCGGAGAGGGAGGAGCGACGGTGGCGGCGACGAGCACGTCGACGTGCCACAATGTAAAGGCGGTGTATGCAGGGACGCAGATTCCCCCGCCGTGTAACGTGTAGAGACAGCAGCGGCGGCCAGGATTTGAGCTAGCCCTTAATTATGAGCCATTGGCATTGTCTGTGAATGAAAGTATTGTATGTATATTAGGTAGTTAAGCCTGGAGTGTGAGTGGAGGAGTGACTGAAGTGGTGGACGTGTGAGTTGGTGTCACCCTTTCTATTCCTCTGTAAACTGATGAGATATTTAATATATTTGAGTGACATATCTATGCGATGTAACCTATGTTTGTGTGATGAATCTGGGATGTGTTTGTGAGATTATACAAGGATGGTTAAGAAATAAGGTGTTTGAGAGGAACCAAAAAAGGAAAAAAAAAATTCAAAAGCAAAGGTCCCACCGAGATTTGAACTCGGGTTACTGGATTCAGAGTCCAATGTCCTGACCACTAGACCATGGGACCATTTGATGATGTGGTTCAATCAAATATTATTTATACTAATAATTTAGGAGTAATTATGGTAGACCAAAACCGTCAAGGCTCGGTCGAACCCGGTTCGATCGCGGCGCGGTGCGATGATCCGCCGCCACCACCTCCTCTCCTAATTCGCGGTTGCGCAAGAGCGGAAACAACCCCATTTATCGTAGCTATCGCGTGATCCCTCTCTTCTTCTCCGGTCGATCTCCACCCGTCTCTTCTAAACACTATAAATAAGCGAGATTGATTAGAGAAGCATGGAAAGTTCGTCGCCATCGGTGCCCTTCCCGCTCCTGCAGACCCCGATCGAGTCCAACTACAGGGCGTGCACGATCCCTTACCGGTTCCCGTCGGATAACCCCAGGAAGGCCACCCCCGTCGAGATCCAGTGGATCGACCTCTTCTTGAACTCCGTCCCGTCCTTCAGGTCGATCCGATCCCTCGGATTAGCGTCTGCCTTGGTCTCATAGAGTTTCTCTAGTTTGGAGGGTTATGAAGGAGTGGTTTCTGGTGTTTTTGATGATAAATGTGGCGTTTTTATTTGGTTTGGTCTTCAGTTCTGCATTCCTTTGTTAATACTCTGACTGCGTGGATCAATGGAAGCTATTCTTTCGATGATAGAAATGATTTTATTGCATTCATTAACGCAAAGTTTGAGTTTGCTTGGATATGCAAAGCTTAGATGAGGAGTTTGATTGTCTTTCGCTTTAAAGCACGCATTCGTGACAAGAGTTTTCGCACGATGCAGGCAACGTGCCGAGACTGATCCTTCAGTTGATGATGCTCCCGGGAGAGCGGAAAAGTTTTCCCAGAGGTATTGATTTCTTTGACTAAAGCTTTTGCGTCTCACCTGAACCAATCTTCATGAGGTGTGTTTTATTGCTATTTTTGTTGCCTGTGAATGTAACTGTTGTATACTGTCACTAGAAACAAACGTTGCCTGTAATTTTGAAGCAATAGACGTTAAGTTTTTGAACCAATGTTCTGATGTTGATTGCGTCTAGGTGTATGTACATATATATGTCTCAAAATGTATACAATAAATTTGTATTAGATGGCTTTATCATCTACTGTTCAGTTGTCAAGTGGCAGCAGAAGCATGGCATCCTAAATTCGTTTCACTTTAATCTTAAATCATCTGATCATGTTGCACCTTTTCTCTTCTGATATGTGAAGATACACAGCAATCCTGGAGGAATTGAAGAAAAACCCCGAGAGCCATGGTGGACCACCAGATTGTATTGTAAGGAAGTTATTGCATTGGATAGTGTCTTGTTCATCTTTATCCTCAGAATGCTGAATCCTATACTGATTGAGATATCAATGATAATTAAATGACATAAGCTGAATCTTTGATTCTTGGTTCTTGTAGCTTCTCTGTAGGCTACGAGAGCAAATTCTCAGGGAACTGGGATTCAAGGATATATTCAAGAAGGTCAAGGTATGTTCACCTTTTTAATTGAATCTCTACCTTTTTTTTGGCCATTAGGCTAATGTAGTCTTATAACAATACTTCTTTGAATGGATCAGGATGAGGAGAATGCGAAAGCTATATCACTCTTTGAGGATGTAGTGAGGCTTAATGATGCTATTGAAGATGAAGGCAAACGGGCTGAAAGCTTGGTCAGGGGAATACTTGCAGGAAACATATTCGATTTGGGATCTGCCCAGGTAAATAATTGTTGGCTAGTAGTGTGACCATATAGGGTCCCTTTTTAGCCCTCCCTCATGCAGATGGTAGATCAGTTTCTTCATCAGGTTCACATGCTTAATTGTCTAAAACGGGCTCCTATAAAATCAGTATTGGCAAGCTTCCTTGCACAAATATGACATGAGCTATTCTTTCTGTATGGTCTGTTTCTACTTTCTGGTATATAACTTGAATCATGGATGAGCAGTGAGTTGAAGAAGACACCAGAAATTCATGGAAGACAGTTTAACATCGGTGGAGTTTATAATTTATATCTGACAAGTATTTAAACTTTTATTGCCATAGCTCGCAGAAGTTTTTGCAAGGGACGGTATGTCCTTCCTGGCTAGTTGTCAAAATCTTGTACCCCGCCCTTGGGTTATTGATGACTTGGATGTGTTTAAAACAAAATGGAGCAAGAAGTCATGGAAGAAGGTAATATACGAAGTTCTTATCTGCTATTTTCCTTTGTGATCAAATTTTCCGTGGTTTATTCTATTCAATTTTCAGCACTAGGCAATATTGAATATGGTTCGATAATATTAATTCTAATGAGATTGAAATTACAAAACAACTCAATTGAAATTACAAAAACAACTCAATTGAAATTACAATAGAAGTCATCTCTTGCATTCAAAATCTTTCAGAATCTTTGCTACATATACGATTGCATATGTGACATTTTGTTTACCTTATACCTACGAACATAGACCACTTGGAAACACAGGAATTCCCTTCTTTTGACTTCTTGCATGTGATAGGAGTTATATCCATGTTTACAATTGTCAACCTGGTCTAAAGAAGATCAGTCTAGAACTCATGCACCCTATTCTTTCCAAGAGGCCTATTTTGCCGGTGGTCTACAGTATTATAACAGAATTAAATCATTCGTGTATTGTGGTACCTTATGGCATCATGGCGGTAAGAAATATTCTTATATTTGTTCGATGTTGGTTTTTGACTACTTTTTTATTTTAATTGCAGGCTGTCATTTTTATTGACAATTCTGGTGCCGATATTATATTAGGGATACTGCCCTTTGCAAGAGAATTACTTCGTCGGGGTACAAAGGTTTAGCCATCGTTGCTTTGTATTTGATATGTTTTTCTTTTGTCTGATAATGATGGCTATGTTTACTCTTCTAAAAATGAGATGGAGTCTTTTGGTTCTAAATTCAAGCTTCATTACTGTAATTGTATGCAGTTCCAATACCTTTACAAATTGCTTCTCTTAATTGATTTCCCTGGTCTGACTAATTACTTGGACTATTTATAACAAACACTGGCAAATCACTATCCTTCAAAATGGAAATAAAATGAAAAAGAAAGTCTAATTGTTGGAATGAAGCTCTAGTAAGAAGACTATAAGCTAGTATTCGGGGAGAAATAGATATGCTGCTTTCTATTTGCATTGTTCTCCCTGTGTAAGGAAGGTGTACCTAGATTCCTTTTGCTTCAGAAAATTCAAACAGAGGTTTTCTTTACGTATATCAGAAAGATTACGAGAAAGAAATGGATCTCAAGTTTGTTGCAGATCCCACATTGTTTGGTTTTCATGTGCCTGGATGAAATTATTTTTCTGAATGATGTACTTATGGTTTATTAAAAGTTGTACAATCTGAGTTCTAGCTCATCATTCCATCTGTATATTTGATGTCCAGTGAGCTATTCTTGGGTTTAATGCAGGTTGTTCTAGCAGCTAATGACTTGCCTTCTATCAATGACGTAACTTACCCTGAACTGGTTGAGATTATGACAAAGGTCAGAGAGATTCACAAATTGGTTTTTGATGTTTCCTTCACGAGAATGGCTCTGTTGCTCATGATTTGCTAACATATTATCAGCTGAAAGATGAAAATGGGCAGCTCATGGGTGTTGATACATCTGGACTTCTGATTGCCAATTCTGGCAATGATTTGCCGGTGAGAACAAGATGAGCATTTTGATTTATTTTTTTTTGTCCTTTTTGGCGGGATTTAAATGTCATTTCACTAAAGGTATAACATGGACCCAAAATCACTTGACCTTAGGTTATTGACCTGACAACCGTGTCACCGGAGCTGGCATTCCTTGCAAGTGATGCAGACCTGGTCATGCTGGAAGGAATGGTGAGTTTAAAGATCCATGGATATTGATCAAGGGTGAACTTATACTACATTTTGCTTAACTTGGCTAGTGTATTCCCATATGTCACGTTTCTGAATATCATTTCTTCTTCGAGACAGGGAAGGGCATTAGAGACAAATCTTTATGCACGGATGAAATGTGATTCAATTAAGATTGGGATGGTACGTGATCTTTGGTATTTTAAAGTAAAAAATCTTGTTTTGATGAAGTTAAATCAGCAATAACTTGTATCAATTCAGTTTGGTTCTTGGCCACCATATATGAAGCTCATTGCATTTCTTTTATTTGTTGTCTTGATAGGTCAAACATCCAGAGGTTGCTCAGTTCTTGGGAGGAAGGCTCTATGACTGTGTGTTTAAATACAATGAGGTCTTGAACTACTGAAGCAAGCTTCTTCTCATGACTGTTCCTGTAAACATATTTAGCCAGATAATCTTATACTAGAGGAGCTTATGTATGACACGTAAAGCTAGTCCCCAATGGTGTTCGAGTTAGGAAAATTTCAGAAATAATTGGTCCCCAATTGTTCTTGTATTAGGAGGAGACATTCTCAATTGATGCACAAGTTCCATCGTGATGGAACTCAAGATGTAAACACTTTTTATGAACACAGAGCCATGAACAACAATGGTAAACTACATTTTGTCAATAGAGATCAGCATTCCTTCCATTTGGATGACGATCGAACGTCAGTTATCTTTGGTAGGGTAAGAGGCCATCTTGTTTATCCCACACAACCCTTCAGCTTTTCCAGTGCTCCTCTTCATCCTTATGTACCCCTTCTCCCCCCATGTCGCACCCCACGAGTTCTTCACGATGATGTAATCCTGGCCATCCGATGACCCATATCCGACGGCAGCCACCCCGTGATCGAGTTCAGTTCCACAAGGCCCACTAAAGACCCCCTGCAACCAACAAGGCTCTTGTCACTTGTCATACCATTATATATCTACTGTTAATGCATCTAGTGCACAATGCAATGCATGTATCGGCACAGATGTCCTGCTCACGCATATATATAAATTCATTTGAGTCCTATATATGCTAGAGCTCACCCCTTTGTAGAATTGGAAGTGCCTGTTAGAAGCCTCAATGGCAATACTGAGAGGCTGGTTTGCCAATGCTTTCAGAAGGCTTTCTTCGCTGTTCACGGGCACATCTTCGTATCCGCTGATGGTCACCATTTCCATGTCCTCCTGTATGTATCCACCAAGAAATTAAACAAGAAAGAGCAATATTCCTTATAATGAACCCTTTATTACGTTACTATCAATGATCAGAAATGAAGTTGTTTGTGTGTATGCATGCATGTGAATACCTTCTTCTGTTCTTCACAGGTGCCTTCGTCCATGATGTAAGGATAATCTTCCTCGGAGCGGAGACCTCCATTGGAGACTATGTAGGAGAAGGCATAGTCCATCAGCCCACCATTGCATCCATTGTTGAAAGACGTGTCGCAGTCGATGAGCTCCTGCTCCGACAGCGACGTCAGGTTGCCCGTCCTGATCTGGTTGATGCCTTCCACGGCCACCACCGTCGAGAATGCCCAGCAACTACCTGCACATATATATATATTTGATGCAGTACGTACATATATAGATCGTCATAACTTAAGCGCCCGATCATGACATTGCTCATGAACTATATATGAAAATATATATTTGATCGAGATCATGAAGAAGAAGAGAGTCCTCCTCCTAATTAACTATTAATTAATTACCACATGTTCCTTGGTTCTTCACATTGGTCACTGCTCCCTTCTTCCTCCAGTCCACAGACTCCGGCAAGTCTCCCGCATTTGCATACCTGAAGGCAGAAGTCGCCGCCTTTTTCCTCGGCAAGTCCTTCTTCATCCCCATATACTTCTCCCTGAACTCCTCATGACTCATGTCTGCAAACTCATTGAGCCCCAGCCAATAGCTTGTGGTCTTCTTGTTCGTCTCGTCGATGTGCTTCAGGTTATCCTTGAACAACTCAAACCTCCTCAGCGTCTCTCTGAAGCTGGCATAGCGCTTGCCATGCTCCCACATCCAAGACTCGAAGAGATCGATCAGCCGGTCGTGACAACCGAGGTCCTCCTCGGAGTAGCCGACGATGGAGAAGTCCCGGGGGTTCGCCGAGCATGAGGCGGTAAACATGAAAAGGAGAAGAACTGAGAGGATCTTGATGGAGAAGGCCATTGGCAAAAAAGGAGAAGTGAGACGTTCTAGCTTTGTATGAAAGATGAACACACACACACACACATATATATATAGCTTTTGTCTCATCTCATCTCATGTGTTGCTTGCAAGCAAAGCACTGGAATATATAGTTGGGGGCCTTGGCTTGAAGCTTGGTTCTAAGAGCTTTAGTTTCAAGCATTGGTCAAGAGAAAAATATTTCTCCTGATGTTACTTTGGGCTAACATATAATAATATATACATGTATGCATAACAGCATATAGATAGAGTTCTGATTTGGGTACATGCCACGTTGGGTACATATTATTCTGCATTTTAATAAGATAGATAATATGGATCAAAAGCAAGTTTACCTGAAACTAATTGTTATGAAAGGAGCATTTACCCCTTTTACTCTAACTAGCTAATTGCTTGATATAATATGGCTTTCATCTACATTTAACCTCATAAGAGTAAATAAGAAATCCCTTGACCCTTCACGACGTTGTCAAATCTTAGACAAAGATTGAACTGAAAGATCAAAAAACCAAGCATCAGAATGAAACATATACAGAAGTCATGCAAACCTCTAATCGATATCTCTGCAAACATTTCACTGACTCAAGAATTAATCATGCACGCACCTTTTGTTGTCCTACGTGACGGGAGAATGTCCTAGGTAGAGCCTATGTGATATGATAATCCTAGGTTGAGGGGGTTTAGTGAGAGGGAGTTATTGGGGGATTATTGGGGTGGGGTTGGTGATTACCCTGCCATGTGACAGAGGCACAGCTAATATATATATACAGTGGCTTCCTTTCTATAGAGTCGCCGATATGGTGTAGACGTTGGGGTCCTTGAACTAGGGTCACAAGCTTGACTTCTGAGAAAAAAAATAGAAAATGAAAAAGAAACAAGTCCTTCTATGACTGGAAATAAAACTAGGATCTGAATCACTACTGATGATGTGTTAATAACGTATACAAATAAAAAAAAACCAAAAAAAAAAAAAAATTCCTCTGTCCCAGCATCATAGAATCCTTTCCACATTAAGTCCCTTCCTTATAAATTGAAAGGAGATATATATATTTTTATGCATCTGGTGGGATCATGTAAGGGTTTTAATCTGACACCAGAGCTTTTATAAGACGTCGTAAAGGAAATGATTCATTGTTTAGCATCAAAATTAATTAGAATGAGAGGAGATCGATCGAGTTATAGATTCTAATCAAGAAAATAGATGTTACGTACAAGAAAAATGAAAAAAGTGTGGCACGAGAAATGCACGACTGCAAAGAAGAGAACCTGATCACCATTGTGTCTTTGTTATTTACCGCGAAAGTTACTTGCATGTACACCTCATCCGAGTTGGAAGAAGGCTAGATATACATACACGTACGTACGTGGAGCATCAGATCTAAGTAGCAAGAAAAAGAAAAGAAAAAAACTTGAGACGGGCGGGCAGTCCAGCTAGCTAGATTGAATACATTTGCATGGTTGCGTAATGATCTTCTATATACGTATCCTCTGAACTTCACAAACTTGAAGGATTCACTGCAATTTTTTGGTGCACGCGAGGGTGGACCTGCAGGTGGTCAGATAATTAATATGAAGTATAAATATACACGTACGGTACGTAGAAGCTAAGAATGAAAGTTGATTGCTGTGTAAATATTCACCTGCCCTTCAATATTCTTCAATTAAGGGGCCGGCCATCATGCTTTCTTTTGTCAGGCCTGGGGGAAAAGCATAGCCGAGTCCAAGCCTTCCTCGTCCTCGGTGGCTGGTTGTTTGTACCCTCCTCAGTACTACTCCTCTTTCTCACGAGGTCAGCCATGTGTTGAACAACAGCCTGGGAAAATTGAGGTGATTAAGTAACTAAAAGATTTAACACCGACAAATAGATGCTAGCTAGTGAACCATGCATGCACGCACCTGGGCACCATCGGAAGCTATATGCCTCGGTGGCACTTCCAAAGGGTTCCCGTCTACCAGGAGTACACGAAGATTTGCGAGCAGGTGAAAAGAGTTTGGAAGAAACTTGATCTGATTGTCGCTGATATCCAACTCTTCCAGGTTCTCAAGATCCCCAATAGATTCTGGAAGTGACTTTAAGTCACTAAAATTCTTTGCTACATTCAGCTTGACTAGAGTGGTAGCAAGGCACAAGCTCTCAGGAATTGATTCGAGCTTATTAAAGCTTGCATCAACCTCCCTCAGTTTCGAGAGTGATGCCATTGTCGTCGGAAGTCCTTTAAGTCTGTTGTAGTGGACACAGAGAACTTCTAGAGACGTCATCCTCCCTAAAGCTTCTGGGAGACTTTTCAGGTGATTATCACCTGCTCGTAGCTCAGCAAGAGAGACACAGTGATGGATGGTATATGGAAGTTCTTCCAGATCATTTGCATCGAGAATCAATTTCTTCAAGCTCGTCAGATTCCCAATTACATCCGGGAGCAAAGATAACCGGTTGGAGCTCAGATCAAGTTCCACGAGCTGAACTAGTTTGCCAAATGTTGAGGGCAGTGATTTTAGTTGATTTTCCTTGAGGTCCAAATATTGCAGGGTGGCGATATCTCCAATGGAATCAGGGAGTTCAGTGATTCTATTTGATCGGAGGTTTAGTGTTGTCAATGCAGTAAGATTTCCAAATTTGGCAGGCAATTCAAGTATCCAGTTTTCTGATAGGTCTAGAGTGATCAAACCAGCCAGCTTCACTATCGAATTAGGCAGCCGCTTAATTTCATCTCTCAGCTTGTTTTGAAGGTTGAGCTGCTGGGTAACTTTCTTTTCATTGGACTCAATCAAAGCAGCCAGATTACGCAGACTAAGCTTGCCACTATCATATCCTACAAGGTACATCAGTGGAGTGTTTTAAATAGATTAATTAATCAATCACTCAAGTTATGGATCGATCTTGTCAACTTAGTGAGATGAGAGCATTCTAATTGGACAACAAACTGAATAGCCATAGAAATGAGGAGGAACACAATTAGAATGTGGACATTGGACTCACCAGAACCCGCACTCCGCAATGACTGTATAGAGGAAGGCAAGTAGCTATCATCTCGAGTGATACGTGCAGTGCTCCTCTCCAATCCTTGTCCCAAGTATGATCCAGATGAACTCGCCGCAGATGAACTCGCGGCAGAGGAACTCTGAGCAGTTGGCAAATTTCCCCTAGGAATCACCAAAGATCTCGAGTCAGCATATCTTAAGCCATGGATTATTAGTTCCTCAATGAATGCATGGATGCTCTCCTTTTCTAAGAGATGTTTAGCGTCCCTCCTCCGTTCCCAACTCTCGAAGTAAACCAACTCCTCCTGCATTCTTTTAAGCACCAAGAACAGCTCATCTGTGACATGAGGACCCTTCTGCTGGTTTCGGATGGCATCGAGACGCTCCTGCTCCTGTTGATTCACATTGGTTACTAAATCCCTTGCTTGATCACACTCTTCACTCTTGGGCCTCTTCGGGAGGGAATTGTAAAGCTTCAACAGCTCTGCAAGGACTTTATCGGTGGATAGCAAATGTGGCTCCATTTCCTGGAAAATTTCACAAACCCGGATCAAACAAGACTTCTTGTTCTTGGGCTTATCTAGTTCGTGGAAAGGAGAACATTCACGGGCTAAGAAACGAAAAACCTACAACTAAAAAGCGCTCTCCAATCGATTGTCACGAACGAGCTCCTACTCTCTGCTTTTCTACAATCCTTGTCTGGACAAAGTTCTTCAAAGATGGAACCCACCCAAGAATCGTCTCGTTCAAAACTACCCAAAAAACACAATAACAAGAACACACTAAACCAAAGCTCTTACCGCCAAGAAATTTGGAGCGAGAAAAGGTCCATTTCTCCGTTAAAATTGTCCGAAGAACCGACGATATATATTTCCAAACTTTGTCATCAATTGCACCATGTTTGCAAGATTTAGACAAAACCCCGAACGACGAAACACAAAAAAGAAGGACGAAATCACTCGAAAAAATGGGAAAGACCCGTCTCTTATCTCAAATAAAGAACCTCTATCTACCAAGAACACAAGAACTCTCGTACGTATCACACTAAAAACCCACGAAATGGCCAACTCCTCACGAAGTTTCATCAAAACCAAAGACGAATTCTACGTTTCAATTCGCCATGGAAAGAACTCGAGAAGTGGAACCGAAACAGAGCAAAGAGATACATAGATAGTCATAGAGAACAAAGAGAGAGAGAGAGAGAGAGAGAGCTAGCTACCGGTTGCGAGCGAGAGGAGAGTCGCCGGCGGTAGGTCAGAAACAACGGATACCAAGATGAGGGAATCCCCGGGGACGGCGGCCAATGCCGGCGCTGCTCACGAATCCGTCGTGGGTTTCTTGATCTCCGTCGAGTAGTTCTCAAAGAAAACCGCAGAGCTCCGCCATTAAAATAGACAAGAATGGGTTTTATTTATATAGGTACGCCTCAGTAGTCAGTACCGAGCTCTTTTTGCTATTTGCCCCCAACTTTTATTTATTATTACAGAGATCACATCACAGCTGTTTGGAATTTGGATGCCGTTGTGTGGTTCTGTTCTGTTATAGGTACGCCTCAGTAGTAAGCAAGGTTCCAAATTTAGATGTCAAAAACCTTGATATGTTTTACGAGTTTTGGATCGCATTGGCTAAAATATGTGTATATATATTTACGAGAAATCGGGATCTCCATTAAAATTAATCCAATCCCAAAAAGAAAACACCAAAAGGGAGTTGCATTAACCGACTAATGTAAATATAATAAAATGTCCGATGGGGCCAGGGGGTTAAGTGCATAATTCCACTCAGCTCATTACCTGTTTGGTTCAGGATTAAGGGGGTTAGAAAAAGTGGAGGCGAGAAATGGAGGTTAAAAAAAGTAGAGAGGAAAGGGATAGTGTAATAGTGGTAACCCATATTTCACAACTTCGATGTTTGGGGTTAAGAATGAGGCTAACCCCCTTAACCCCATTCTTAACCTCGAAACAAACAGGGCGCCCGCATCATGATGCCCATCACGTCATACGTCCAGCCTAGCGATGCGCTCCCCGTTTAACCAAAACGGCCGGCCCCAGCCGTGTCGTCGTCGAATCAGACTCGAGGTTCGCCATGGAGATTATTGTGGATTGCAGGCTTTGGCCGCATGAGGTCGAGACTTCGGCTGAGACGGTCTGAGCGGTCATGTTATTGATGGACTTTGTCATTTTTGTGGCGGTGCAAGGTATGATTGTCGCAAGGGTGGATGGTATTGCTAGACATTGTAGGTGGATTTTTTCAGATTTTTATTGAGTCCATGAGGATGGTGTTTTGCCTCATTATGAGATTTATTTGTAGTTTTATGGGTACTTAGCATTTGGCTCAACTAATTCAAAAAAAAAAAAAAAACTTATATGGGCTTGACTTTATAGGGACTCCGGAAAAGGACCAATAGGAAGAACCAACTTGCATGGGCTTGACTCTTTAGGGACACTTGCTGTTGGGCATCGTAGTTATATGTAATCTGAGTGAGATGTAAGTGGCCCCCATCATGGGAGGGAATATTTTATAAATATTTTCAAATCCACTACTTATTTCACACTTTATTTCCCAAACACCTTTCCTTATTCCAAGTAATCATTACAAAATTATTCCCACTCTTCACTCTAATTTTTCCTTATTCGAAGTAATCATTACAAAGTTATTCCCGAAACCGGGAATAAACTCCCTTAATTCGGAATAAAATTATTCTTATACCAAACGATGTCAAACTTATCTTATCAAAAAAAAAAAAAAATTTGCCCGGGCAGAACTGCAGAAGAAACTATAACCCATCCATTTTCAAAATAATTAAAACTTGGTATCTCTATTATATATCCACTTTATTTGAATTAGCTACAGATCTATTCCGTCAAGTCTGTATACAATATTTTCATAAATATAATGTGAAATTTAGCATGTTTTGAGGATCAGGATATATATATGATGTAAAGTAACACTTTAATCTTTGGTTCGTTTTGATCTTTGTTTTTCATTAATTTCTCATTTGACAGTCTTGTCATATATTTTTAATTTACTCATATTTGATAATAATAAAAAGATAATTTCCTAGCTTCCAACGGTCAAATTTCTCCAAATATATATTCTCAAATCTCCGAAGATTAATTTACTCATGCCTGATGATCCACCTTTTTTAACCTCGATATAATGATAATACATATAGACACCATTTTTTGTTTGTGTTTTTCTGTAGTAATTGGCTCTTTTAATCCTTGCCTTCCTCAACAACTATATATCTTGTGGTAAAAAAATAAATAAGTGTCTTTCTAAGGAGAAATGGAATATATATATATGATACTTACATAGTGACTCAATAAAAGAATGCATAAATTTTGAAAACAAGCAAAAAAAAAAAAAAAAAAACTTTGGTGCCATCAGATATATATATATATATATATATATATATATATATATATATATATATATATGGTACGTAGCACTAGACCACTACAAAGATATACAACAAAAAAATTCTAGAATTTATCCAAAAATAAATAATAGCTAACAGTACATATATATACTTCTTGAATCAGAACATAACTTATACTTCAAAAATAGCAAACAAATATTCCAGACACAATTAATCATATAAAGAAGACGAACATAAACTTAATTCGGATCAAAATATTAATCCTCACAGCTTCAAGCTTTTTTTTGTTTGATTAGATGAGACTCAAACGGTTAGCTAGGACTCACAGCTTCAAGCTGAGGTCAATCTTATCCTCAGCCCTGCCCAAGGTGAGCTCTAGATTGACCGTAGCACCGCTCCCCTCGCCGGCGCCTGTCTCAGTGGTTGTCACGATCGCCGGAGTGAACGTGACGCGCTTCTGGCCTCCAATCATCGCGTCGTGCCGCCGCCTCATCTCCTCGATCTCCTTCCTGTGAGCCGTCTGATGGCCACCTAAAGCCTGCAGGCTAGCAAAGGCCTTGTCACAGTAGGAGCACAGGTGCATGCCTGGCATCGCCTGCTGCTGCTCGCCGGAGCCGCCAACTCTAAGCTCCAGGTCGACACCAGGCAAGTAGTTCAAACCATAGCCGCGAACGTTTCCACGGCCGGCTTCCGCCATCGTTGCAATGAATTAAGAAGGCTGAGAAAAGAGACGTTGCGTTGAGTTATGTGTGTCGATATGACTATAGATAAGCTGTATCTGACTAAGGGAGTGTGACGTATCAGTACATAGTATTATATTCTAAGTAGTTTTACGTACGTATGAAAATTAATCCATGCATTAACTTACGTGCACATATGTTATGTATGTATTCTTTCTATTTGCATGTAAATTTGAAATTTGACAATATGGTTAAGCATTAAACTTTTAGGGTTTACAATGTATATATATGTGGTAAGTATAAGTAAATGCAAGGGGAATATGGAATACATGCAGTAGTGGTGTTCAAAGATAAAAATAGAAGATAATAAAACTCATAAATCTATTCAGAGAACTTTGTAGCCATATATGGGGCGGTTATAGTGAGTTTAAACTAGTTTTAATGAGAGAAGTTGGATCATGTACGTTCTCATAAGCAATGAATCCAACTCTGAAACTTTTCAAATTGATTTCTATATATATATGCCAATAATTAGCACCATAACACTTATAACAACAGTGCCAGTAGGATATTGGCACGATATGTCTAGTATCAGTGCACCCTGTGCTGTATCCACACTGGCCATGCTAGCTAGTGATCGTCCATGAATGACTTCTCCGGCCGGCCAGTATACACTGTATGTATACTGGCCATGCAACAAATAATAACTTTCCTTCTTTTCCACAAGAAATATTAGGCACCTGCTATATATCTAATAAAAATGGATTAAATTCTTCGATCTCCTCTCATGAATTTTTCTATGATCATCATTGTCTCCTCCTTCATCCACTCCCTCTTCAATCTTCTTTGCATTCCTCCATGGATAACCGCGACATCAACGAAGAACTAGGGTTCTTCGACGATGGCGATCCAAATAATTCCATGGATTTCCCAAATTTCATAGGAACACCCATCACAGAGGCAACACCTTTCATGATCACAACAACAACCTATCCAAGTACTAGCCAACATCATACTCCACCAATGATCAATTATCATCATAATATAGGTTATTTTGATCCTACCAATCAATTACCATCAACAAACCTCTCTCATCCTAGAAGTACTTCTACTACCGATCGTTCCTTTGCCTTCATGCCGACGCCAGGCCTCTCTCCGGTGGTGGCCGCCCCACCGAGTGCGGTCTCCATGGCCATGCCGAGAAGAACGAGCAACTTCGCCGGAAACCCTCAGAGTTGTGATTTGGATGGGATTGCATCTTACCTGGCTGGCCATGTCAGGCCAGGTCCAGATGTTCCACATATTTACAGGTGCGGCACATGCAATCTTGAGTTCCCTACTTCTCAATCCTTCGGAGGACACATGAGTTCTCATAGCAAGAGCAAGAAGGAGGCCCGATCTCGAAAGAGTAGTTCTTCGAAGAAGCTATCCTAATATATAGTAGATGATGATCATGAGAAATTTATCGATGAAGATGGTGCCGATCGACCGATATGATGAGATCATTGATTTGAAGTTTTTTTGGGGGAGATAATTAAGCTATATACGTACGTATTACAAGCAGCAGCAGCCTTAATTTGTCAAGCCGGTTGTTCGCTATATCATACATTGTTGTGTGTTCTAATTAATTTGCATGCTTTATATGTCTTTAATTACCTTTTAAGTATTTCTTATTGGATTTTGTAATGAAATTGTAGTGGCATATATATATATATAGATATATATGCAACAAACAAGTTTTATCATGTGTTATATATGCATGATATTGTATTTTTCTTAAAAATATATAATTTCCCTGGGTGTTTTTAATTGTGATTATTCGATATGGGTTCTCTATTAATTGCTTTCTGTTTAAGTTCTCTTCGTATTTCTCGTAGATATCCTTGTTATTAAGGACACCAATTATGAACAGTTTATGCGGCAATTTTCCTCATATATAGATATCTTTATTATCCATTCATAGAATTTGGTGGAATTTGTAATACTCTTGTTTATTTTTTGCTAACTTGCCTTCAAGTTTCAAGGATAACTTATTTCTGTCATCTAGATTTCGTAATAGGTTTTTTTGCAATAATATAACCCCTATTTTATAACTATATGCATGGTAAAAACTCTTAAATTACTGGTATTTGTATCCAGCCAACTCGATCTCTTCATTATTGGTTGTTGTTCAACAAAACCCTACCATTAATCTCTTATTAATTTTTCCTTTAAAAAATCCCTGAAAGTTAGTTAATTCACCATAAGATTGGGTTCTGGATTTTTATTTATTTATTTTACTTCATTAGATCATGAGCCAAATGGAACGAAAACCAGCAAGAGTAGGGGCTGGATGCAAAATACTAACAAGATGATTCTTCTTTCCTCTCATGGCCAATATATATGGTCCTAAGACATAAGACAGGGGATGGTTGCAAAAAGCCCCTCCATAATATCATCATTCTTATAATTCGGATCCTTACGAACTAAGTGACATGAGAGCATATATGCACGTAACTCCAATCGACATGGCCTATATATCGATCACGAATACCAAATGAATTTCTTCCAAACGAAACCATAAAGTAATTAATAGCCATTATTATTCATAACTCCCCCCTACGTTCCTTTTTAACCGCACCCCTCTCCATGCAATCTTCTTTTTGCATTCTCCATGGTCATGGATAACCACGTCGACAAAGAACTAGGGTTCTTCGACGATGGCAATCCAAGTACTAGCCATCATTCTCCAATGATCAATCATCCTAGTATAGGTCATTTTGATGCTACCAACCAGCAACCTTCCAACCAGCTCTCTCATAGTACTGACCGTTCCTTTGCGTTCATACCGACGCCAGGCCTCTCTCCGCCGGCGGCTTCACCGAGCATGGCCATGCCGAGAAGGGCAAGCAATTACTTCACCGAGAATCCTGATAGCTGTGATTTGGAGGGTATTGCATCTTACTTGGCTGGCCATGTCAGGCCAGGTCCAGATGTTCCACGCATTTACAGGTGTTGCACCTGCAATCTTGAGTTCCCGACTTCCCAATCCTTTGGAGGACACATGAGTTCCCATAGCAAGAGCAAGAGCAAGAGTTCCCATAGCAAGAGCAAGAAGGAATTAACCCGATCTCTAAACAGTAGTTCTTCGAAGAAGCCTAATAGCAGAGGATCATGACAGAGTTATCAATGAAGGCGCGTGTGTCGATGATGAGATCATTAGTTGAATTGGAGTATTTTGGTGAGATAAGCTATATATATATATATGTATGTATAATCTAGCAGCAGCAAACTTTGTCAAGGAATGCTCCTGCTCTCTCTCTCTCTCTCTCTCTCTCTCTCTCTCTCTCTCTCTCTCTCTCTCTATATATATATATATATATATATATATATATATGTATGTATGTATATATGTATCATACATTGTATGCATGTCTTTTAATTTGCTTGCTTTACATGTTTTTACCTTTTAAGCATTTCTTGCATAGATTTTAAAAATCTATGCAATGATTTTGTTGTACTTCTTATTTGGTATTCTAATGAAGTTGTAATGGCATGCAACAAAAGTTTTATCATTTGTCATGGGTGATATTTTAGTTGTCTTAAAATATAGGCATCGTTTGCTACATGAATAAAAGTTATCCCGGGGTAAAAAAATGATTTCTTGAAATAAAAAAAAAGTAGAGATGAATAGTAGGTGAAATGAGGATAACTTTATATGAATGTTTGAGGACCGATCAAACGGAGCATAGAGTTTTCCTGGGTTTTTATGTGCTTGATCTACAGGTTATTCGATTTGGGTTCTTTGTGTTTGAGGCAATCTTATGCTTAAGTTTTATCTTTGTTATTAAAGACAACAATCATGAACAGTTTATGAGGCAATCTCTCTAGGGACAGTTGCAAAAAAAACCCTTCATAATATTATCATTGTAACTTGTATCGTTACAAGTCATGACATGAGGGTAACTCCAATCAAATACCAACTGAATTTTCTAAGCGAAACCATAAAGTCTAGCTACCCATCGATTGCAAACATTAATGAAGAACAACAAGATCAATGATATATAATCTAACATGCATACACACATAACAGCTGAATCATACTACAAAGTTCATTGAACTTAAACAAGTCTAAGGCCTAAGGGTGACAATTTATTTATTACAGACTGCTTATGCTCTTTATGGAAAATACATCCACTAATATTAGTGCTCTGTTTTGAGCCGGCGACGAGATCTGAGTCTTTATAATTGTAGGGAAGGATGGGCTTGAAATAGAGGCCGAGGAATCTAGGGCAGATGGGCCTGCGATCTGTCATTTTCATCGTAGATGGGCCGGCCCAGTTTGCTCGACGTGGAGGTTGGGAGCTTGTTGGGATCTTTCAATACCAACGAAAGGAGTCGTTCAGCGATATATCTTCAACGGCTTTCAAGATCGATTGTGAGCATTATTCCACCTAATTTGAGATGTTTTGAATGCCTGCCACGTCATCATTTATATGTCTGTGGTGAAGAAGATCTCTCTATGTCATCTGCCAAAAACTTCATTCTTTAGGGAGAAATAAACTCCACCGAAAATCGATTCCAATTTGGAATTTTAAGGGATATTCAATCAAATAAGAAAACAATAAAAACCCACCCAAGAAAGGCATATATATATATAACTATATTACAATTTATTATCGTTTAGATCATCGAGTTACAAAGTACAAACTACTAGCAACGCCTCTGAAGAAGGATCCATATGCCCATATATAGTATTTTCTCTTATATTACGCTACATACAACCAAACGATCCATTAAATTGGGACGATCCCTTAATTAAAATGACCTGATCTCTGAAGAAGGATCCGGCGGAGCTGGAACATCAATCACTTCTTGAAGCATCTGCACCACCTTGGACATGGAAGGCCTCAGCGAGGGGTCCTCTTGGATGCACCAAATGGCCACCACCACCAGCCTCTCCACCCGTTCCATGTCGGCCATCGCCTCTCCATCCTTGCCAACCAGCAAGTCTAACCTCCGACCTCTATAGCAATCATAAGCCCAGTCCACGAGCACTAACTCGTCCTCGTTCCCCGCCGCCGGCTCCAAGTGCCTTCTACAGCATATGATCTCCAGCAACGTGACTCCGAAGCTGTACACGTCGACTTTGGCGGTGATTGGCATATTGTTGAACCACTCCGGTGCGACATACCCCTTGGTCCCCCTGATGGCCGTGTTCCTGCTAGCCTGGTCGGCCATCAGAAGCTTCGCCAGCCCAAAGTCTGAGATCTTTGGGACGAGGTCATCGTCTAAGAGCACGTTATGAGTCTTCACATCACAGTGGATGATGTGAGGGCTGCACTCTTCATGCAAGTATGCGAGGCCCCTCGCTATCCCTAGAGCGATCTGGATCCTATGGTTCCACCCCGGCCTCTCCTCTCCTAGGAGGCATTGTGTCAGTGATCCATTGCTCATGTACTTGTAGACGAGAAGCCTGTGTGCACCTTCGTTGCAGAATCCCAGCAATCTCACTAGATTCTTGTGGTGGGTTTGGCCTATGGATCGGATCTCGGCGACGAACTCCTTCTCCGTCTCCGGCGAGAGCTTGTTTAGCTTCTTAACGGCGATGTACACGATGTCTGCTGGATTCGAAGGGCACAAGATTCCTTTGTACACCGTGCCGAAAGATCCGCTGCCCAGTTCTTCTTTGAATCCATTAGTGGCGTTATCGAGCTCTTTGTAAGTAAATGGGTGCAAGTTGATACCAAACGCCTCTGAATCCGATCGAACCTTTTGGATCTTTCTTCTACCATCAAAGCCAAACGTTGTTGACCTTGTCCCCGCGATTAAGAAAAAGTTAATAATGATCGAGCAACCGAGAAAGATCGAACCTATTATGATCGAATCGTTTAGATGATCTTTCTTCCCATCTGATCCTGTCATCGAAGGCGGCATCGGAGATGGAGAGGTATTGTTCTGGGTACCTCCTCCTTTGGCGACTTTGATCAGAGTCTTGGATCCTTGTTCGGAGGCTGCCATCCTTCCATTCGACAACGGCATCTTCTTCTTCCAACAAGCCTGGCCTCCGAACACCACGGCTCCGCAGTAACAGTCGCTCAGGCAGCTCGCCCGGCACTGGTCTTCAGTCATAGGAGAGTAATGCTCGTAGTCACCGTCTGGCCAGTTGGCATTTATTATCTCCACGAGATCAAACAGCCCTGACTGGTCGTGCGTACAACTCTGGGCAACGACGGAGTCTGGCTGGCATCCCGCAAACTTGTTGCTCGGGTCCACGAAAGTGTGGCTCGGTGGGCACAAGCAAGTCGACATGAGATCGCTGCCGACTTGACAGTAGCTATTGTAGCCACAGACACCGCTGCCGGTGTTACTCATGAGCACATCGTGGCAAACGTCAGACGGCACATGGGCCGCAATGGACCAATCTCGGGCGTTGCCGCCGCCGGGGCCGAAGCCATTTTTAGGGTATGTGTATTGCCGGAAGGCGCCGTCGAGGTCCAGTGTTGCTCTCTGGTAGGAATTTGTGGCCGTCGTCTGGCTCGTCGATAATATGGTGATCCTGGTTTTGTCATTTTTCAACAAGTAGATCACACCTGAGGGGTCGAAGACGAGTTGGCTCCCATTCCCTACGGTGCTGGTGGCCCAGTAAGGACTGTAGGTGACTCCGGTCGGGACGGCCACCTGATAGAGAACTAAGTTGCCGTCGACCTGTGCGATGAGCTGGAACCGCCCGCTCGAGTAATTGGCATCGCTGAACCGGGACAAGAGCATCGCCCCAAGGGGGAGTGTTTGCGTCGGCAACATAGTGTCGGTGGGATTCGCGAAGCTCTCCCACACAACGGCTCCGTTGGCGCCGACGAGCACGAGGTTGCCGGTGTCGAGTATGGCAGCATGGTCGACGCCGGCGCCGCCAACGCTCCAGACAATTCCACCGGAGTGGTTCGCAAGAGAAAGCCGGCCGTCGACTCCTAAAGTGAGCCTCGAACCAACGTCGATCGGGTTGCCGCCGTTCGCAGACCAGACGACGGTCTTGCCAGGCGTCCTGGCAAACCATATGGCGAGGAGGAAGAAGACGGTGGCGTTGTTGGTGGTGTTGAGGGGGAGAAAGCCTACCGCGAAGTCGCCGGAGGGGGAGAGGTATGTGCTGTTTGGGCCTTGCGGAGTTAGAGATGAACCTAGAGTGATGTTATGGTACGTCTGAGCTTCTGTTGTTGCTGAGAAGAGAGCGCACACCATCCATAGAATTGGAAACAGTATGAGAGCTGGTGAAGACTTCATGATCATCATGCTAGCTTGTTGGTGCTGTTCTATTTCTTTCTAATTACCTCTATAGATTATATGATCTTTTTAGAGGAAGAATCATTGTAAGGAGATTAATTAAAACGGTCAATATTGCAGTTGGTTTCAGACATAGTTTATGGATCACATCACCTTCAGGGGAGAAATTAAGAAATGGCATACACATCAGATAGAATCATAGAAGAATGAGAGATCATTGACTTAATTCCTTCTCTGATAAGATAAGACTGTAGTTTAATTGTCCTCATTGTATTTGGAATATTCAAGGCTATTTTGGTTTTGGGGTGTACTTATTTTAAAGTTAGGGTTCACTAAGTCTTGCTTAACAAGCTTTTCAATTCTAGCTGGAGAAAATTAAACTATAATAATAGGATAAGAATAAGTCCAAGTCCATTATATTTAATTCTCCTTTTATTGTAGCGTCTTATTACGCACAGTGAGTGATGTTTTATTCTCTTTTCTTTTTCGTATTATTAATTAATAAGATAGTTTTGCTATTCCAACATGCATCTTTTATTCTCTTTCTCCAACAAACAAACAGTAGAAATTAAGATAAATGTAACTTGTTAATTATTCTAGTATATATTGAACTTCCACTTCTTTTTTTATTCTTAGACTTGTTAATCTCTAATCAAACATGGCCGAATGATGGTCAATGGTGTGGTTGTGTATCTGTTAAAATATGTGATGGCCTGCATGAGATTTTGGGTTTGAATTTTCACTTCAAGACTTTGTAGTCGCACCTCGCTTTATAGTCAAATTAAAGCCCTCAATTTAGGGGAAAACACATAAACAAAAACCATGGTTAGACCATGGACTGCGTATGATTTTTGGGAAAAGGAAACCCATCAACAGCAGTGATCATTTTGAGTTGGCGATAAAGATTTAGGCTTTTGGAGTTAGAATTTCAGACTCAATTATTAAAGAAAAAAAAAATTAGAACGTGAGCTAGGTGAATTCTTTGAACCATTAGACAGGCATATTTATATATACACACATTCAAAAGTTCATGGAACTTAAACAATTAGTCTATGGTTTATAATTTATTTGTTATAAGAGTACTGCTTATTATGCTCTATGTGGAATTAAAGAACATCCACCAATAATACCAGTGCTCTGTTTTTTTAGCCTCTGGAGTTCGAATTATAAACTCAACTATTAAAAAAAGATTACAACTCGAATTTGGTTAATTTTTCAAACAAGCAGGCATGTATATTAAAATATTTACTTCAAACTTCACTCAAATTAAACAAGTCAGCAGGTACTGCCGCAATTACTTTTGTTAGATTATTTAATTGTCTGATGAGTATTTTACTTAATTATAAGACTTAGTCTATGATGTAGGACAAAATTCGGGCGACTCCGACCGTCGGTCGGGCATAACTTTTGATCCGGGTGTCCGATCGGGACATGCGACCAGTCGAAACGACCGGGTCAACAAGCCCGTCATTTATCATCGGAGATCTTCGATCTCCATGACTGCTCGTCAAATCATCAAATTCCTTTTCCTTTGATCTAAAATATCAGTTTTAGTGAAAACTTTCCTTTTTAGACAATTTTATCGGTTTCTATTTTTGACAAATTCCTATTTCTAGTAGGATTTCTCCTTTCTTTTGAATTCCGGGTTTAATTCCGGTTTTAAGATTTGGATTAAGAGTTGATGGTTGAGTCCTTGTTTTAGTTGACTTGGTCTGTCCTTAAACCTATAAAAGGAGGCCTAGGGTTTGTAAAAAGTCAGTTTTTGGATGAATAAAATTGAGTTAGTTTTCTCCTCTTGAGAATTCTGGTTTTCTCTCTCATAAAGAGTTTGATTGTCTCTCCCATAGAGAGGTCCACGTTTACCCTGCGCCAGAGTGGTATCAGAGCTATCCGAGTTCCTGGGAAGAGGAACCATGCCTCGAACCAGAGCCGCACGTGCTCGACGGCCGCCTAGTGTATCTCCACCGCCGCCGCCGCCCAGAAGGCGTGGCCGGCTTCCTGTCGACGAGGGGCCTCCCCCGCGGGAACAAGGGGTCTTGCAGGCAACCATCGTTGATCTTCAACGACAGGTGGCCGCCCTCCAACTCCAGTTACAACATCAGAATCGAGAGAGGACGCCCTCGCTGGAAGAGAAAGAGGAGTTGTCTTCGGAGGAGTCCTCCTTTCAGAACATGTACGCCAACCCACCCCCCTTTCGACGCCATGACCAGCGGGATTATGCCATGGATTATGGATTCAAGGTGGACATACCTGAGTTCGCTGGAGGGTTGCAGGCCGAGATCTTCATGGACTGGCTTCATCAGGAGCGAATTTTTGAGTTTCGGGAGTTTCCCGACGACATCAAGGTGAAGTTGGTGTCTATCAAGTTGAAGGGACAAGCTTCAGCATGGTGGGAACAACTGAAGAGGGTTCGTGAGAAGCAGCAGAAGGGCAAGATCCGAAACTGGGAGAAGATGAAGAAGAAGTTGAAGTAGCACTTCCTTCCGTTTGGATATATCCAATCCCTCTTCCAGAAACTACACACGCTTCGCCAAGGTACGCGATCTATCGAAGAATATATTGAAGAATTCTATCAGTTGCTTGCCAGGAACGACCTGTCGGAGACAGAGGAGCAGACGGTCGCTAGATACCTCGGAGGGTTGCGGCTATCTCTCCAGGACGCGCTGAGCCTTCATGCGTTGTGGACGGTGTCCGAGGCCTATTAGCGGGCGTTGACGGCGGAGAAACAGCAAGCGCGTGCGCCTGCCATGGAACGGACGCCACAACCACCTCCAACACCGCTGAACCCGACCCCACCAGCGAAGCCGCCGGGTCCCCGGTCCGTTCCCCCAAATCCGGCCTCAGGATCCACCTTCAGGTGTTTCCGTTGTGGAGAAGTGGGCCACCGGGCGTCGGACTGTAGCCTACCTGTCAGCCAACCAGGGAAGGCTCTGCTCATTGAGGAAGAAACGGAGGAGCATGCAGACCAGGCAGAGCCCGTATTCAATGACTATGGCGATGAAGGAGAGATTCTGTACGGCGACGACCCTGCGACCTTGGTCGTGCGAAAGAGCTTCCTGTCGCCCAAGGAGGAGGAGGAGGACAATTGGATGCGGACCAAACTATTCCAAACAACGTGCACCATCGGTGGGCGGATCTATAAGCTGATCGTAGACAGTGGAAGCTGTGAGAACGTCATCGCGGATGAAGCGGTGGCCAAATTGCAACTCGCAACGGAGGCCCATCCAGCTCCGTACCGACTATCGTGGCTCAAGCGGGGGCAGCGAGGTAAACGTCGATAAACGCTGCCTTGTTTCTTTTTCTATTGGGTCCAGCTATCAGGATAGCGTATGGTGTGATGTGGTGACCATGGATGCTTGCCACCTGTTGCTGGGCCGTCCCTGGCAATATGACCATTCTGTCGTCTACGACGGTCTGAAGAACACCTACACCTTGCGAATCAACGAGAAGCGAGTGACCCTAGCGCCGAGACGGGAGGAGATGCGGCCCAAGCCCAAGGAAGGGCGAATTCTGACTATGCTATCACGGTCACACTCTCTGGAGGCCTACCGAGTCCGGCGCCCACCCCAGCTTTCTGATACCTTTAATGTGAGACTTCTGGGTACATACAGAGGGGTTCATGGTGATCCAGACTCGAGGACGAGTCCTTTCCAACCAGGGGAGACTGATGCATGACAAAATCCTGGCGACCCTGACTGTCGATCGGGCATAACTTTTGATCCGGGTGTCCAATCGGGGCGTGCGACCAGTCGAAACGACCGGGTCGACGAGCCCGTCATTTATCATCGCAGATCTTCGATCTCTCCATGACTGCTCGTCAAATCGTCGAATTCCTTTTCCTTTGATCTAAAATCTCAGTTTTAGTGAAAATTTTCCTTTTTAGGCAGTTTTATCGGTTTCTATTTTTGATAAATTCCTATTTCTAGTAGGATTTCTCCTTTCTTTTGAATTCCGGGGTTAATTCCGGCTTTAGGATTTGGATTAGGAGTTGATGGTTGAGTCCTTGTTTTAGTTGAGTTGGTCTTTCCTTAAACCTATAAAAGGAGGCCTAGGGTTTGTAAAGAGTTAGTTTTTGGATGAATAAAATTAAGTTAGTTTTCTCCTCTTGAGAATTCTGATTTTCTCTCCCATAGAGAGTTTGGTTGTCTCTCCCATAGAGAGATCCACGTTTATCATGCGCCAGTCTAAGCTGGAGACTCCTTTGTACCCTAGCCCTTGGGCTTAACTAATAATAATAAAAAAAGCTGGAGACTATTCCATTATGGACAACTCATTCACATAATATATATATTTTTTTTTGATTAGTTCAACTCGAAAGCTAGTAGTATAACTTACATTACACTATTTAAAACACCTAATCCATCAAACTCTTACATTCACATATTATATTGCCGGCGGAGAAATTTCAAGATGTTTGATCAAGTCTAACGTTTACTTCCTTTGTAACTCATTACACATACAACGACAGATTTTTGGTGAAAATTTTAACAAATTTTAAACATAAAACAACCTGTGATTGCAGGCTACCTTACTGACATATATATTATTCAAATCTAGTAATTAGTTCCATTTGAATTCTCAATCATATATATCTTAGTCCAAAATGGACTTTGGTATACCATACCAATATTTTAAGGTTTTTGCAATCTAGTACCCTTATGTTTAAAAACCGCAAAACATGTCCTTGTTGTTACAAACTAGTGCGATTTGGTCCTGACATCCCGATGCTGTTACAACCGATTGATGTCAAATTGGGCACGTGCTTACACACGTGATCAGCTTTGCACCCATTTCTATCATGTTAAGCAGCGGCTTTCTTCTTCAATGCCGCCCCCTCGCTGCCGTGATTGCCATGGCTGCTCCTTTTCGTCACCTTATTCCAGCTCCAGCTCCAGCTCCAACCCAACCTCCACCTCCACGGTCGCTAATTCATGGTTACCAAAGTGCATTTTAGTCTGTATCTTTTAACCATATCTCCGCGCCAATTCATGGTTACATAAACAATTAAATCTCGAGTGCGTGACTCAAAGCTGTAATTGTAACGAAAACTTTTTTCCCACTACAATTTCTCCTGTAAAGTAATGTAAAGTTCGAGTTCAACGCGGAGACAGATAGTCTCGTCGGCTCAGCCCGGGTTGGCCCCTTGGGAGTTGGGACCCCACTGCTTGTGATGTAATCCTTTTTTTCATCCCTAAATCAAAAAAAGCAATCTAAAGTTTATTGGACTTGCGACGCGTGGCTTTATAGGCTACCCCGCGGGATACCATAAGCAACACGAGTATCGTGCGCACCACTCTTGCGTCACGTGCAGATCCTCACCGCGTGCGCGTGGTCCTCACGGGGCCCCGCCCACGTGCGGATCGGACGGTTGGTTTTGCACGGATGATCCGAATCCTAACGCCTCAACTCCTTTCGCACGTCAGCAAAGCCACTCATCTACCTACCGCGATAAACAGATATAAGTATAAATATTTTAGAATATTATGTATATGCGAGGGACTTTTGTATATATATCCCTAGAATAATTTTAATTGCCTAGCAAGTAGCAACCCTTCTAAACCGACTAATTGCATACGCATTTGCTAATAAAAAGGGATTCAAGAGGTTATATTATATGCTATAATATTAAGGGGTTTTGGAAGGGTATTCGGGGACTATTTCCCTAGTACATATATGCACAAAACCCTCTATATATAGATGAAAATGGGATCCGACCGAGATCCGACGTTGATCCAAACGCCCATACAACAGGCCCATAGATGAAATTTTCTGCACGTATATATATATATGAACAAATGGAAACCCAGTCCTTTGTCACACTTGTATGCATGTTTGCAAACGTTGGAACCCTCTCATCTCAAGCTTTCCAGCATTGACTCGTATTCCTTAGCTCCTACTTGTCAGACAATCCCTTCATCCAATCCTCGCCTCCAACAAACATTGCATCATATAAAACTATCACATACAATATATATCTATCTATCTATTTCATCATCATCAGTTTGCACCCCTGCAACTCTGCAAGGCATGCATGCTATGCAAGAAATGGTGAAGGAGATTAAGATCAGGAGCTCTTCTTCGAATTTTCGGCGGCCGGCGATGCTTGCCGTGCACGAGGGCTTGCATCTGAAACCGAAGCCGAAGATTAGGATAGTGCACATCCTCTCGCCGGAGATCATCAAGACGGACGCCGCGGGATTCCGGGAGCTCGTGCAGCGGCTCACCGGGAAGCCTCGTCAGAAGGGGGCCGGCGGCGAGACGAAGGAGAAGGCGGCGGTGCGGTGCAGGACTAGCGTTGTCGAAGGGAAGAGTGGAGATGGCCATGGAGGCGAGAGGAGTTTGGAGGAGGAGGAGCTGTGGCTGGAGAATTCAGGTGGGTTCTTTGGTGGGCTCAAGGATGTGGATGGCTTCTTCCAGGAGCTGAGTGAGTTCCCACCATTGCTTCCTTTGAGCTCTTCTCAAATGGAAGTGCTTGGAGTGGCTCATGTTTCTTAGTTATATGTGGCTAGGGTGTTTGGAGGATGATCACTTACTTCCTTTAAATCTACCTCTTCATGCATGTTCTTTCTTTCTTCCTGGCTTTGGCTTTAGTGGATTTCATTTCACATTAAAAATATGAGTGATAGCCATGATCATGTGTTTAGTAGCTAGAATAGGTTTAGAATGCATGTTTGCATGGCAATGTAGTAGACGCAGGGATCGATGTTTGAATGGTGGATTAATCTCTCTTCTCCTTCTTGTATTGTGCAAGCTAGTGTGGGATACAACATATGTGTCCTTTAATTGAGCACTTGATTGATTGCACAACATAGGGCTCGAACCTAAAGTAAAGTATAAAACACTCGACAAAGAGATTAGATCAAGCATGTCGGTGGGAGCCCAAGGAAGTCAAATTCCAATTGTGATATAGAACACATCACATTCCATGATCAACAAAGAAACAAGAAAGTGCTATAAAAACAGAGTATCAGTCAAAAAAATATATTGGAAGGATCATAAGCAAACCACTTATCATGACTTAATTTGAAGATGCATTTTAGATATCATACATGGTTCAAAACATGAACAGTGCTGTATCTTCATTGATACACTTGGCCATTCGAAACCTCAGGATCGATCATTGCAAGGGAAGGATAATACCTGAGGTATGCATGGTGATGATATGAAAACCAACTACACGCAAACACTTCAATATCTGACCCAAAGAGGGGGAAAAAATGTCGATTCTAGCCCATCTAGGTTGCAGAAATGTAATAGAATCAGAATCAGAATAATAAGTAAGATATATCATCCCATCAGGTATTTAATTAAACACCAGACAAGTCACCTTACTGACTGTAACACATCAGTGAATGCAGCAAAAAGCCATACTCTTCTTGCCCATCATCCTTATTAAACAGCTACTACTACTACTACATAATCTCTATTACAGAAGAAGATAACTGGCGCAGGGTAAACGTGAACCTCTTTATGGGAGAGACAACCAGATTTCTCAATGGGAGAAACCAAAAACCCTAATTTTCATTTATCATCAAAACTCCCATTACAAACTCTAAGATCTCCTTTTATAAGGTTAAGGAGAGGCCAACTCATACATGGACTCTGATATGAATTATCCTAATCCAAGTAACTAAATCCGGAATTCAAATAAGAGAAAACCGACTAGAAATAGAAAATTTGCTAAAAATGAAAAGACCGAACAAACTGCCTAAAAAGGAAAGTTTTTCACTAAAACGAGATTTTAAGCCAAAGGAAAAGGAATCTGGAGATTCGGAGGTCAAGGTCATGGAGAGATCTTTGATCTCCGATGAATTATGACGGCCTCGTCGAGCCGGTCGTTTCGACTGGTCGCACGCCCTGATCGGACGTCGTGCGCGAAAGTTATGCCCATCCGACGGTCGGGGTCGTACGGAGATCTGAGTCGGACGGATGAAGTCCGAACGCATCCGGATCGCCTAGGGAGCTGCTCCGGATCGGACTCGGTCAGGTCTGGGCTTGGTCCTGCATCAATAACCCTTCTGTTGGTCAACTTAGTTTGTCGAATAATATACAATCTGAAGAAAGAGAAGTCATTTCACTGTAACATATTAGTGGATGCAACAAAACGCCTGCTTCTATTCACCATCCTCATAAACAACAATACAGTACTGTATAAAAGAAGAAGAGAACCCTTCTGTTGGTCGACTCAGTTTATGAAACAATATCCAATCTGAAGATACCTAAAAATTGCCATGCCAAGCATATGGCTCAAGTCACTGCTGCGATGACAGGAGCGCTTTCAACTCAAAACCCAATGTTGAGCAGCACTATAAAGGGCGACAGCTTTGTCAATGATAACAATACTAATAAAAGCGTTGAGGAGGCCCAACTTTGAGTGAAGTCGCTGCAAAATTCAAGGTAAGGCATTGGTGCCTCTTATCATTTTTAGTTGCTCGGAAAGTAACAATTACAACTTAGTGATACATGTAGAAGTAAAAGCAAGCAAAAACAAAGTATGCGCTTTACAAACTCTGAACAGGCATCTTCAGTTTCAATTGTGCGGCAAAAGTAATAGTAAAATCATGAGAGCTGCTCTTGTGCGATGTTTACATTTCACATTTAAGAGAACTAGGAAAAAAAATCCTAAATCATAGGGCTTGCAAAAGTGCATGTCTAAACACATGCATCCACCCTGTTCCTAAAGGGCTTAGGGTATGAACTTGGTCATCCTAAAATATTAAAATCTTTATTGGTTGAATAGTCCAGCCTGCTTATTCAGAAACCCATAAGAAAGAGAGAGGCTATAATTGGGGAATGTTTTGTTTGAATGTTGAGGAATTATTCAACCACTAAATCATCAGATTGACCAAGTTAGAGACTTATAAGACTAAAGATCCAATAGCAAATGGACAAGTGGCAACAGGTTACAGAAAACATAATTAATAGCCAACAATACCATAAGTTATTGTGAACATCTCTAAATAATTAGCAAACATCCCCGGATTAGCTGGAGCCTATTATTTAATTAAATTAACTAGACTTTATGTCACGTCCCGCCCCAATTAACTTCCAAATTTATCATAAAAATTCAAAATTTCGACATAACCTTTAAGCACGTGCGTGTGAATTCATAATTACAACCTGTCAACATGATTATAAATAACACAACTCATGACATTCCACGAATGATTTACAACAGACTTATAATATATGGGGGCACCTTCGCCCCATAACATTCATTCACATGTTTCATTTACACAGGAGTATAATCATCAAAATACATAATAACCAAACCACGAGACTACAATGTACAAGTCATCCAAAAATCCAACATATACAAAACGTCATCATACATAAATTGGGAGTTAAGGTAAAGAGTACAAAATAAAATGGGATAACCCTCATCTCTCCACCTACTACAAAACTAACTCTCAATCAGATAAGTCTAAAATTGACGCCTCGTCACTATGCATCATCTTCATGAGGTGCGCTAGTCTCGGGCATAACTGCATGTCCTCCTGCACAAAAATCAAAGAATGAGCTCGAAAGCACAGCAGAAGTCTCATGACAACAGTTTAGGACACTGGTGTACACCAAACCTATGTTAATATACTGACCCTAATATGGTCCGACTAGTCTGGATAAGTCTTACATGCACAGACGCCGCATCCGACCATCAAAGCACGTCCAGACCCATTTGGACTCTATACCGGCCTAAGTATAATAGTATATGGATAACATTCTCAAATCGAGTTGAGGATCCCAATCCTCGATCGACGTACGGAGATTCTAATCCATCCATCTAATCATCAATATAACCCCTAAACTCTAACAAGTCCAGCTACAAGATCAGACATTCCTATCATGTATGCACAAACCAGAAAATCATAATCATAAACTAATATGATAATCCATAAATTCTCATAAATGCATACCATACATAGAACATTATATTATAACATATAGTGCATAATTAAACAAGAAATGGACTTAAGCAGTCAAACAAAACAACAATAAATGGGCTCAACCAGCCCAACAGAACATCATAGCATAAACCCATTACCAAATAGCATGTCCATCATCAAAAAGTACAACATGTACAACATGGCATCAACACAACTACGCATCACATATAAACATAGCACACCAATCCTAATAGGAGGTAACTCCTACCTCAAGAAGGCCACCGATGCGTGTTCTCTAAGTCTGGGGGTCCACGTCACACTCCCACTTGCTGTCCGCTCAAACGATCGCCTAATCCACAAAAGGGTTAAGATTACGGTCAGGTAGAGCCCCAAACAAAATTCAAACTACTAGAAATAGATAGAGCTCGAAAGGCCGGTCGAAATGACGTGAAAATCATCAAAAACGGACGTCGAAAGCTCAAGTTACGGGCATCTGAAGGTTTTTGGTGCACGTTAGCAAACAGCTAATGTGCACCGCGTGCACAGGGCGCTGACTAGTGCACCATAGTAGATACTGCGCGCACGCTAACATGCACCCCGCAGTGTCGTCATCTTTCCCAAGAAGACCGCCAGAGCTTAAGCCGGAGCTCCGTCAGATCTCTATTAGAAAGGGGTTAAAGCGCCGGAAAGACACCATGGAGGAGAGGGATAGATTCCTCGCCATGGATTTCCATACCATCCGGTACTATGCGTACCGGCCGATATTTACCGTACCGGTGGCTAACCGGGTTGGTTTTCTCTCCCGGATCGGATTAGGGGAGACCAGATGTGTACGTTACACGCCGGTTTGGATGAATACTGACCGGTACAAACCGGTCTGAGGAAGAGAGGTGAAAGAGAGGAGGGAGAGCAGAGAAAAAATAAGGTAGGAGACGATGGGTGGAGGAGGAAGGGGGAGGAGAGAATTGGGAAGGAGAGGGGAGGAGAAGAGAGAGGGAGAGGAGAGAAGGAGAGGAAGGGAGGAGATCCTTTCTTGAAGGCGGCGGAGAGAGATCGACGGCGGAAGAGGAGAGAGCTCGGCGGCGTGTGAGAGAGAGTATTAGGGTAAGTTAGTGTTATACATTTTTAAACCCGTTATCCACACCCGTAACCCGTTAACGTAAGTTAGTGTTATAAAATAAGTAAAATAATCTAACCCTAACATCGTCGATCGCCTCCTCCTCTCGTCGATGGTCTCTCCCTCTCTCCTTTAGCCGACGATCGACGACGCCGGATCGTGCACCTCTCTATTGGATCTCCTCTCCTCCTCTTTTCTCTCACTCCTCTTCTTTCCTCTTGCTACTGATGCCGTACCGGTCCCGTACCGCTCCGGCACAGGGCGTACCGGTGGTACGTACCGTGCCGGCACGACGCGTACCAACGGGACGACAATCTATGTTCCTTGCTGCCCCTAGGACCTGATCCCTGAGAAGATCGACGGCCATGGCCGGAGAAAGGCTGATCACGGATCCTCACCGGAATCCATGACGGGATGGAGGAGAAAAAGGGTTTTCTGACCATAAAAACATCAGGAAGGGGTCGGAGAGATGCCTAGGACCGCTGGGGTTTTTCCTCCGGCATTGCAGTCGCCGAGAAAAGCCCCCAACGCCATCCCAGGCATCGTCTCCGGCAACCCATCGTCACCGGAAAACTGCAAAGCCACCAAAACTTCACCAAAAACTCTAGAAAGCTCCACGAAGACTATGAAATCGAAGGGGGGGGGGAGATAAAAGCTCACCTAAGTCGAAAAGGAGAAATGATCCGGTGAAATCCCACCTGAATCTTCACTTTTCCGGCGAGCTCCACCTCCTCTTTCTCTCGATTTCTCCCTCTCTTCCTCTCCAACTCCATCTCTCTCTAGCGATTTCTCCCTCTTCCTCTCCTCTCCTCCTCTCCAACTCTCTCCTTCTCTCCCTCCCTCCCTCTCACATCCGAATGAGAAAAAGGGTAAAGAGAGATTCAGTCGCTAAGGAGGAGGAGGTTAGGGGTGTCCAAAAGGCCCAAATGGCCCGGCCCGGACCCGTCAGGGCCGTAGCCCGGTCCGACCCATGTGTTGGCCCTGCTGGACCGGGCTGATCCGGGTTTTGGGCCGGACCAGGGCCCCTTGGTCAAAAACCCGGTCCGGCCCGGCCCAGCCCGGTCCGGGTTTTAAAGAAGCCCAATCAACCCCACTCCATCACTACCGTCCACTTCTATCAACCCAACATCTCCTCCCCCATCTCTCTCGTGTCGCACCCGATCAGCCCGCACTCCACCGACGCTGGCCCAGCCAAGCTCCACCTCCATTGACGCCGGCCACGCCAAGCTCCACCTCCACCAACGCCAGCCCCGCCAAACCCCATCTCTCCTCCAACCTCCACCGGCTTCCACACCGTCCGATCCCGGCCCCGACCTCTTCGCCGCGCCCAAGCTCCACCGACCTCACCGGTCTCGATCCCAGTCTCGGGTCTCTCCCTCCATCCTGTTCCACGTCGTCGCCGGTAACCCCGATTCAGCCACGTCATTGCCGGTCGCCACGATGCAGCCCCCCGATCCCCTTAGAAGACGGCCGCGAGCGAGGGATGGAGTGGAGTCGGAGCTGGAACTAGATGGCTCGGAGCGGAGTCGTCGGAGAGAGAGGTGGATCCAACCACCTACCTCATCACCTCGCTTGCTGGACCGCGCCCAAGCCTCATCGACCTCGGCGCCCCATCTCTCCTCCAACCTCCACCGGCTTCCACACCACCCGATTCCGGCCCCGACCTCTTCACCGACCTTGGCGCAAGGGATCATCGCCTCCAATAAACCGACCTCGACGCCCCATCTCTCCTCCAACCTCCACCGGTTTCCGTCGGATCGCCCAAACTTCACCGACACCTCGGCGCCCCATCTCTCCTCCAACCTCCACTGGCTTCCGTCGCAGGGGATCGTCGCACCAAGCTTCACCAACTCTCCTCCACCCCTGTCGCGCTGTCATGCGCCGGGCTGCCCGGCGGCATCTGGTTCATCGCCTCCTGCATCGGCGTGGACCGCTGCGTCCTCAGCCCAGTCGAGCTCTAACCAGGGCTGTCCAACTGGGCCGGCCCTGTCCGGCCCGATCCAGCCCGGTCTTTAAGCCGGGCAGAGCCATAGCCGGGTCGGACCGAGTGGAAGGCATATTGGGCCCGGTACTAGCCCGGTCCGGATGATTACCAGGGTCGGACCGGGTATTGCCTCAAACCCGGCCCGGCCCGGCCCATTTGGACACCCCTAGAGGAGGTAGGTGGGAATTTTGCAGAAAACACCCTACAAAACCCGAAATTATGCAAAAGGTCCTTCCATTTTATAGAAAGCCCTCAATTTTACAAATAGGCCCTTACACTTTCCAAGGTAACAATTATGCTAGGACTATTTTTACATTAGATGTATGAGATGCAAATGTGCCATTTAGACAAGTCATGTGGGGTTTGTCACGTATAATGCGTAATCATATGAACAAAATCTAACCTAAAATATGTCTGGATGCTATCTATATAGCACTGCACGTGATCATATGAAAGAACAATTTTGGTGCTTCTTGATTTGAATTGCATACCTTAGCCTCCAATATGTATCATGGGCCTATTTGTCGTCTTTGCAATGTCAAACATCCCAGCATGAGCAGCTTTCTTCCTCTTCACCTGAGAGCCAAGCAGCAATGCTTGTGAGTTTCGCATTTTTAAGCTAGTTATTGGAAAGACATATTACCTACCAATAATTTCATCTAACTTTATGATCATGCAGTACCCCAAGAAATAGGACAACAAAGATTCAGAATATATTGCATTGGCTACAATGCTGACATCCATTAGCAGTAATCCTATGAGAGTAGATAATACATACCGCAGCTCCAATTATTTCCTTTAGTCCCAGGTCATCAACACCAGCACGAAGGGGGTCTCTCAAACTTACCTAAAAATGCATCATATTGAATCAGCGCACATTCAACGGTAAGGCTGTTGAGATCCAAGAATCGACACCAGACAATCTAGACCATTAATGCTAATGGGGGTACCAGAGGAAAGGAAAAAGGAAAAAACCAAAGAAGAATGAACAAAACGAGAGAATTAATTGAATAGGTAGCTAGTAGAAGCTGTAACGGTTGCATGATTTTTCTATTCACAACAATGTTGGCTTTACTTACAGAATATGACATCTCAGGATATGATAAAACAATGTTTAAGACAATCTGCTGAAATTGAAATAATCATCGAGGACAAAACCATTAAAAAAAAAGTTTCCCATGCAAAAGCCACATCTGTATAGATTTCAAACATACCTCTGCAGGACCAAAGAGGCAAACTTTGAAGTTGCCATCAGCTAGGAGCCGCAATCTATTGCAACCAGCACAAAAATGCTGAGTCATCGATGTGATAAAAGACACTGTTCCATGGTGCCCATCTATCTTAAAATTCTTTGCTGTATCTGTAGGATGATCATAAAGCCTTGTAACACCCTCGAAACGCTTTTTCTACAAGATAGACACCATATAGAATTTAGGAAAAAATCATGTCTGCATGCTGGTGCAGAACTAAAAAGCGTTGCCAAAATCAAAATCCTTAAAGCAGCTGTCAGAGTTCTACCTTACCACTCTATCCAACATCTCTGCGTAAGGAACTAGCTTCTTAACACCCCAGACGTTTCCATCAAATGGCATGAACTCAATGAAACGAACATTGATTGGTTTTTCTCGTGTCAATTCAATGAAGTCACAAATCTCATCATCATTGACCCCACGCATTACGACACAATTAACCTGGTATAAAAATGCAGAACCCAGACCAAGACTGATCAGAAAATCTTGCTTGACACAAAAACATGACAAGGAAAAGTAAGTGAAGTTATAGGCCAATATGTCAGAGAAATAGAAGCATATGGCAGAAAAAGTAGATAGACAACCAAAAACTTTTTGAAGTAAGTAGACATACTTTAACAGGATTGAACCCAAGTTCAATGGCAGCATTGATGGATGCCAAAACCCTGTCGTGCCCTTTACGCCTTGTCATTAACTCAAATTTTGCCGGAACCAATGTGTCTAAACTTATATTCACTGAGGAGAGCCCACATTCCTTCAACTTTGGGAGTTTTTTTGCGAGAACAATACCATTAGTAGTCATAGCTAGCGTTTTCAGTCCTTTCAAGCTAGAGAGATTTAGACATATATCTTCAATATCTTTTCTAATTGTTGGCTCTCCCCCAGTCAAACGAATCTTGTCTACCCCTGAACTGACAAAGAGACTTGCCAACCGTATGATTTCATCATGAGACAGAACCTGAGAACTAGGTGTGAGCTCAACCCCTTCAGCTGGCATACAATACTGACAACGAAGGTTGCAGCGCTCTGTTAATGAGATTCTTAAATAAGTATGCACCCTCCCAAAAGTATCAACTAACATATCAGACACAAGGTTATCTTCCAGCAATGGTTCAGAACAGCTAGCACAAGAAGTTGCATATGTCATTGACCTTGAACAGCTAGGATTATCCCCAAAAGAAACACATCCGTCATTGCTAAAAGATGAGGAGGAGCTGGTTAAGCAACCGAATCCATATCTACATGCATCAACCTGGACACAAAGTTTCACCAGTCATTAGAGAGATGGAAGTAAAATGTCTAGTACTCATAATTGAAAGACATAATTAATCAACAATCCCAGACAATTATAAGGATAAGTCATATATGTTCGATAGAGCTCTAAGAAACAGTGGCATTTATCCTCTGTGTCAGGCACATTTTATTGCTAGAGAAGCAATATTATAGATTACTTTTGCATTAGCAGATCAAAGGTTGCATCAATAGCAGCGTCCTGTTTTTCACCGGATAAAGACCTGCATGACTTAAATTTTAATGATAATGCCCATCCGCCAGAGAATCGTTGATTTAAGGGGAAGATCAGGAGCTTTGACATCATGGAACTCCTCAACTTGACTCATAAAAATCAAAAGGGAGACAAACTGAAACTTTCATGCAGAGAAGAATGATAGAGATCAAACTGTGAAAACTAGCCAACAAAAGGGCAGGACATATGAAATTCGCCATATACATCCCAATTGTGTCACCAATATGAGTATATTAGTAATCACTTGGATCCTATGAACAATGCATTGACCTATTGCAGGACATCCTATGGGACGTGGGGCATTTCTCAGCTATTCAGTTTATTTACATCCCAAGAGAATCAAATATTGCAGCAGATGAACTGGCTAATCAAGTTAGATTTAATCTTAATCATTGTAATAGAGAGGGTCTCAGTTTAATGAGCCCTCCAGTTGTCTCTTCTTGTAGCCATTAATTGGCTGTTTAGCTTCGGCTTAATTGGGAGAAAAAAAAGTAATCACTTGGATCCTATAATTCAAATACACTTAAATTTTTGAGTTCCACTATTATCCGCTGCATTCACAAAGGGTGTTGAGTGGAATAAAAAGAATGAATAACAACTCATAGCTCGAATATTATGGCGACCTATCAAGAGCCTGGACATGAATAAGAAAAGGTAGAGAAATTCACTATTTCAGTGAACAGAACATGATAACCTCCACAATACGAATAAATAATGAAAAACCTATCATGAACAATTATAGGAATTCAAACAGCTGATGAATAGAAAGTTGACAGAATTATTTGCAGTCAAACCCCATTAAAACACGTTAGCTGTTCAATTAAGTGTGGTTATCACCTATTTGGTTAAGAATCTCCAGTTTGAGGCCGTACGTTCCAATCCTCTCTTGAGGAATCGTAAGGGTATTTGCCCACCCTAAGCGAGGGCTAAAGACTCAATTTTTGTTTTCTTCAAGAACAAAAAATAACTGTTCCATATACAATAAATCCCACAACTCACACAACCATGGAGAAAAGATCACACAACTATAATTCAAGGTCAAATGGGCCATTCATCAACCATAAGATCCACGAACTAAAACCCAAATACTCCTTTATGAGACAGGCATCAACAAAATCAGTAAGGAACTATAGAACTAAATGAGACGTACCAAATAGCTTGACCTCCGAGGACCCAAGCGCCGGCCGAGGAGCTTCAATCCAACCAGCGGAATCATCTCTCTACCATACAAACCCAATTTTCCGGTAAGAAATCACTGAAAAATCCAGATTTTACGACTAACCATTTCAATTCCGGCAATAAAAATCCCAAAATACATCACCCAATCAAATTCTAGCTGTTCTACAAAAGAAGAAATCGAATCAAGAAGTTGAGAAGAAAACCGACCTCCTCGAATGCTTATCGCGTTCTTGAGAGCGAGCGAGACCCCAAACGAGGGAAGTCGGTCAATTAAATTAGTATGGACGAGGTGGCCTTTTTTGGGACGGTGGCCCCAACGAGGGAAGTCTATAGACGAGGTGGCCTTTTGGGACGGTGGCCCCAAACGAGGGAAGGCGGCCAATTAAATTAGGATAAAGGAGGCCTTCGGGGACGGTGGCCCTTTGTAAGGCCCAAAGCGTAGCCTTTTTTATCATACAGATAAGGTTTTGCCTATACGTTATCATGTAATATATATTTTTTTTAATTAATAATAAGATACCGATTAATTGATATATTTAATTGGTTTTATTTTATTAATAAAATTAATTAATTAATTGATATCTCATTATCGAATAAAAAACATGTACAATGAGACAACTCCTGTGATACATAGAAACATTGGGCCCAGGTTGGCCCACCTTGCCCATGTGCACTGCATGAGCTGACGACGCGACTGTAATGGGGGACAAGTGGACTCATATGCTGAAGAGTGGCTATTATTGCTGGAAAACTATCAAATAGTATATTTATTTTTTATTGCATATTCGACGGAATTTTAGCTTCTTACATAAATATCCCCATGTCAAATTGTCAACCCTTATCATGTAGGTTGAGATGATATGAATGGATCAAACCAGCTAGAATGATAAGAAAAAGAATTCTAGACAGAGTAATCCAGGCATCCGAGCCACGTACACACAAAGAGAGATGAACGAATGAACGATGGTGATGGTCTCAAAACCTCCGAACCCAGTCATCCGTCGGTTGACGCAGCTCTACTCGCCACGTACGTGACGTACCCCGCATTTCATGCAAGGTGCCCACCCACGCGTCCTCTCTAGGTAAAAAGTAACTCTCACGGTGACGATATAACAAGGCTGCCAGTGCCACTCATCGCCCGACGCCGGTGCCACGAAACAAGTTATAAATAGCTAGAGAGAGAGGGAGAGAGAGGGAGAGAGAGATAGATAGAGAGGAGGAGAGATGCAGGCTGGGAAGGACGCTGTGGCGGCGGCGAAGGGGGCCGCGGTGAAAATAGGTGCGTCGGCGAAGTCCGGCATGGAGAAGACCAAGGCCGTCATCCAGGAGAAGGTCTCTCTCTTACACCATATGAGTCTATGACTACTTCCTTTCTTTACCTCACTCTCACCGGCGGTGATCGTGTTCTTGGGCTAATTGGATCCGTTGTGACGCGTTGAGGTGTACTTTTTTCAGGTGGAAAAGATCCAAGCCGACAATCCGTCGGAAAAGGAGGCAGCTGAGCACCGGAGAGACGAGAAGATACACCAAGCGGAGGCACAGAAGCAAGGGGCCATCCGGTACAACGCCGCAGCGGCAGCCGGTGGACATGACGGCGACCACCACCACCCAACCACCGCGCTGCCCGAGCACGGCACCGCCGAGTCCGCCGGAGGCTACATCGAGCCCGGGGCAACGGAGTCGCACCCGATCGACACCGCCACCGGCACGTCCGGCACTGCTCCGCCATCGGCGGTGCATAATCCCCCTGTCGGTAGCCAGCACCCGGAGATGCCCGGCACCGGCGGCGGCTAGCTGCATGAGCTGGTCGCTAATCATGGGTTTACTTGGTCTTTTATAATGGGTGTGGTTTTGTGATTAAAAGGTTGGATTGGGATCCAAGTTGTCAAGATCCGAAAAATAACATTTTGTCTGCAATCCTTGTGTATTTGAAGGATATATGTATAAATCGATAATAGAGTAATTAATTAATAACACTGTACAATAAAAAACATAGTATATATTGGTTTTTATAGAATTATGTCTGTCATATTGGAACTAATAATGAACTATATTGGAACTTATAATGCTTATTAATAAGCTCCTAAATATATAATAAATCAGTGGCATCGAAAATGGCATTTTAAAATTCCGCAGCTGAAGAAAGTACAGAGCGTGTATCTATGGGTCCCACTCGGGTCCATCGAGGATGATGTGCGGCTCTCAGAGCGAGTGTACGGCGAACTGGACTAACTGGTGCAATTACTCGTCTATTAATAACTAATAAATCCATCAAACGGCCCTTCTAATAAGGGGAAAAGAGGAAGCCCCCCCTCTCTCTCTCTCTCTCTCTCATCGTCGTCACTCGGGAGAAGCCAATGATTCTCGTCGATGGCCTCCCCGTCTCCGACTCGTCGTCTCCTTTTCCATCTCGAGTACCTCTCTCTCTCTCTCTCTCTTTCCCCCTCCCTCCCTCTCTCTCTAGCTGTGTCTCTATGAGGTAAGAACGAGGTCTCTTCCTATCTGATATGGTGGAGTTTGGTGATCTCTCTCTTTCTCAGAGTGATGGAAGGGAGCTCCTGGCCTCCTTGTTGGAGCATCCATCCCTGGTTTCCTCCTCTAACATACTCAAAGCCACCCCGGCGAGAAAGACGTCGATCTCCGAGGGATCGCCGCCGTCGAAGCACGTATACGTGTTCCAGAAGGAGTACGCCACTGTGGATCCCTCCCTCGTCGAGGTGCGCGAATTTGCTTACCGATCGAGGTGTTAATTTTAATTTTTATAGTTTTTCTCTCGTATTTGTGTTCTGAAGCATATGCATATATAATTGAAGGAATTTTTTTGGTTATTATGGAGATCAATTTTACTCGAATAGAATTATTCAAAAGTTTTAAATCTATTAGAATTTACTGCGGAATTGCTTTATGTTAGTCATCGTAAAAAGAGTTTTATGTTCAATTTTGCAATCGGAGTAAATTGATCGATCGAAAGTCCCTCTTACTGATTGCTTGATCTGTTTGCTTAAGTGAGAAAATATGGACCAGTGTTTAGCATCTTGTTTTCAAGGTGTATATCTCAAATTTATGGTCCTTGTTAGTATCTAATATCAAATTTGTTGCATTTTGAAAGTGTTATTCATAGTGGCTATCTCTAGTTTTGACAATCTTCTTGCCATCTAAAACATAAGTTGGTGGGAACTGATGAGGCAACGACATGTGTGGGCCTTGTTATTCGTAATCGGCAGAATGGAATGTAAGAATCTTTTCACAAATTGGATAATATCTCTGATTGCCCTCAATAAATTTGAGCTTGGCGGAGGCTAATGCCTTTACCTCTTATCACCTGATTGCCAGGACTTCTATTGCCCACTTGGATGTTCTTAGAGTTGTTGATATGGGACTCAGCCAGATGTTAGCACTAGTTATGGGCGACGAACTGGATGCTACTTTAGATGTCTGTATCTGTCACCTAGTTTGTCCTTATAAATGATTTTACGATGCATAAAGTAAAAGTGCAAGTCGCATCAAATTTTCAGGTTCATCTCATTGGTGGATTTGAAGATAAGACCCATGAGGTTCGACTCAAGTAACCATGCCTTTCCACTTTTGCTTTGGTCGCTGTTTGAAGAAAACTTGTTGCTTCCTACAATTACTTGGTTTGTATTTTGTACTGCAGGATGTAGATGATGATGCTGGGCTGAACGATTCTAAAAATGTACATGGTTATTCGTTGCCTTTGTGCTCCAAGATAGTTGATGCTTTGCAGAGCAGGCAGGAAAAGTTTCACATTCAAACACTTTGTGTCCTCAGGCATAACACCAAAAGAGATTCAAGTGGAAATAGGTGCCCAATTATCAGCGGATTTTTGGTTGGTGTACCTTAGTACTTGTGTCTTTATGTTGGGATCTTTGCTTTCTTGAAAATCCTGACACCATGTTGCTCTTAATGACTAAGATAGCCTTAGGTTATACGAAATGTTGCTGCTAGTCAATTAACAACAAAGGAAAATATTGTAGTAAACAGAATTTCACTATCCTGCTCCTGTTGCCATTATGTTTTTGTAGTTATCCTGCTTATGACCTCTTCATCTTCGAGGAGAGATTTCACGGTGCACGTAGCGCTTTTGTCGAATGTCTGGATTATGTTTAAGAGTCACTAACCATCTGATGAGCTTACCTGATGAACTTATTTGTTAATTAAGGGTGCCTTTTGAACTACCCTCTTTCATGAGAACAGACTTGCGAACGTAGTTGTTGATACCTCAAGTCTAGAGCTATTTGCAATCGTGATTACTTTGAAGTTTCAAACCTTTGAATTATGTAAGTTGTTTTTGTTACTTGCACAAGTTTAATATCCTTTACTGTCCTCATTCCTCTTATGTTAAAACAATTGTCCAAGATCACTTGCCTTAATGGTGAAAATACTTGTCATATTCACAGCGTATTTCATGCTCTGTTTCTTTCTCATGCTCTTTTCACCTGAATGTAAACATGTATTGAAACCACAGGTAGAAACGTCATCAGGATCAATTGCGCCTGCCACTTTCGACAGAATTTGCAGATGTCCAGACGAAATTGTTCGGAGGGTTCGATTAACTGTTTCCAATAATGATCCTTGTTGGACCACAAAACTTTTAGAGACATATGACACTCACCATGATAGATTTTGCATTGCTCCTTGCGTTTGGTAAACAATTTCCTCCCGTATATCTCTCTGTTGTGTTTTCTGCTCCCAGCAAGCATAATTCTAGAACGCATGTACCTGCAGTTTCAAGTTTCTACGGATTATAGCTACTCTTTGCAGTTCTCGTAGTAGAAAAGAATCTTAATCACAAAACAAGAACTTGTCTTGTACTAATTTTGAATTGCTGGCAATTATCTGGCAACGTAAATGGAAGTGACTTGTGTTCAGATTCTCATTTAGCTGAAAGCCCATTTATCCAATGCTTTAAGCCATTGAAACTGCCAGAAGGTTGTTAAATTTTCTTTCCTTCTGAATTGATTTCCCTGAAACAAATCTCAAGTTGGATAGTACTTATACTCAATGATGTAGTAGTTTTATAATGAGCTCCTTATTAAGATTTCTCCAGAGCAAACAAGTGTTATATGCTGAAATCTTGTTTAAGAAGATTATCTTGCGAACATTCTTATTGCATTCATTTATCAAGTTTTGTGTATGTCCACCCAGTGAGTTGCTAGCTATGCCTATGTACTGGTTACGATAGAACTCTTAAAAGGTATAGTGCAAATTATCATCAGTAAGCGCTAGTAAATCATTCAGTAGTCTACAGTTTTGCAATATACATGATTTGCCTTGATGGAATTTTCATAATTCTCTACATACCTTTGTGCAGGATGCCAGAATGGGGGCAGGTTGCACTCTCAATGCTGCAGCTTTCAGATTCAGCAATCCTCTCCCGGTGTTCTACTTCCCCTGCTGCAGAGGCCCCTGATTTCGTCGAAAATGAAAGAAGGTAAAACTATAAAAAAAAACGATTGCCTACCCTAGGTACAATCATCTTTTCCATTTCGCTTGCCCTTTTCGGGAAAACTTTTGCGAGGATTATCTGTCCTTGGATGCTTCGGCAACTTAACCTACATGCGAGTATAGTAATGTCCACTCTAGGTAGAGATAATTTTATTTCCTTGAGACAGCTTGAGCAACAACCCTGTTGAGTCTAAGCAATAGTTAGATATGGTAGTGGATGATGAAACTCATTTGAATTGTAGGATGATCAGCCTACAATTCTCTCATTCTTTCCCACTTTTTTGTTAATTGAGCCTTTAACTGGAATGACCTCAATGCATTCACCGTCTCAGACAAGTGTTGAGCAGTTGCTAGAGGCAGGTAGGAGGGCGGGAAAATCTTAGAAGTCCATCATAACATATCTCAAGTAGGGCTTGAAAGCGAGCCTCAAGACCTAATCGCGATAGACTTGTAGTCTTAACCATGCTTCCTTGTGTGCTTGTGTGTAGGAGGTGGAGCTGTCTATGGAGAATTATATGCCCTTCCTTTCCTGCTTTTATAAGAAATTAGCTTTAAGTTTGGGTTTTATGCTAAGAGGAAGTTTTATTGTCCTCTAAAAATGAATAGCATAGCAACTGCCAGTTTACTCATTGCTCGTTGGATCAAGCAGAATGTGGCGCTACTTGGTCGATTATCCAGACTGGAGGCAAACCTTCTTCAGAAGGAGACCACGCGTTTTTGAGCGTACCAGCGATGGAGGATGGCAGATGATCAACTAACAAACATATATCAAATTCTTAATTCATCCACTGATTGGATGCCTTTGTTGAAGGCTACATCTCAGTGTATTGCATGGAGTTTGTGCGAAAATCCCTGTATTCACTCATCCACAAATTAGCTTGCTGGGAACTTTGCAATCCACTAGAAAGCTATTTAAGAAGAAGTTTTCTCCTTGACATAACAAAATCGCCGCCATCTCTACAACATCTTTCAGCAACAATCTAAAGGAAGTGCTACTTAACAATTTATCTTTGGGAAGGTTGCATGCATTCATTCAATACCACAAAATTTAAGAGTATATACATGCGAAGCAAAACATCAAGCATGAATCACAAGTACCTCACCCCTACAGGCTGGATATTTCAATTTCTAACCAATCAACATCGACATCAACAGGAGAACGAAAGAAGAGCAAGGAGGGGAATGACTAGTGTATCTTACTGCATAAAATCCAAATAAAAAGGATCCAAACGAAAATTTAATAAGATCACCCAAGGGGTCACATCTCAAGCAACAGTTTTGCGCAATTCATTTGCACCGTGAGCAAAATGGCATCGATCGCCAAACGTGCAGGCTCCCTTCGTAAAGTTTTCGCAGAGCTTGGTCTTGTAATTTCCTCCAGGGCCTCCAGGACCACCAGGGGCTGGACCACCATGGTTCTTCATTGGTGGGGGAGCAGCCGAGCTTATGTTCATAATCAGCTCCCTGACCATGGCACTAGCATGCTTGATCTGGTCGAAGGTACCCTCCAGCTCAATGTTCCGCAGGTTGGGGTCTGCTTCATGATCCCGAATAGACAGCCTTGCTCCGGTCATGCGGCAGATCTGCTTAGAGTTCACCCCAGCCTTTCCAATGATGGCACCAGCAAGCGAGGCATCCACACTGATCTTGGCAGTAGCTGAAGCACCAAAGGAGCCAAGCCCAGGTGGAGGGGGCTGCTCAATACGACCAGCCACTCTTGGACCCATTGGAGGGGCCATGGGCCCATCATGAGATGGTGCAATTGGCTTACCAAGCTCCCTCTCCCCATGAGCAAAATGGCACTTCTCCCCGAATCTACAGCCTTCAGGCGTGTTGAACTTGTTGCATAACCGGGTCTTAACAATAGGAGCCCCTGACGTATCAGGAATAGCAGAAGCCATTTGGCTTCTTGGAGGAGGAAGAGCTGGGTTGCCCAGGTTAGTCATCTGTGCAACCGCATTGATGCCACCAGGTACATAGTGGAGGAAATGACAGCCCTCTCCAAACGGGCAACCAGCAGTGCTGCATAAAGAAGGCATGAAAAGAGCCTTTACTTTTAACAGCAAAGAAAGGACAACAATTACACGGGATCATTGGTAAATTAACATTCCTTGTACCAAATAAAAGGCACAGCTAACTACTAAGAACAAGTTAAACAATAAATACTTATATAGCCGTTCCATTAAGAACCCCAGTTCTGGAATTTTTCACCCAAAGGCACCACTAAGAATGCTTCAAAAATCACTAGCGTCAGGAACAAAGCTTTGCAATACTATAATACTAGAGCCACCAACGTAACAATCAATAGTCTACATCAGAGTAGCATGCCAAATGGTCTTTCACAAGGAAGAAGATTATTCAGTGCATTGAAACATTAAACACTGTCTTGAGATTTCACAGAAATTTTTGTCACATATCTCATCCTGCATCATGGAGAACATTGCAACAATTTTATTCCATGCTAAGGTCATACTATCACAAATTCAACTTGTGCTGCAAAGCTGAGATCTTGGTGAAAATCAACAATAACAATGAAAGTCACAGCAAACAAGGTCATAACAAGGGAATGAAGCAGGTGGATTAGGATCTTACAAACAAAGCAAAATCCAAGACAAACTGGCCACTAGGAAATGTACAGGCAGTAGATCAAATTTCTTAACGAGAATGTGAAAAACTAGAGGTCCTTTTAACTAGACAAAGTGCAATATAACAAGGCACGATGCAAGAAACAAATCAAATAACATGTTGACGATCTTCAGCAGATGTGTGTTTTACCACTTTAACCATGAAGTCTACCACACATACAAGACAGGGCTTGCTGTAGGATCGAACAACAGAATCATCAAGCTCATCTGGCATAACGGCTATGAGAAGATAATCAATCTCATGGCTTTCCATTGAAGCTAATAGCAATATATGCGATCACTAAGAAAAACAGGTAGGCTAAGATGTGATGGTTAAAGTGGTAAAACGCACACATCATGAACTAAACATTGGGCGGCCGGAATTACTATGGACAAGTGGCAACTTTGGCATTTGAATCGTTATTTGGTGCTCCTAAACTGCCACTAACTACCCTACAAGAAATTCGTGAAAGAAAAAAGAAGCATACTGAGGCTTTCCTCATCAACACTAGAGATCTAAATACATAGTTGCACAACAAACTGAATAAGGACATAATAGCAACACAAGCTATTGCAAGTTAAAATCAATAAATTTAAGGTGGTCAATCTGAATACTAATCTGAGCTGAACAACGTCCAAAGTGTAGCTCAGTTTACTGTGATCTTCCTAAGTAATTAGCCTATTGTAATAGGCATAAAAAGCTTCAAATATTCTTGATCCTGTGAACATCTCAATAAAATCTTTCTTGCAAGCATTCTCACTTCCAACTAGAGAAGTTATATCTGCCGTGTCAAATCATAGTAAAAGAGCAACACAAGTCGAATTTAAGAACCTAAATTCGATTATCCCCATCTAGTTTCAGGTTACCTGGCGATTCTTCAGTCCCCTAGAAATTTAATCATAGTACTCCACATTCAAGTTGCAAAATAATCTAACATTTTGGTGGTTACTTTCCTCATATACTTGACAGATTGAGAGAAACATAGAGTTTATAACTCACAGAATAGAAACTTGAAAAACAAAAAGCAAAATTTCCTGGTTTATAAGAAAGTACGGGCCAGTAAATAGGTATGACGATGACAAAAAGTTAAAATCGATGAAATGTAATGCAAGTGTAATCCAAAAAAGAAAAAAAAAAGAGAAAAAGAGAAAACGAGGCACACAAAAGAATAAATAGTTTGTAAACAAGAGCTATGACATTAATTTTACAACTGAATATATAATATTGCTTTTAACCACGTCTCCCGAATGGCCAAGTTATGTGAAGCTTTCTGTCTAGCTTGCTCTGTTTTAGCATCCAAATTGCACTGTCGCAAATTCCAAATTACGCGACTCAAAAATCATGTTATTTGGATTAGAGCACAAAAACCTGTATCAAAAGCTCAAATTTTGATTCATTAGTATTATGATATGCATTCCAAAGATTAAAAGAACCTAAAGGGATCTTTCACTCATTTATAAATAAATTACAGAAGGTTTGCATTATAAGTATTGTCTTGAATAAGTTAAGATTAGAACCTGAAAAACTTGGTGCATGGCTTCGATTTGCTTCCTATACCAGGTTGAAAAGAGTCCATGTCTGTTCCATGACATTAATTATGGTTCTTCAGTTAAAATTTGATTGACTAATCTTGACAGCTAAATAATGTATTGTACATCCTAACATTATCCAAATAACCAATTGTCTGCATAAACTAGACGAAATTGAATACTTTCTTAAAACCAATTGTGCTCTTGGAGCGACCATCCAGCAGAAAGATTTGCAAGCAATGTGGGATTTAATGAGCTTGACATTGAAAGTATAACTTCGAAGGATTAGTTGAACCGAAGCCCTCTTCGCAATTACCTCCAAAGTGTCTAGACACTCTTTACACATTACTATGTGTGCATCCATCCGTGACTTCAAGTTCTTAAGGATAGAATGAATAATACAATGTGCATTCGGCTATTTGGAAAACCACAACTTCATAAGAACGCAATGTTTTCACTTTCATCCACGCCTAGAAACTTTCAATTCATAATGGAGAAAGAAAGTTATCCAGCAGAATACAACCTAAACTTTCCCATCGAGGGTAATCGAAGGAACAATACCATGAGTACCAAACTCAATTGCTTCACCAAAAAAAAGAAGGCAGATTAACCAATAAAAATCAATAATGCGTATCTGAAATCCTACAAGTACACCAAAAGAACAAGTGAAGGCCAAGAAAAGTAAACAGATATATTTCAAAAACGCAAAACATAGCTAATGGCCATAAATCAATATGAATGTGAATCCACGAACATGCCTCTAAACTAAAAAAGAGAAATACATTGGCAAAAATGGCACACGGTTCAGATCCGACCAAAAGACACTTTATGGCTTCAGAAATCAAGAATACGCACCAAAAGACATAGATCAACTGACTACCAACTCCAAAACCTATAAGCTCCACGAGAACTCTAGGTAACCTCGAAGAACCACTATACGAACAAAGGGATGCGAAAGGAACCAACAATGCCAAGAACTGCTTACCTTTGAGCCGCTTCGGGCCGCCAGCGGCGGCGCTGCCGTTCGCCGAGCCGTCCGGCCTCCCCCTCTTCCGCGCAGCACCAACGGAATCCATCACGCGCTCCTGATCCGAACCGAAACCAAGAAATCGAAACCCTCAGAAGCCGAACGAGAGCAAGCCGCAGGGACGAGAGAGCCCTAGCTAGGGTTTCGGCGGAGTGGAAACTAAAGGGTCTCGAAAAAAGAGGTATCGTTTTTGGGAGGAGGAGAAATTTATGGCGTGGACTTCACACGTGAGTCTCAAATCTAGTTTGTTAGGGGCGCTTGGAGCCCGCGCGGCAAAAGATGACAAAACACATCAGCAACGGACCAATATCCAGTCCCATGTATAGTATCCTGCGGAGGGCTTCTTTAGCCTAGTATCGTCGACATTAAGATTCGTGCTTTCATATTGGAATTCTATCGTAGGGTGACATACTAGCCCGCACGGTAGGTACTTTCTCACATAATGCTCGCTCCTGGCGGTAGAGACGAGGCTCTTCGAGATTCAAACAGGCCCGAGAGATCTTCGAATGACGTGATTGCCCTATGTACGAGAGGCTTATATATAAGTTCGGTTATGCCTGTCGCACGTGCGAAGGCGGAGCTTGCCCGTAGGGAGCCCCTCGGTTCGCACATGCCTTTGGGCCGAGGTCTTCGGCCAGAGGTCAGACCTCGGCCTTTGGGCTAGTATCCAATATAGAACAACAGCGGTTGTCAAGGCCCAGTCCTAAATAGCAGCCCATTAGACCCACATCCAATCCCCAAGAATTGCATGATTCAAGGTGCCCACCCACGCGTCCTCTCTACGTAAAAAGTAACCCTCGCGGGTGACGATATAACAAAGCTGCCACTCTTGCGTCTCCGGTGCCACAAAACTAGTGATGGCAACGGGACGGAAATATCCGTCCCCGTTTCCACACTCCTCCGCTCCATTCCTGTGCGGATAATAGGTATCGCGGATCATAACCGTCCCCGCGGGTACGCAGATATTACCTGCAACCCACGGTTATTCGTAAAATCTAAAAAAAATCATTCAATCAGCATTCAGTCTTTAAAATCTAAATCTAAATCCACCAAACTATCATCAACATCCAGTCTCTAAAATCTAGATCCACCAAACAGTCATCGGCATTTAGTCTCCATTAGAGTATTATTACAAAAATAGACTCTCTAAAATCCACCAAACCAACATTCAAAAACCAATATTCATATATCGAGGCGGGGTGGATAGCGAGGCGGATGTTACCCAATACCATAATCCGCCCCGTACCCATGTGGGTTTTAATTTTATAAACCATATCCGTATCCACGGGTAAAAAATCTATACCATATCTGTTCGGTCGGGGTGGATAGCGGGGCGGATCGGCTCGGTTATCCAACGGTGCGGTCGATTTTGCAATCTCTACGCAAAACAAGTTAAGAGATAGCTAGAGAGAGGGGGGGGATAAAGAGGAGGAGAGATGCATGCCGGGAAGGACGCTGTGGCGGCGGTGAAGGAGGCCGCGGCGAGCATAGGTGTGTCGGTGAAGTCCGGAATGGAGAAGACCAACGCCGTCGTCATCCAGGAGGTCTTTCTCTTACACTATACGACTACTTCCTTTCTTTACCTCACTCTCACTACTTCCTTTCTTTACGTCATTCTCACTGCCGGTGATCGTAATCTTGGGCTAATTGGATCCGTTGTGACGCGTTGACTAGTTGACCGTGTGCATTTTTCCTGGTGGAAAAAGATTCAAGCCGACCATCCGTCGGAAAAGGAGGCGGCCGAGCACCGGAGAGATGAGAAGATACACCAAACGGAGGCACAGAAGCAACAGGCCATCCGGTACAACGCCGCAGCGGCAGGCGGTGGACATGATGGCGACCACCACCACCCAACCACCGCGCTGCCCGTGCACAGCATAGGCGAACCCATCGGAGGCTACATCAAGCCCAGGGGCAACGGAGTCGCGCCCGATCGGCACCGCCACTGACACTGATCGGCATCGGCGATGCATAATTCCCGTGTCGGTAGCCAGCACCCGAAGATGCGCGGCACCGACGAGCGCTATACCTGAGGCTAGCTGCATGAGCTGGTCGCTAATCATGGTTTACTTGGTCTTTTTATAATGGGTGTGGCCTTATGATTAAAAAGTTTGGATTGGATCCAAGTTGTTAACATCGAAGCATCGTTGTGTCCGAAGAATAACATTTGATCCGATCCTCGTGTATTTGAAGGATGAGCAGTGGTATGTGTACATGGATAGAGTACACATGTCACTTATTGATAGCCTATTATTGATTTTTGTTTTAATATATCGATAGTGGACTGGATCAACTATCGATAGATTAGATCAATTAATAAATAATGAGTTATCGATAAATGACATATCTCTCTGTATACACAAATCTTCAATCTTGAAGGATATATGTACAAATTGATAATAGAGTCATTAATGCATTGTATAATACAAAATATAGTATATATTGGGTTTTTACTTTTTATAGAATTATGTCTGTCATATTTGAATTAATAATTAACTCAGCATTGAAAAAGAAACATTATAATGCTTAATAAGCTCTTAAATATATATAATAAATCAGAGCTCTTAATAAATCAGTGGCATCGAAAATGGCATTTTAAAATTCCGCAACTGAAGAAAGTACAGAGCGTGTATTTATGGGTCCCACTCGGGTCCATCGAGGATGATGTGCGGCTCTTAGAGCGAGTGTACCTGGTGCAATTAATCATGTATTAATAACTAATAAATCCATCAAACATCCCCCCACCCACTCTCTCTCTCTCACACACACACTCTCTCTCACAGTGACCTTATCGATCTAGTCAAAGGGCGCGTTTGGTTAGGCAAATAGCTGGTACACATGATCATAGGATGCATGTATGTAATCGTGGGATGCATTCATCGGCCATCTAATGCTGATGTTTGGTTTACCTTTGAGATCATATGATATAACATTATTTATATAATGTTCACATTAAAATAATATATATATATATATTATTCGTATAATTTTCACATAATGATGTAATAAAGTTAAATTTTAATATATATATTACAATTTTAATATATATTATATGATATTTTCATATTATATATATATTGAAATTTAACTTTATTGTATCATTATATGAATAATATATATTATATATATATATATATATATATATATATATATATATATATATATATATATTATTCATATAAAGTTCACATAATGATGCAATAAAGTTAAATTTTAATATACAAATTAAAATATTATATTATTTTAATCTCAATAATATATATATTATATATCTCAATAATATATATATTATTCATATAAAGTTCACATAATGATGCAATAAAGTTAAATTTTAATATACAAATTAAAATATTATATTATTTTAATCTCAATAATATATATATTATATATCTCAATAATATATATATTATTCATATAAAGTTCACATAATGATGCCATAAAGTTAAATTTTAATATAGAATATATATATTAAAATTTTATTATATTATGTTTGGTTTGCTTTTGGTCAGTGTTGGGTTCGCCGGTGAAAACTCGCACGAGGGTGCATCGTATGAAACGTCCATTTTGGCCGTTTCATATGATGCACGAAATCAACTAAAAATGCATCGTGTGATGCATGCGTCGCGTACTCGCGTGATACATCGTGTGAACCAAACGATGGATCGGAGTATCAAGATGCATTGCACGTTGCATCATGCGAACCAAATAGGGATCGGTGTATGAGGGTGCATCGCATCACCCTGAGTCGCTCAAACCAAACAAGCCCTAAAACCCTGACCCAACCCCTGGGTTGGGAGCTCCTCGATCTCATCGAAGAGCAGGTCGTCGACCTTTTGTACCCCCTCGATTGCTTCGTCATTGCATTTGTTTGATCACGCATGCTAGTGGGGTTTCGGAGACGCTGGTCGGCGACAGGATGTGGATCTTTTGCCTATAGGAATCGGTGTTCGAGGGCCGTTTGCTTCGCAGACAGAGGACCCTTCCCTCTCCTCCTGTGGCTTGCTGTGGGCCGCAAGGGCAATTTGGTAAATTGCACCTTGTCGGCTAGTTCCACACTCGCGCTTGTACACACACTGACCTTGTTTGTGGTAATGTTTGCTTAGAATGGTTAGTGGGACCCGGGATCGAAAGATCCGGACTTAGGCTTGAGTTCTTGCTTAAATTTAGCTTTCAGCACAAAAAGGATCGATCCTCTGAGGCTAAGAGATCGATCCTCTTCGTGCCAGAAAGTCAAGTGAGATCGTCATGAAGGATCGATCCTTCCTTCATTCATAAGTCGGTTCGTTTGCCTATAAAGCAGACGAGACTTTCTTCCTTGAATCCCTTTTGAAATCCGGCGATTTGAGCTCAGATCTCGCGATTTTTGAAGGCTTCTGAGAACGATCCAAGGCCTAGCTGCTTGGATCTAAGCTGCTCTTACTCCGGTAGGGATCCTACCGACATCTCTCTTCGGGGTTTTGAGTTTTCCGGTTTGTTTTGTCTTCTTTTGCTTAGATCTGATTATATAGTTGTTGGTTTTCAGTGATTTTACCGGTTTTGGACTCGTGGGATCTTGATCTACCAGATCCCAGAGTTTCGTCATGTTTGGATGTTTCTTCCGGCGGTATTCCTCGCCGGAAGCACGCCGGAGAACCCATCGGGATTGATCCTTCTCGAGGAAGGATCGATCCTTATGGGTTGGTCATGCCACGCACGATGAAGGATCGATCTTTTGGTTGGAAAAGATCGATCCTGGTTCTTGGGTGGCATGGTTACCCTTCGTCGCGAAGAAGATCGATCTTCCTGGGAGGAAGGATCGATCTTTCTTGGTGCGACGCGAAGGGTGCCCTCTGTCCCGAGAAAGATCGATCTTCCTGGGAGGAAGGATCGATCTTCCTTGTCTCACAGTGAGGGAAGCTCACTGTTACTTAAAAGATCGATCCTTCCCTTGGTGAGGATCGATCCTTTAGTAGCAGAGAGGGTTTTCATAGCTTTTGCCCGTGGGGCTTGGTATGCCGGCTTTACTTATCGCTTTATACCTTGTATATACGATTAAGCATGTTAGCCCTATAATAGGGCAGTGGTGAACCAGGGGAGTGATGACTCCTGAGATTGTGTAGAATAAATGGGCGGGTAGCCCTTCAGTTTTCCATAGCCTTGATGCCGGCGTGCGCTGAAGGCTTTCACCTGCTATATTTGTAGCTGTTGTTTGCGGGGTTGTTTCCCGGTGCAGGTGTTGTGGTGGACTGCTGGCAGTTGGTGGTGGTACCACTGCAGCAGTCCCTAAACCTTAAATAATTGCTCACCACCCCGGGCTGGCAGGGTGCCGTGCCCAGACCTTGTATTTATATCATCACATCCTGCTGCATGCTTACATGTATCTATTCTGCGCATGTTCATAGCATGCATTGTATTGTGCACTTGTTGCATCTGTTTAGGGCGTTGCCGATCCGGGGCTTCCGGGTAGCCCGGATCTATCTCTTAGGACCGTGCGGGTAGTTTGGTCCAGGACTCGATTTGTAGTATTCAGTCTTTTCAATGATAGGGTTAGTTGGACTTGAATACTGTTGTGTTTGATGTTTAGAGGTCGTGTCGGCTTCGAGGCAAGTCCTGAGGTGTAGCCGGCGTCCGGCAGTCTTTGACTCTTGAGTGGGGCCACTCAGCGGTGTTCTTTCCGCCAGTAGTGTTCACGGTCCTGCTGTGAGTTCACAGTGCTGGGAGCCTGCGTTCTGGGACGTCCGGTGGGGTTATGGGACCCCTGTGATACACCTAGGCTTTGCTTGGGGGCGACACTGTTGTGTTCCCTTCCTTGTGAGTGTCGTAGTGTAGTGTCCCGCTGAGCTTAGTGCTCACTCCTACCCGGGCTGCGTTTTGCAGGTGCTGGTGCGAGCTCTTCTTCGGTCGCCCCTACCGGGCAGGTGTTTGGTGACGTGGCGGTGTCTGGCGGTGCTTGAGAGGTGGCGATCATACCGTTTTACCCCTTTTTGTTATAGATAGTCTCCCACGGGAGTGATAAATGTATAATTTCCCTGTTTTGAGGTTTTGTATCTATTCCAGTTCCGGTGTTCGAGATTTGTAATTGTACTTAATACAGGATGTTTATGACTTGTAGGGTAACCACTACGATTAGAGGGAAACCTCGCCAAAATTTTCCGCAGTAGGTTAGGTTCCGCTTCGCGTCGCCCGGCCTGGTTGGGCCTACGCGGGTCGGGGCGCGACAGATGAGTGTGCGGGAAATGGTTGGATTATTCGAGAGATATTGGTGCGCCCGATTTCATACCAATGCGCAGTTTTAATCGAGTTTTCAGCGTTATCTGAGCACTATAACAGCGTTTGATACTTTCCAGGATCTTATCTCGTTCACTTAGATGTGTTCTGCAATCCATTCGATTTTAGAAAATTTGATAGTTTGCTGATTCAAAAGCGTAATTTGAACTAGTTCTACTTCATCCACGTTTTTGTTGCAACTATTGCTGAACTTCGTTCAGCTATATAATTTCTACCAACATAGAATTTCGTCTTAGATTAATTGAGTACTGCTCTTTTCAAGCTTTCCATAATCGTAAAGATTGCTTCTTGCCTTTGATAATGATTGTGTATTTCTGCTTGTCATTTGCCCCTTTTGTTAATTTTTGGATGGACTCTTATGAAGCAATAATCGATTTTGTGGAAATATTCAGCTCAGTTCCTGCAAGTGGGTATACGAGTTCTTTCTTTGGTTATTCTTGCTGATGTTTTTGGGGGTTTTAGCACACATAGGGATAGGGAGCTGGAATTCTGTGACTCATGCTTTGGTCAATGCATACAAAAAAAAAAAGAACGCTTGCTAGTTAATGTAAGCACAGTGATTGCATTTGTGATTTCTTTATGCAGATTGCTATCTTTGTGTCCCGATTCTTCTCTGAAAAGTAAGATGGAGGCAACAACAGCTCCCGGTTTGCAAATGGTTACTGCCAGGGCATGCCTTTCATCTTCTCAAAGAATGTTTATGTCAAGGGCAACGGTGCCAGGGTCTGACCTAAAGATGGCCTTTAGTAATAAATTGAGGAGCTCTTCACATATCTCCCCATCTGCACCTCTTCTTCCAAAGTACAAGCTTGCCTCTTCGAAAGTTAATTCGGTCGTGACTTGGGCCATGTTTGGGGAGAGTGAGAAAGGAGGTGCATTTGGGTTGCCTATTGATCCGAGAGGTATGGCTAAACTTGTCAGTGGTATTTTGGTTTCTTACTCTGCGGTCTTATTTTACTGAATAGCTTTTCACATTCTTGATTAACTTTCAAGATAAATCCTCTAGCAGGCATGAATAATCTTACCGACTCTTAGCTTCACTATTTTTCTATGTTTGGATCAAGTTAAACTCGAAGATATATGACACTCTCCATTCTCTGCACCCTTCTAATCCGCCTAAGCCTAATAGACAAACTTGCTAAGAAGGAAGATGGTTTTGTGACATAGAAAACTGCATTTATCGTGATACTAATATTTACCAAGTTTATAGACAAATGCTTTCATATGTTTCTCAGGTAAGAGGGCATTTATTGTCGGAGTAGCTGATGATAATGTGCATGGTTGGGCAATTGCTAAGGCTCTCACTGCTGCTGGTGCTTAAATTCTTGTTGGCACATGGGTGCCTGTATGTGAATCCCAAGCATTGCTTAATCTTATATGGAAAATGGAAGTTTGTACAGATCTAGCTATTAACATCTAACTGCTTATCTTTCTACAGGCACTGAACATTTTTGAGACTAGCCTTAGACGTGGGAAATTTGATGAATCACGTCGGTCTGTACTTTAAACTCAATGTCATTTGTCATTCTTTCCCTCATTCCATCCTTAACCTAAACTAGGGGTTCGTAATTTTTTGAGTATAGCTTCTATCGGAATCTTGCGCATGATAGGTTGCCAGATGGTTCTCTTATTGAGATTACAAAGGTATATCCTTTAGATGCGGTTTATGATACTCCCGAGGATGTTCCTGAAGATGTAAGTTACAAGCTAATAGTGCTTTCGTTTTTTGTGGCCTCTGGCCTGTTGAAAGGAGTTCCCTAATTATCGGCATTATTGTCATTTGGTCAGGTTAAAGCAAATAAGCGTTATGCATGAGCTACCAATTGGACTGTTAAGGTAACCCGCAAGTTAAAGTTACATGGGTTTAACTGTATGATGTTAATGTTTACAAGGGACCTTGTTTCTTCCAAGGATACAGCGTCTCATGTCCATCACACCTCTAGTTGCATTACCATTGTATTGAAACATGCGCGATGGTCATGATCGTGCTTTCACTACCTTCTCAATTGCACTATTTTTTGCTTTGTAGGAAGTGGCTGAGTGTGTGAAAAACGATTTTGCAAGTGCCATTAGGCAGAGCATAATGCCTTTACGATCATCATCGATCTTGTGGGTGATGACCACTTCTGTTATGCTGACTTTTTTCATTCTGAACTCCTATGAATGTATTTCTCCTGTTTTTGAGAAGGCCATATTGTTTATTCTAAAGCTTCATTGCATCTCCAGGCCCATTGGGAAGCCGTGCTGCCAAAGCCATTGGATTCATTGAGAAGATGATAGATTATTCTTATGCCAACGCACCATTGCAAAAGGAATTGCTGGCAGGTGAATGATCGAGATTTCCAAACTTTTATCTCTATTTTTTGCATTCATAGAGTATGAATCTTCCTTTTAAATCTACAAAATATGGTGCAGATGAAGTTGGGAACGCAGCAGCATTCTTGGTTTCCCCCTGGCTTTCAGCTATAACTGGTTCCATTGTATACGTGGACAACGGGCTGAACACAATGGCCCTTGCAACAGACAGCCCATCCCTTGAGGTATGAGTTGCGACCACGTTCCTGGAAATCAAATCTTGTTCCAGTGTGAGCCCTCTCTTTTTTTCTCTTCGCCGGCAATAACGAGTAACGAGTTGGGTGGATGCATCTTTTCATTATGATAATGATATGATTTAGTGACGTTTAGTAATTATCGACTCCAATTTTTCACTCTTGTATGCAATACTTGGTATCGTTACTCAGGGAAGCCTAGAGATTAGTGTTTCCATGAGCTTTCAATCATTTGGGAGTAGTTGGCCTACCATGCCCATTTCATTTTCATGTAATAATTGGTTTTAAGGATTTCTTTTACTAGTTAGCTGATGATGTTATAGTGATGCTATAATTTACTCAAATGGCGAATAAGTTATATTGAGCAATAATTACTATCTATCAGGAATTTAATGAGATATTTTATTGTATTCTGCTAGATATGAAACGTTAGGAATCTTTCGAAAATATTCTGATTGAATTAATCTCGAGAGCATATATAAAACAACTCCAAAGATTGTAAACGGATGTATGATATTTCGGATATCGTAAATCCTTTTTATATAACTGATAAAATCTTAGACGGGCTTCAACAAGAAAGAAAACTAATTAAAACTCCTAAAATAACTAAAGAAAGCAGCATGGTTGGTAGGAAAGCCTATCAAAAACAAACAAAACAAAAACAAAACAAAACAAAATAATAACGGAAGTTCTGCCATCATAGATCGTATGACTGTAGCATATCAATTATGAAACAGTATTTTCAATTTATTTTAATTTTTACGACTTGGAGTGTCTCCATAGTCATCACCACCGCCCTCATCGAAATCACCACCACCACCGTTGTCTCCGCCAATGCCATGATCTGATCCCCCACCATCCTTGGCACCACGCCACCACCCCCTACCTCCGTCCTACGTCCGCTGATGACCGCCACAGTCGCCGTCGCCACACACACACACAGCTAATTTGAGTAGAAAGGGAAATAAAGAAATAGGGATATTCTGGAAATTAACCAAATAATGTGTTGTATTGGATAAACTTCCAAACTTGTGAAGTACATGAGTCACCGTTTTACTTTTCCAGTTTCCAGCTACCAAACACGCACCAGAAAAGCCCAATCAAATTGGGCCACGTATTGGCCTGAGGGCCTAATCACTATAAAAAACCTCTTTAGCCACGTAATTAGTGGCCATTCCGCTACTCATAAGTTAGTGATAATCGGCAGGCAATTTTGTCTAAAGAACTCCATTCCCATGGCTTTGGGGGGGCTTAGTATTATTCTCCTCCGTCTGCTCCAAATCGATAACTGAGAGGCTAAAAAAAGTAGTATTATTAAGGGTTTGATCGAAGAAGTCATACCATACCATACCCATGATGGAGGAGAGGGGTGTGTGGGGGACGTGGGAGGAGCTGCTGCTGGCGTGCGCGGTGGGGCGCCACGGGACGAGGAGCTGGGAGGCCGTGGCAAAGGAGGTGAGGGCCAAGAGCACCTCCGCCCGCACCGCCCTCACTGCGCACGGATGCCACCAGCGGTACCGCCACCTCCAGCGCCGCTTCGGCGGCGACGTCGCCGGAGAAGCTGTGGGGGAGGTAGACGTCCCGTGGATCGATGAGCTCCGTCGCCTCCGAGTCGCCGAGCTCCGCTGTGAGGTCCAGAGCTGCGACCTCTCGATCAAGTAATTTTGCCTCTCAGATCTCTTTTGGAAGTGCTCGTTGTGAGCCTGGGATTATTACTAGTTAAATGATCGATGATATGTTTGACGTTGAACTTTAACAGGTCGCTCCACTTAAAGTTGGAGAGATTGAAAGGAGATGACGATCGGAGCGTCGGAGAGGCGGATCCGGATCGGAACGGGGAGGAGACGGCGAGAAACGCCTCCGTAGATCGGATCTCAGGCGCAGCCTCGACCCATCCGATGGAAGAAGAAGAGGGGAAACCTAGATCCGATCCGGCCGACGGCGAGGACGAGAAAGCCGCCGAGTCGGCGACCAAGTCGAAGCAGGAAGAGGAGGGCCCGTGGAGGAGTAGCGATGAGGAGCAAAGCTCGGCGGTTAATCGGATCGATAAGGAAATGAAGCCCGACGACTCGATCGGCGGTGGATTGGAGCCGTTGGTTTCCTTTCTGGAGACCATCCGATCGAACGAGCACGGTTCGATCTTCCAGCGTCGGCTCCAAAGCCAGGTGCTTTGATTGCTTTTCCCAAACACATCTCATCTGGATACCCTTTGAGCTTTGAGATTTGCGACGCAGGAGAGCGAGCCGTACCGGAGCCTGGTTCGCAGACACGTGGACCTGGAGATGGTGAGAAGCAAGCTCCTGGGTGAAGGCCACGGCGGGGACGGGCCGTATAAGAGCGCGGCGGAGTTGTTCCGGGACTTGCTGCTGCTCTGCACCAATGCCATCGTCTTCTACCCCAAGAACTCCCCAGAGTCAATCGCCGCCGTCCACCTCCGAGACCTTGTCTCCAAGGAGATGTCCTCCTCCTCCACGCACAACCTGCTCGAGCCATTGCCCTTGCCTAGCCCTACGGTCAAGACTGATGCCGATCTCCCGGGCTCTGCATCAGTGGAGGAGAAGCCCGCTGCAGCACCTGCTCCTACTGTCGAGATTGATGCCAATCTTCCGAGTTCTGCAACGGTGGAGAAGAAGCCGCCCCTGGTTGTTTGCCGTAGGCGGAGCTCTGCCTTAACGGCCACTAAGCAGGCAGCTAGAGCGGAGGAAGAGAAAGATAAGAATCTCGATGTGGATAAGGAGGAGACGAAGGACAAGAGAATAGCAGAAGGGACGAGACAGCTTAGGTCTACGAAGGACAGGAGAGGTAGAAGACGAGCGGTTGGTATGGGAGGAGTTGCGAAGATGAAGAAGGCTCCTAGTAGGCCAACGCCACCTCCGAGCTCCAGTTCCATGCCTAAAAGAAACGCCCACGCCACCAGAGTCTCCGCCGGAAAGGAATCAGAATCAAACAGGCAGGCAACGCATGGAGATAACCAGAGACGAGACAGAGTAGGTACAACAAAGAGCTCTGCCACTGTGGCGGCAGCAGCCAAGCAGAACGCCACCATGAACCCAGGAGGCTTGGGACGGCCTAGAAGGCCATCAAAGCAGGCGGCGCAACCACCCATGCCACCTCCGGCACCGGGTAAGAAGACTAGGAAGAGACCTGAGGTGGTGGCGCCTTCAAGGACAACAGCCAAGAAGCGCCGGAGGTAACCAGGAGGGGAGATTGTAGATTTTGTTCTGCTGGTGTCTTTAAGTTTCTAACTTGTTGAAACCCACAAAGCCACGTTTAGAAGCCATTAACCGCTGCTGCTGATAACTTTAACCAGGAAGGTTAGCCTAGACAGTGCTGCGCTTACGAGTTTATTGCAGGAAGCAGACGCTAAAAGAGAATATATTACCTCCTTCAGCGATTCTTGCATCACTCACTGTCTCTGGTAGGTACTCCCGGACATCAAACACTTGACAATACCATTTATTAAAATCTGCAAAGAGAAAAGCGAACAATCCCTTCTAATAAGATTTACATCTGATAATTTACAAAACGCATGCCAGCCTACCAGGATATTTCACTCAGATATGCCATTGATCCTAATTAAACTAACTGATAGAGCTATTGCTTTCATATACAACTGGGATCTTTTCGAATCTCATGGCAGTAGTAAATTTGGCAAGCAGGCTTAGCAGAAAAACTCAGATGTCATCGTCGCCGCCTTCTCGATGATATGCAGAGGCAGCACCCTCCCTGACAACTTGCCCGCCATCCGAGCCTCTGCGTCCTTCGCCAATCATTTCCTCATAATTAGCACCTTGTTGAGTCGCAGGGAACTGACGATTCCTCCATCCCATATCACGGTCCACGGTTTGCCCTAGTGAGAACTTATGCCCGCCCTCTTCTGCTTCATTGAAACCAATTGTTAGAATTCATTCAGGGATAGAAAGCACTGCATAGTTGCACTAAAAACCCAGAGTGAATAAGATTATGCAGATAGGAGCATACTGATGTGCCATTTACCAAGACATTTATATGAGAAATCCATACCATTGTCGGTATGGACAATAGGATTCCATAGCTAATCAACATTACATATTTCACGCAAAAAAACAAAAAAAACAAAGGGTAAAATAGCAAACGGTTGGGGGTTGATGGAGGCTTAGCTTTAAAATTAAACAAAAGCCTAGACAATTCAGGTTAAGTAGAAAGAGATTGATGATAAAATATATTATTTCCATAAATTTGGATCTTAGTAGACAGAGACACAGGCACACAGGCACACAGGCACTGGCACCGGCGCACCCACAGACAGAGAGAGAGAGAGAGACACACACACACACACACCTTGACTTAGGAACATATGCCGATATCAAAAGGATTTCAGAGCCAAGAACTTGGCAAATTTCAGAACCAAGAACTTGGCAATAACTGATTAGAAAGATGGGCTTGCACACACCTTGACTTAGGAACATATGCTGATATCAAAAGGATTTCAGAGCCAAGAACTTGGCAATAACTGATTAGAAAGATGGGCTTATCGTTATTTACCAGTTTCGCCATCAGATGCATTAGCGAGCCTTGAAATAGCATCAACAAGCGATTGTTCATGCTCCTGCACATACAACCAGCTCGCTCGAATGTTTGATGGAAAAAAGGGAAGCATGGGAGAAAGGCTAATGACAGAAAAGTACACTTACTTTCAGAACCTTCTTCGCCTTTTCAATTTCAATAGGATCAGGATTACTTGCATTGAAAACCCTCTCTACCTGCTATACTCAGTGTAAGGTGAGACAATACCAACTTAAAAAGCTTTACAATTCATCAAATATGTCAAGTACCTCAAAAGCATACCTCTTTTATCAGAGTGTGTGTGTGGAGAATTTCGATGTCATCAGAATTTTTCTTCCCAACGCCATTTTGTGAGGGAGCAAAATCTTTCTTCGGTTGAGTCTTCAGGGTCCCTCTTCCCCTGCCAGTGCCTGCTGTGGGTCCAACACGACCCACAGCCTTCTTTACCCCACGACCTGTCCCACCCCGAACTGCTCGAACGGAAACGCCAGGATCCTCGCCTTCCCACCGGATATCTTCAGGTGAAATCTGTTATCAAGTAAAGTTAAATCATATACAAATCAATCATTCTGCTATAGTATTTGTAGCCATCATATATAACTTCCAAGGATCCCAAAAGGTGGTTAGAAATTTTGTTAGGAAGTTCCTGAAAAAGTCAGAAACGGGGTAAACCCACCAAACTGGACTGTTTGTATCCACAATGAAGATATATCATAAATTACAATAGTTCCCATAAAGATATGACAAGGATAAGCGAAGCATGTTCTTTAATTTACATCAAACACCAAGCAATTGCAACCAAATAGAGAAGAAAGGTGAAAAGCGACACAACTTCAATAGAAATGGCTCTAATTTGTGTTCTAAAGTGCAAAGTATCGTAGGCAAAGTAATAAGAACCAGAATTATCTGCTGCAAAGATAAATTGATTCACCTCCTTGAGATTGACCCATTCCCACGTCTCATTGTTCGTGTTAATATCATAGACTAAAGCATGTCGACCCTGAAAATTATTGTAAATGGTCAGGCTAGATAGTTTTACATAATATATGAATCTAAGAAAATGAACATTGAACAGCCAAAGACACCTCTATCCGACTGTAGTCGGTTATAACAGCCTCATAGAAGTTATTATCTTCAGGCCACCTCGTCCACACTTTCCGCCCCACCAGTGGATCATAAGGCGGACCTTCAACGGAATCAACTGCCGGAGCACCAGTAGTACTTCGGTTTGTAACTTGGCCTCTTCCACTCAGACCTGTAGAAGCATACTGCATGGATTTCATTGAAGATGCAACAGGCAACGACTCACCCTGCAAGGAGAAAAGTAAAAGATTTTACTAACAAATGACTAAGACGGGGAATTCTCGAATTATTCTACATACTGCTTTAGGCTTCTTGCCCTTTCCACCTGCTGCAGCACCCTTTTTCCCAGCTGATGTTGATGATGGCAAGGTAGCAATAATTGATTGCGAGTGTAATGCAGGGGATGGTACAGCTAAGGACAGAGGAAGTATTGACTGACATGTTTGCGGCCTCTTGCGAGAAGCTGACACAGTGGGACTGGGAACAGAATCATGAATTGGTTGAGCAGCATTAGTAAGCAGGCCAGATAGGTGACCACCTGCCTGCCTCCACTCCCTGATAAAGTGTGCCAAACAATCCAGATTGATGATTAGAGTTGCGTAACAACTAACATGTTCCATTACAAACTAGAAAAGATCAAAGAAAAACAAAGCACATGATTTACTATATAAGACCTTAGCCTCCGAATGATGTCATCAGCATTGACCCTGCTTAATAGCTCTCTGTGTTCTTCATCAGATACTCTCAATTCCTTTCTGAGTTCAGTTATCAAACTTTCCTTCTCCTGAAGAAATTAAGTGGCATACAGATAGTGATTTATTAAAATGCAAGTGGAAAGCTAAAAGAACGAAAAGCAAAGGGTCCCAGAACGTAAATTATACCCAAGTAATGGCATCGGACTGAGCCTTAAATGCCCGAAGAACTGAACTGTATGCTTCTTGCTCAAGTCGATGTATTTGGGACTCCATATCATTCTGAGCCCTAGGGTATGCAAAAGCACCAAGAGAATTCCTTCTATTTCCAACAACATGGCCTCCTCTAACGACCTTATTCTGATGTGATGGTGGAAGATCATCATCAGTCCCTGCAGTCAAATGCCACTGCTGTCATTAACTAGGTGACATCAAGAACACAATTGACAGGAGAAAACAAAGTTTTTCATTCTTTGTCACCTATATTAATTGCATTTTGCAGCTACAAGTGCTTAATTACACTCTAGCAACATGAAACCCTAGACAGCGCGAGAAAAATCTAGGTATTATATCATCAGAATCTTGGGTTTGTGAAACACCATCTCATCCCTGATTTTAGGCAATTTTTCCCGGTAAGTTTTGATAGTTCAAAATCACACGAGTTCATAAGCTTGTGCTCTGAGGAGCAGTGGATCAACTACAATAGGGATCCACTGAAATCAGCCTATATCACCAAAAGCAGGATAAAAATCATGCCAAACTTATTCACAGCATATCTCAAATACATACTAGAAAACCTACTTTGAGCTTGGGGAGTTCTTGAATCAGATTGATGAGCATGATCCTGGTAATTGTGAATTCTTGAACGGATGTATGATGCTTAGTGCTTCCACCATTGAAGCTATTGAGTCTGGTGTAGTTTAACCTTGAGCAGTTGTTTCGAAGGACAACTACCATGTCAATTTTCTTGCCTACAGTAAGATTCGAAGTAAAATTCCCAATTGCTGGGATCAAGTGCATGCCTACTGCTGGCATGAATTGCCGAGTATTGGCATGGACCCTCTGCCGCAGCAAGAAACCTCTCCAGGATCAAAATATACTTGGCACGACCCCAAATCAAGCATTTGTATCGTGACGGTAAACCACTGGCATGGCACCGGTCGGCACCAATACGGTACCCCATGGGTTCGATATCCTTTTGAGGTTTGACCCAAGACTTGTGAAACATAGGCTTTCACTCTCACCCCCTCCCTATGCTCATGTCCTTAAGATAAAGATCAATTGCTCTATGAGAAATGTAGCTAGGAGTCGTCGAAGCAGCATTACCTATAAATTGAACGACAGGCAAGATCAAATGCACTTTCTGTCTCTTCCTCTCTCTCTCTCTCTCACACAGCCCTTCTCCCTCTCCCTTCTTTCTCCCTCGTCTCTCCCCTCTGCCTACCTTTCTCTCCCACACTCAAACTAAAGGGATGAAACAAAGAAATAATGTCTACAAATGGCTAGGTCTGAGTACTTGCTGTGCAACTTCCTTCACAATGTATAAAGAAGTAGCAATAGATACTAGCAGCTGATCATGCAACCTCCTAATTGGTGCCTATGACTGGTAGGACGACAAAATCATGGCCAATGTCATAGACTTTGCATAAATCTGTGCATACTTGAGCGCAAACCCAAATGATGGTTTAGTACAAACAAATATGTTTGGGCCATATGCAAACAATATCGATCGTTACATATATGAGAGAACCATACAAATTAGGCCCGCTGGGGCAAATTATAGAACCAAAATAATTTCTTTAAGCCTTTTGACGCGAAAAGTGTAACAAGCCCCACCAAGCAAAGAGAACATCTAGCGGACCCTAATCAAATTCCCAATTCTCGTCCTCATGCCTAAATAGTGCAGCACTCCGTAAATGACAATCTTTAACATGCCCGCAGAGAGTCCCATTTGGTGCCCACGGAACACATACCTCATCAAAGGCTTCAGATTCTAAAATGCCTTTTACAACCCACAGTGGCACAAAACTTAAACTTTGCGGTTAGCTATTTTTACATTTTCAGACAAAATTACGGAGTTTTCCATGCATCTACTGGAATGGAAATACTTGAAGTATTTAATTGAAAGTTTCCTCCTATGTCTTGAAACTTCAAAATTTTAAACACATCAAAGCAAAGGAGCCAACCCATGAAAGCCTCATCCTTATTGAAAGCAAAGAAGGATAGTCTTTGTTCACCTTATCAGCTGGAAACCAACCAACAAAAGCAGATAAAAAAAATGCATAAATAGCTATCTGATTTTAACATCTCATCAGCAAACCTAATCCGCATTGTTACCAGAATTCAAAAATATCCAAAGGAAACCTAGCGCCCTGATTTCAGGCCATCGAATTTCCGGTCTGGATTATACCCCTTAAATCAACTCCTAATCAGTCGACCTGATTCACATTCTAACCCTAGCTCACCAATATCCTAAGGCTAATTAGGTGCCCTGATTTGGGGCCATGGAATTCGCAGTCTCGTGCATGCCCCCCTTAAAGCAACTCTTAACAACCGCAAACAAATGAAACAAGCTATAGTCTACCTCAAAACCGAAGAATTCCAAAACCCTAGACCTAATTTTCCAAACCACCCGAAGCTCTAAACCCCAAATCCCCCAATCTTTCTTCATTTGATAGCCGCCGAAGACTGCCCAGAAATCCACAATACAAGAACCCCAAAGATCAAAATGCCAGAAAATTCTTGCACTCAGAAGTTAAAATTCCACAAACTAGAGAAATAAACAGGAATCCACAGCTCCAGAAGGGTCGATCCAACTGACCGCTGCTATCGGAGGGACCAAACTCCATAACTCCCCCGGTGAACTGCTCCTGGGGATCAAAAATCTAGAAAAATCCCTCCGATACGAAGACGAAGAGGGTTTCCTCCTCAGCTACATCGGAGACGCATCCAAGAACCGCGAGAACCACCTCCTTCGAACGATTTCACTCCAAGAACACAGAACCGATCCAAACGCTCATTCGACTCGGAATTCGAAGAACCAGAGAGAATTGAAAACAATCCAATGGAGATTTCACGAGAGGTAGTGGGAAAGAACGAGAGAGGGTTGGAGCTAAAGCGAGATTGGTGAAATAGAAAGGCGGACTTAAAATTGGTTTTGGAGCGAGAGTTTCTGAGATTCAATAATACCTTTTGAGTTCCGGAGCCCATGCGAACAAAGCTACACTCCGACGAGTTTAAGGAGAACATTTATATAGGTGAATGTCACACGTGCCGATAGCTGTGGTGTTTGGTCTGTGTGGATCTAATTTCTTGGATCGGATTTGAGGCCCTGCCTCCCGGGTTTTACCCAAAATAAACAATTCTTGGATCGGCGGCCGGGCCCAGAATTGGTCCATTTGGATCGAGTTGGGTTTAGTTTTAAGTTCAGCCCGGCTCCAAATTATGCCCCAAAAACCCGTCCCCAAATCTAGAAACATTTTTTCCTGTACTTTTACAACACAATCTGAAAACTGAAAAAATAAAATAAAAATTGGTTGTACGGATACGAAATCATGCCCGAAATGCGCCCGGAACCTAGACTTGAATCAAATAAAAAAAATTCACTTAAAATTTTTCTCTATTCATTTAAAATAGTGTGACACCCCGCTTGAATACTACTTTCTTTCTAGTGAATAATGTTTCGTGTATAAAGTGACAAGAGAAGTTAGTGGGCTCATCAATTGAGTGGGCCTTTATGTTGGTAGACACTACAAAAGTGTGAAGGCGGACCAAGTCGTCACACAATACAAAGTCGCCTATTGGAGGCCCATCATGTGGGCTGGACTTATGTGGGCTCGGCCAGTGCTCCGAATGAATCAAACTGGGAGATAGGAACCCAATTCAACTATTCAAGCAAACAAAGCTGTAGATGAAATCCATAAACAAAGCACCTTATCCAAGCCAGAACAAAGAAGAAAAAGGGGAGGCAGTCCAAATGAATCCAAAGAAGAACCAAAGGGACCCCCAAAAAGCTGATGGCAAAGCTTCATGTTTGTCTGTACTGAAAGCAACAATACTAATGGGAGAGAATAAAGAGCTGTTCAACAAGTAAAGAAACAGAGACATGCAAAAGAAAAGAAGCATCTTGGATGTTTATTTCCCTCCTCTCTCTCTTATTTTCCAGCAAGGAGGACTAGAAAAAGCACCCCTTGACTGGATACCCATGCCAGGTGGATAAATTTGAGTGGTTCTAGCTAGACACTGGATGAATGGCTTCTCTTGATTGCTTCATTGCTTGTTTGATGTTTTCATTGATAGAGAGAGCTAATTCATATAAGCCACTAAAAAAAAAAATTAAAATTTACTTAATTTCCCTTATACGTACCAGCTAGGGAGGAAAAAGAAGGAAAAATAAATTAATAAACTCTATGCTAAATCATCAATGGCAATGTCGACCATTGATATATTTGGCATCACTTTGCTAGAGATTCTTGAATATATTTTGCAGTACCAACTGAGAGAAACAGAGGAGAAGGATGAAGAAGGAGAAGAACCTAGCCTAACTTAGAAACCCTAATTAACCACTCCTAAATTCAGCAAATGATGAGAACGATTAGACATGAACTAAAGCTACGTACATGCAGATCGATCATATATAGGAAACCCCCTCATCATCATCATCATCATGTGCTTCTTGCAAGCATATCCAAGTACCTCCTGTATGACTCCTGCTTCTCCAACCTGAACTTCTCATGGAAGCTAGCAATGAACTTCTCCGCAAGCCGATCGATCTCGTTCGCTTCGTCGTCCAAGTTCTCCGAGCCCTTCTCCTCGAGCCAGGTCAGGTAGCCGGAGAGCTGCGGCTCCATCATGTTCATGTCCTCATGGCGATCCTCGCAAGAGATCATCGAATTCCACGTCGAGTCATAGTAGGCGTGGCTCACGTCGAACGCCTCCATTCTAGAGGGCTCCGGCATGGGGTTCACATAAGATGAGGACCAGTTGAGATGCATTCTCATGGCGCCGTCGAAGATGCCCTTCTTCTTCTTCTTCTTCTTCTTCTTCTCCTCCTCCTTCTCCTTCCACAGCTTGACGCTGTAGGTGGTAATGGTGGTGTTCTTCTTCCTCTTGAGGAGATCTACGATCATCGACTTGGCGCTGGCCAAGGCCGCGACGACATGGCAGATGTGACGGTAGATGTAAGCTTGCAGTATGGTCTTGATCTTGATGGAGGTTGAGGTAGGGCAATTTGGCCTCACTGTGTAGCCATGGAAGGAGCTGAGAGACCTCACATGTGTTTGGTGAGCCATTAGGTCTAGCTAACTGATCAATATGTGGGAGTCCTCATGGCTTTATAAGCATGTTAGCTCATCAAACAGCCACTGGAAACTACCAGAATATCAAAGCTACCATCTCTATTACAAATAATATAAAATGACATAAATATTAATGTTAGACCGAAATAAAAATATATAAACTCATCCTTTCATGCAGTCAGCTTAAGCTTTTAGGTTGGGTGATCAGTCTCGCTTTCGGCTTGAGTAATCCAAAGTTAACAAATATGTCTTCTAAGCTGAGATTTTTAGATTACTTATAAATAACAGCTAATTCTTAATTAATTACACCATAAAAGGATAATTCCATGGCATGCATGGTTAAAGCTATGGAGTACAATATTTTAATTACGGGCATTTATATACGTCTAGCTTCATTGTGGATATATAATTAGAACCTCTCTTCCATGAATGAATGTTGGTGGTACTATCAGGTTTTAGTTTGGAAGATTTGGGAATGGTTAGCTAGGAAAGAAAGAAAAGGGAGTACAGCAGTAGGTGAACCCTAATCCCACTTTATATGAAGATTAATTAGAACATACATGTCCTTGTCTTCATGCAGTAATCTATATATAATTAGATAAATCTATGAAGTCAAAGACCATCAGCAAAAGGAGTCCAAAACATTCCACTTTCTAGGTAGGAACTATCTTTCTTTTGATCATCACCCCATGATTAATTACTGCTTCTATTAATTAGGTCTTCAGCATATATAAATTAATATATCTATTGTTCAGAAGCAAATGAGAAAGTGGTTTTGGCTGGCCTAATTAAAGATGCTTAGTATCAGTAGGATATATGCAAGATTAGGTTAGTATATATATATATATTTGGATATCAATTTGATATGTGACAAATACTATGCTTTTCACACCAAACCCTAGAAAGCCAACATTTTAAAGGAAAAGAAGAAAAGAAAATGTTCTTCATGTGGGTCCTCTTGACACTGAAAGTGATGTTGATACACATCTCAATATACTCTATGATCTTGATGATCAAACCTAACTTTATACCAATAGAGGATAAAACTTCTTGTATCATAGAACAATGACCCATAGCAGTCTTTGCCTGCAGCTTCAAAGAATTTTTTTTATGTTCTTTATGTTAGATTGAAATACAAATAGATACGCTCACCCTTTCTTTTATCACACTTGAGAGCGGGGGTGTTAAACCAAAAACTTAAGCTTTTAGATTGAATGATTAGAATTAAAACTGATCCTATGTAATTTCAAGTACTTTAAAAAATGAATGTCGATGAAATCAAAGATCGAAAGAGGATTCTTTCCTTCAAGCATTAGAACTCTAGGCTGGAGATGCATTGTATTTCGATGAGCTAGCGTAACATAGACAATGTTTGCTCGGTGTACCTTTGTGGATCGGATGATGGAGAACACAACACTGAACTTCTAAATGTAGCTCGGTGACATCAATTTAATTCACTTCCATGACATGAAACTTGCATTTCAGGAGGGAGGTTGAGGCCAATGATGCACTTCATCCTTTTGGTGTGTGTGAGAAAAGTAAGGCTTGTAAGAAATGGTTGAGATCTTCCACTCCGGAATGACTTTATCCTCACATGCAATAATTGGAACATGCATATATATGGGATCAAGATGGAAACTGAACTGCCCCTATCATATAAAGGAGATAGACATTACATGCAACTTATCTCATTTATTAGAAATCAGATATCTCAAGCTGCTGTACATTTACATCAGGATGGAGATTTCAGCTCTCGATTTGTCGATATACAATGCGAAATTAATCTTTATGGTTCTGCAGTTGATTTTTATTACTGATTTTGGAGGTGCCAATGATGTGGATATATTTTATTTGTAGTCTGTGAGCATTATAACCAGCATCTAGTTCTCTGCCTGTTGTGCTGTACTGTTGCCTACAAGAAAGGTCTGTCTATTGTAAAGATGTCTTGGGTCCAGATATTGAACTCCTTGACATATATGGGCCAGGCCGATCACTCCTAGATAACGCCATTTCCCTCTGTCCTAAAGCCCATGGGCATCTAAGTTTGGAGGACCGGTGGTGGAGCGCAGATGATGCCGTCAGGGGCATTTAGAAGAAGGGAGCAGCTTCTCTCACGCCCCTCAGGAACGTCCCCCCCCCCCCCCCCCACACCAGGTTTCTCCCCTTATTTTTCCGGTTTCTTTCTTCTTTTTTTTCAATTTTGTGTTGTTTTTTTTTCTAGTTTTGTTTTTTTAATCAGTTTTTTTTATTCTTTTATTTATCAGTTTTATTTTTCTTTTTTAATAAACAGTTTTTTTATTTTATGTTTGTAATCTTTTGTTTATTTTTTAGTTGTAGTTTTTGGGAGTCATTATTTGTAAAAATACTTAAAAAATATAAAAATATCGATCACAATAAAATGTATATCTATGAAAATAAAAATAATACTAATAGTTAAAAAATGCATTGTGTTTTGTGAAAAGCCTCCTAAGCCAATATTGATTTAGCTATGTATAGAGAAGAGTACATGTAACAATATACAAAAATATATAAAGATATAAATTCTAATTTTTACTATTTTAAATTTTTGAAATATTAAAATTTAAAATTTATTCGATTTGAAATTTAGAAAATTGAAATTTTTACTATTTGAAATATGAAATTTTTATAATTTTAAATTTGAAAAGCTCGACTGGCACATGTAGGGTCGTGAGGACTCGAGGAATTGATCCCGAGCCTGATTGGCGATCCAGACGTTGGAGGCGGTGGTGATGGGTTTGAGGGAAGGTGGGTTTGGTGTCCGAAGAGGAGGAACGGCGGTGGATTTAAGTGTATGGTAAGGAAGAACGGTGTGAGGTTGTGGCGAGGTGCTCACTGGCATCTTTGGTAAAGTTGTGGCGAGGTGCCGTTGGGATCTCCCGTGAGATCATGACCGGCGGTGAGGGAGGAGAGATCACGAGATTAGGAGCAATGGAGTTTTTTTTAGATTGCGTCTTTAATGGCGTTAGGAATATTCTCTACCGACTCGCAAGCAAGCAAGTAAATCAAGGGGCATGTTTATTATTATTTCAAGTTTAAGCCCTTGTTTGGTAACGGGGTTAAGGGAGTTACCCTCACTTTATCCCTATTTTTTCACCAAACACCAAAATAATGATTACGGGGTTACTACTATTCCACCTATTACATTCCTCTTTATTTTTTCTTACCCCATTTCTTACCCTCACTTTTTCTAAACCCATATTCCTCTTAACCCCCTTAACCCCATGTGTTAGGGGGCACAACTAGTCTATTATATAATATAATATTTTGTGAGTCATATGCTCAGTGATATGTCACATCATAACCAATTTCTGATGTGACGCATACCTAATGTAATGTTAGTTATTAGAGAGTGAGAGAAGAGAGGGTAGAGGGGGTAGAGTTACCTGTGCCATATGACACGGGTCCATCATCCTTATATGAGGCTATGGTTATAAAATAACCTTTGGGTTGTCCTACGTGGCGGGAGAATATCCTAGATGGAGCCTATGTGACATGATAATCATAGGTTGAGGGGGTTTAGTGAGAAGGAGTTATTGAGTGGTTATTGGGGTGTGGTTGGTGGTTACCCTGCCATGTGGCAGGGGGCACTACTAGTCTAATATATATTAGATGGCCCCCCGTGCCACATGACACGGTAACCACCTGGCCATTACCCTTTCTTTCTCTCCCTCTCTCATCCCAAATGTATATAACTCAGATGCCACGTCATTAGAAAGATTGGGTGGGCCTCTACTAACCGAGTCTTGTTTAGGTCATACCATTGTCTCCATACTACCATCATACCAACGGATGAGATCTGTTTAGATCTCATCTAATGGTCAAGATCTTAAATAAAATACTGACTTGGATTCAGTTAATAATGATATTAACCATTGGATGAGATCTAAACAGATCTCATCCGTTGATATGATGGTAATATGGAGACAATAGTATGACCCAAACAGCTCCCCTACTAACCACCCAACCCTCCTCTTTCTCTGTTTAATAACCATCCTTATGTGCGTGTTACGTTAGAAATTAATTATGCCTTGGCACATGAATAAGCACGTGACTCACGGAACATGATCTTAAATATTCAAGCACCCCGGTATATATATGCCACGTCATAATTAATATTCATCATCAATCATCATCGGTTAGTGAGCTGGCACGTGGGTCAATTTTGAGTGGACAAGAATCCACACCCAAATGCACACCCACCCACATGGGTATTCATAACTACGGTGACACGTACCCATTCTTCTATCCATCGCCTTCATCACTCCCCTCGAAGGCTCCCACCGAGATCCTTAGATACGAATCGACCGAGATCCATGGCGGAGATACGGCGCCCATGGATTACTTTCGAGGACAAGGTGGTGATGGTCACCGGCGCCTCCTCCGGGATCGGGCGCGAGCTGTGCCTCGACCTCGGCCGATCCGGGTGCCGCGTCATTGCCGCCGCGCGCCGCACCGACCGCCTCAAATCCCTCTGCGATGAGATCAACGCCTCGGCCGTCCGAGCCGTGGCGGTGGAGCTCGACGTCAGCGCCGGGAGCGACCCCATCGAGGCTTCCGTCCAGAAGGCTTGGGACGCATTTGGGCGCATCGATGCCCTGGTAAACAACGCCGGCGTCCGAGGTAATTAACCACATTATCTTCACGCTTATTTTATTTAGTGAAATTGTCATTTATTCGTTACTTTTTCGGCCTCGTGCGTGCGGGGTTAATTTTATTCTAGGTTTTGGAAATAATTTTATAATAATTACTTGGGAAAAATAGGATGGAGAATGAAAATAACTTTATAATGATTACCTGAAATAAGAAAAATGATGTTGAGGTTAAGGAGTGGAATAAGTAATGGATTCGGGAATATTTTGATAATATTTCAGAAATATTCCCCCTTAACGTGGGTTAAAAGTTATTCCTGAAACTTATTCCCATACCAAACGGGACCATAGTGTTTAACCTTGTTGCTATAATTGAATTCAAAGACTACTATATTTATCGATGAGACCTGCTTCTCGAACCCCCTTGGTTTCTCCCCTTCTTTTCCCCTCCCCCCAGTTTCTTTTTTTTTTTCTTCTCAATTTTGTGTTGTTTTTTTGCTTTGTTTTTTTCATTAGTTTTGTTTTATTTAATCAGTTTTCTTAATTTTTAAATCAATTTTATTTCTTTTTTTTTTATCGATTTTATTTCCTTTTTGGATAAACAGTTTTTTTATTATATGTTTGTAATCTTTTGTTTATTTTTTAGTTGTAGTTTTTGGAATCATTATTTGTAAAATTAAAAAAGTATAAAAATATGGATCAAAATAAAAAGTATATATGTATGAAAATAACAAAAATACTAACAGTTATAAAATGCATTGTGTTTTATGAAAAGTCTCTCCTAAACCAATATTGATTTAGCCAACCATCTTCATGGAAGCGTACATGTAACAAAACATAAAAAAGAAATACACAAAAATATGTAAAAATATAAATTATAATCAATATTGCCTCCAAATTCTGCTCCTAATGCGCTTGGTGTTGTACCTATTAATTCGTACCATAAATGAACACGTGTCATGTAACGAGCTGCTCATCCTTTAGATTCGTACGGTGAATGTTGCCACCACCACATTGGAATCGATGGTATAAGCTAATGAGGGTGTAAGAAAACTTGCATGAAGTGATTGACAACATAGACAATTCTTATTTCTCGACGCTCTTGGTTTGGAATTGGAAGAGTCTTAATGGCAAGTGAGTGAAACAACTCCCAACATTCACACCAAATGTATGCAGTACAAGGTCATACCTTGATGCAATGATAATTTTCAAAGGCATAGAGTCCATTCAATATATCTATGGTGCCCACGGCTCGAACCAATTTAATGAGAATAATAGATTAGCTACAAAATTCTGATATGGATAAAGCTTATCATATCAATCTTATTTTGTTGAATCTTTTCCATAAGCTCGAATCGTATTTGAGACCAACATTTTTCACCATACCCAATTAGTGTGGCTATCGTCATGAATCATAATGACCGTCAGGTTGAACGTCAATAGTGTGGGAAATATAACGCTACAAAGATACAAGTAATTTCTCAATATGGGTATCACATATGGGTGAAATTGGAGAGTGATCATGGGTCGTTTGATGATTGCGAACCCCCTCCCCCCTCCCATGTCTCCCTCTCCCTCGAGACGTTGCAGTCGGTTGAGTGACCCTAATCCTGAAGTGGATGCATCTGCAAAAGAAGATATGCGATGTCTAGTTTACTCATCTCTACCTGTATGTTCCGTGTTGTACGAAGTGGCTCAAATTGTATTTTGAGATGAATCCGTCATATCGAAAAATCTGTCTATCATATGCTCCACATATCTCGCATATGTGGATCTATATCATTTAATATCTCAACAACGTGGGATGTCCTGTTGGGTCGTGCTCACTCGTCATATGTGCATAAACAACCTCCTCCAATTGTACTTTGAAAATTTTACAATTTGAAATTTGAAAATTTGAAATTTTTACGATTTGAATTTTGAAATTTCTACTATTTGAATTTTGAAATTTTTACTATTTGAATTTTTTATTTTTACGATTTGAAATTTAAAATTTCAAAGGACCCTCGTTCCCTTCCGCCAAGAAAAAATAAACAAAACTAATAAAAAAACAAAACTAAATAAAAATTGAACAAAACTGAAAAAAAGAAAGAAAGAAAGAAACTCACAAAGAAGAGGGAGGGGAGTTAAACAAAACTGAAAAAAAGAGGTGTCTGGGGGGGGCAATTTGCTTATCGATTGGTTGTGGCTAAAAGTAAGGGTTGATTTTGGCATGATTTGTCTCTGCTTTTGCTGCATTTTTTTTACAAAAAGATGAACTTGAGCAGTGAGGATTTGTAACTCCATATAAAACACACGTAATTGTCTGATAGGATAACGCATTCGAACATTTCCATGCCCACTGATCATATACTCTGTGCATCAAATTACTCAAGGTCGTGTCCTTCCCCCACTTGATTGGCCTGAAGAGGAGTGGCGCCAGAATATCGATACTAATCTGACTGGCCTGTGGTTGGTGTCTAAACATGTCTGCAAACGAATGCGCGATTTGAAACTGAAAGGATCTGTCATCAATATTTCATCTGTTGCCGGCCTTCAGCGAGGACTGCGCTTCGGAGGAATTGCCTATCATGCATCAAAAACTGGTGTCAATGCAGTTAGCAAGGTGATATTTTTCATCTCAAACTTGCCCTTTTCCTTTGTGTTTTTCCCCTTTTTGAAAGATAGAAATGGTTTTGTGATGCAAAAAGAGGAACTTTGTTAGTTCGGAAACTACGCTCCCAGTCACAGCAAAAGAGAAAAACTCACTAATTCATGATAGATCACGTAGTCGGTATGTTGGTTGTCTTGGTGGAGGTACACGATCGAATCGTCTGATCTCTATATATAGTGACTTTTCCCTCGATGGGTTTCAAGAGTTTGGATTGATTAGAGGCTTTAAAGCTCAACTATTGCAGCAGACTACCTATTTTGAGTTAGATAAAGGTGGTGTGGATTGCGTCTTTAAAATAGGATTAATGACTCAACTGCTAAGAAAATTTAAATGGTATAGAGTTGTTTATAATACCAGTAATCCTAGTTTTACTAATAAATACATTGATTCTCACTAGTAGTAGAGAAAAAGTTTAAATGAAAAGAAAAGGTGGGAATTATAGTACTAGTAAAGAATAAAAATTCTAGATTTGATAGGATAAGTATAGGCTTAATTAAGATCAGAGCAAACATTTTCAAGTTTAACTAAAATATTCTTTCTTATCAGATTATTGCATGATTTCAACTCATTTTTTCCTTCTGCTCTACATCACTGGGACAATGTGAAACTTATGAAACTGATGATGTTTCAGTTCATCAATATGGCAGGAACCGGTTCCAGAATACTAACTAGTAATGTGGGTGTTTTTCTGAAAATTGCAGGTCATGGCTTTGGAGTTGGGGGAGTTCAATATCAGGGTGAACGCAATTTGTCCTGGGCTGTTCAAATCTGAGATAACCGTGGGTCTAATGCAAAAGGACTGGCTACAGAAAGTGGCCATGAGGACCGTTCCCTTGAGGAAATATGGTCAAATTGATCCGGCACTCACATCCCTCGTCCGATATCTAATCCACGAGTCATCGGCTTATGTCACTGGCAATGTCTTCATCGCTGACTGCGGCGACACCCTGCCGGGAGTCCCCATCTTCTCTTCCCTTTGATCCAATCCAATCCTTAATTTTTTCAGCTATGGTGGAGTGCGTGCAATGTGTTTTCAATAAATATGGGCGAGGTTTGTTCAGTGTACTTTCAGTAGGGGATGCTGAACACGACATGAATTAAATGATTCTGTGTTTAGCTCAGTGACATCAAGTAATTGGATTGCCCGCCCATGTTGGGTCGTGTAGCACGTGCTTTGGTTGTTTTGGCCGTGAGGATTGAATCTTATGAAGAGATTCTGAATGCATAATTATCCAGGCAACTTGAATTCAGATTGAGGTCTGTGGATGAGAATGTAGTGTTATCTCAAATGTTTTCTCGCAATGGCTATTCCATGCTCAATCCTCTTTATCTTGTAGCAGCTTAATTTTTGGTAAATCATCAGTTAAACTCTTGCATGGTTGAAGTCTCTTAGCATGTTCCTGTTTAGGAGTAGATCTTTTTTGAGATGTTAACTGAAGTCCAAATCTAGACTTTGACTTGGGAGTCTTTTTTGCTGATGTGGCTTTCCACGTAAGCAGCACTCTTGGGAGCCACGTAGGTGTCACATAAGAGGCGTGTATCGTGTCATTTAAGAGTCACGATATGTGTACATGAACGAAGCACATGTCATTGAATTGAGATATAGATTGTTTCACCTAATCCAATCGTACAGTATCGATGGATTTGATCAAACAATAATCGGTATCACTACTAATCGAATGTATCACCACCGACCAACTGTATCAACAAAAAAGGTCTAAATGACTCACGGCGGGGCCGGCGGGCGGCAAAGTATAATCGACGGCCGACCGTACACGTGGAGTCGGCACCGTACCGACCCAGCTGGCCTCGGCACCGCCTCATGGCGTCGGCATCATACCGACCCAGCTGGCGTCGGCTATCAGGCCTCATCTGCGATAACCATGGCCACCGTCACATCGAGTCGGCACTACGTGGCGTCGGCGTGGAGTCATTTTTCATTCATTTAAATTGCCCGCCTAAGGCAGTAACCGAGATCGGAATCGATCGGGATCCATGGCAGAGATGCGGAGGCCATGGTGTAACCTCGAAGACAAGGTCGTGATGGTCACCGGCGCATCCTCCGGGATCGGCCGCGAGCTGTGCCTCGACCTCGCCAGAGCCGGTTGCCGCATCGTCGCCGCCGCGCGCCGCATCGACCGCCTCCGATCCCTGTGCGAAGAGATCAACGCGTCGGGCGTGCGATCCGTGGTGGTGGAGCTCGACGTCTGCGCCGGTGGCGACGCCATCGACGGTTCCGTTCAGAAGGCCTGGGACGCCTTTGGTCACATCGATGCCTTGGTTAACGACGCCGGAGTGCGAGGTAATTAATCTAACTCCTTACTCGGTTTATAAATTACGCATATTTTGATAGCCATTTTAGTTTTAAACCTTGCTGCTATATCGAACCTTGAGTTTTACTCGTCCTTTTTACCTGTTTTCTCCCACCTGGTTTGGTTGTGCCACCAACCAGGTCATGTCCTTTCTCCACTTGATTTGCCTGAGGAAGAGTGGCGGAAGAATTTCGAGACCAATCTAACTGGCCTGTGGCTAGTATCTAAACATGTCTGCAAGCGAATGCGTGATGCGAAACAGAAAGGGTCGGTCATCAATATTTCGTCCATTGCTGGCCTTCAACGAGGAATGAGTCGTGGAGCAGTTGCCTATGATGTGTCAAAAACAGGTGTAAATTGCCTTAGCAAGGTAATATCTCATCGAATATGCCAGGTTTCCCATTTTTGTTACTATAAAAGATGTGTTTGCGATTCAAAAAAGGAATTAACTCTTCATATCTGGTGGTTTCTTTATTTGAGTGGCCGGGGTTAGGATTAATTAAGAGATTTTATTGTTCATTTATATGTGATATTAGCTACTTGACTTGGATTGAGATGGAGTGGGTTGGATCTTTGGTCCCCTAATCAACAACCAGCAAATTTGGCTCCTGTTCAGCATCACTAGAACAGTGTTGCAGTTATCAAATTGATAGCACTTGTGTTCAACATGGCAGGAACCATTTCTACTATACTAACTAATAACGGATGTAAAATTGCAGGTCATGGCCATGGAGTTGGGGGAGTTCAATATCAGAGTGAACGCAATAAGTCCTGGGCTGTTCAAATCGGAGATTACAGGCGGTCTGATGCACAAGGATTGGCTACATACAGTGATCATGAAGACGACGCCCCTGAGGGAATACGGCGAAACTGATCCGGCACTCACATCCCTCGTCCGATATCTAATCCATGAGTCGTCAGACTATGTTTCCGGCAATATCTTCATCGTCGATTCTGGAGACACCCTACCAGGAGTTCCCATCTTCTCTTCCCTATGATCTATCTTATGCTCTTCAATAACACAGCTATGAGTCTGCGACGGTGTATTCCAATAAAACATAGGCAAGATCTGTTCGGTGTACTTTTCTAGAGGGAATGGAGAACACAATATCAAATGTTCTATGTTTGGTTACATCAATGATCCGTTTGGATTGTGAATAAGTATGTTTCAAACACATTTCTCTTAATCCTACGTAACTATCTTTGATGCTGACATAACTTTTATTTTATTCACTATACAAATTTATCTTATTCTTAATTCAAATGGTGGACCTCAGGTTCTTCAACTACATGCTCATGTTGGATAAATGTGGTAGATGTATTGGTTGTCTTGGTGAAAATTGAGGTTGAATTTTGCGATGAATTAATTGAATCTTTGTTGCAATCGCTCATGTCTCATATTTTGTCGAACTTCTCACGTTCTTAAGAAGCTTGAAGGGGTGAGTTTATGTGTTTGCCTTCTAACACACATCTAATTGAGAATGTTTGAAATCCATTCATAGGATGCTTGAGTTTTCTTTCTTGATTGGGATCAGTCATATCTTGTTATTATGATGACAATTCATGCGTCATTGCAAACGTAATTAATGACGCATTAGGAGAGGAAAATAGGTCCCAAATAGTCATTTTTAATGCAATATTCTCTTGTACCAAATCCACATTGCACCAACCAATTGAGGCATCCAATATCTTAATATCCAAGTCTCGTAGGCTTCTAGAACCAATGCCGCAAACTAAAAGTTGGCCATATTGATCAATTGATGTAGCATTTAATTTGGATTTCATATTTAATCAGATAATTTGAAGCTACGATTAAGCAATAGATGCATGGCATCATGTCTCACGAGTCACTTGGATCTTGTTCTTTGTTATTTTTTCCGCCATACAGGGATTTTATTTTATTTGTTTTTTATTTTTTCTGCCACCATTTATTGTTTTATTTGACTAGTTTTAAATTGCAAAATTTAGCACGACTTTAATTATTTTCAAAAATCAATTGTTTATCGGTGTAGTATATATTGACATTTATTTTAGCAGTATGTCGCACGTGCTTTAATAAACAAATTGCTTTTAAATAGACTATGTTTAAGCCAACCCATTGAAAAAATTGGACTGATTGAAACTTTTTTGTCGATTAGTGTATTTATTCATAATTCTGGGGGACAATTAAGTAGGAGAAAGAGTTCTGATCTGAATAGGATTCTTATCATCTGAAGGACATAAACAATAATATTCGAAATTACTTAACCAATGGGCTTGAATGGGTTGTGTGGTCCTTCTAGATGGCCTGCAGGTGGGGGGGCCTTTGGGCTTTGCATACAGAGAAAGAGACCCACCCACGTAACCAATGGGCTTACATCATCATCATCATCATCGTCATCATCACTGGCTAGTATCATCATCATCATGTTGTTGTTCTCGACTTGCTTGCTTTCTTTATTTCTTCGTTCTTCTCGCGTGAGCGTGGAACGGGTGGTGGGATGGGGGAGGTGTTTGGGTTGGACCCACCACCTCGGCTGGCGGCAGCCCAATCCCCGACGACCCCCTCTCTTTCTTTTCCCTCGGCGAGACCGTCTCTCCCAACCAACCTATTCTCTATATAAATAACCTCTCGTCTCCATTTGAAAACCTACAACTTATTCCCCCAATCCCAAGCCCTTGATAATAAGTAGACCAAGGTGAGATTTCACCCAAACAAACGAATCGATCGAGATCCATGGCGGAGATGCGGCGACCTTGGAGTAGCTTGGATGGCAAGGTGGTGATGGTCACTGGCGCATCCTCCGGGATCGGGCGCGAGCTCTGCCTCGACCTCGCGCAGGCCGGTTGCCGCGTCGTCGCCGCTGCGCGGCGCCTGGACCGCCTCAAATCTCTCTGCGACGAGATCAACGCCTCCGCCGTACGATCCGTCGCTGTGGAGCTCGACGTCAGTGCCGGGAGCGACGCCATCGAGGCGTCCGTCCAGAAGGCCTGGGACGCCTTTGGGCGCATCGATGCCTTGGTTAACAACGCCGGAATCCGAGGTAATTGTCTTCTTGCTTGACCAATGCTGAAGTTATCAATTATTAAGACTAAAAAAAATCTAGAATAAATATCCTATTTAATTTGACCATTAAGACTAAAAAAAATCTAGAACACTGGAAACATTATATCCTATTTAATTTGACCAATGCTGAAGTTATCAATTATCAAACTTTTTTTTTGCAGGGATTATTGTATCACTAGAATAAATATTTGTGATATTCTTTTTACATGTGAATGCTAAGGGATTAAATTTTTTTGGGGTTATTTACATATTTTTACATAGAGTAAAGTAGTATTTGCATAGTTATCTGCATATAATTTCATACAAAATATACAATGACCTTATTAGTTCCATAACTTATCACCACCACCACCACCACCATTGAAGGTCAATGGAAGGGTCTATATATAAATCATGTTGGTAATGTGTTTTTGCTCTTGCCATTGACTAAGTTTGGAAATAGGGGGCATGTTCTAGGAAGCCATTGACTAAGTCTGTGCGTATGCTTTTTCTAAGAGCAGTACGTTCCTTGGAAAAGGCCTTCCACATTAGAAACTTCATGGTGGAAAACCTCATTGGTTCCAACAATGTTTCTGTATGAGAAGTTTACAGACAAGGCCAGGAAGCAAATCGTTGAAATTCATAGTCTGTCCTTAAAGATTTTTTATTTGGATTGATGAAGACTAGAGAATGTGAATTTGGAAAAAGGTACATGAAGAGTCAAGGATGATAATTTTGATATGCCCTTTAGTTTTCTGGGTCATATTAGGAAGGCCTTTAAGTGTCCATCTATATTTCTATATTTCTTTACCTACTTTCTTTTTCATATTCCAGAGAATTTTTATGTTTAGATCGCATTTTGCTATGTTTCCAAGGATATATTTTATTTGATGCCAAGGTTTTCATTTCTCTTATGTGATATTGGATTCAATTGAAGATAACTCCAGCAGGAGGAAAACCTTTTGATCACTTGACCAGTGTATTCAAACTTCTTCCTGACAATTGAATCTCATAATATTACCAGGCCGTGTCCTTTCTTCACTCGATTGGCCTGAAGAGGAGTGGCATCAGAATATGGAGACTAATCTAACCGGCTTGTGGCTCGTATCTAAACATGTCTGCAAACGGATGCATGATGCAAAACAGAAAGGATCAGTCATCAATATTTCATCCATCGCTGGCCTTGACCGAGGACATCTACCTGGAGGACTTGCGTATGATACATCGAAAACAGGTGTCAATGCAGTTACCAAGGTAATATCTCTGGACATCTCACTTCTCTGAGGCCTGCCTCCTCAATTAAAGTTTGTCAGCTACTAAAATTCTACAATATTACCAGCGATTATCAAATTTAGGGTTCGAGGTCCTAGACATGCAACAAATTGTATCCAGTGTACTAATAAGTTCTTATGTGAAACTTGCAGGTCATGGCTTTGGAGCTGGGGGAGTATAATATCAGAACAAACTCAATAAGTCCTGGGCTGTTCAGATCGGAAATAACCGAGGGGTTAATGGAGAAAGAATGGTTAGCCAATGTGGCAATGAGGACCGTACCCTTGGCACAGTTTGGCCAAACCAATCCGGCACTCACATCGCTTGTCCGGTATCTAATCCATGACTTGTCACAGTATGTGTCGGGAAATGTCTTCATTGTTGACTCCGGCAACACCCTACCGGGTGTCCCCATCTTCTCTTCCCTTTGATCCTCTCTACTCGTTGGTTCTTTTGTTGTTGCTGTTATTGTCCATATACCAAGTAAGAAATTCAATTCCATCAATTCAGTGAAGGAGCCGAATAAATTTCAGGTGTGATGGTCTAGAATGTGATTTAGATCTTTCTGGTTTTTGATTAGTGTGGGGGTTTGTGGTATTTCTTGATGTAACAACTGGGGGTTGTCGCAATTCCTCCTGAAGAGTTAAACCAGATTGGCGGAAGAATATGTATGATATGAACTTTTTTACAAGAGAATGCAGGTCAAAATGCTAAGAGAAAGTGTGCAATTTGAAAGCTTTTGGAAGTTAAATATGTTATTGGCGTTTAAAAAGAGCTAGTAGAATCTTCATATCCATATCTATAGCTTGAGAATCACTCGTATGAGGCATGCTATGGATTGGAGCATAGGCAGAAGAGAGGGAACATATCTACTACACCTTGTGGATCACCTCTCTTTAGATTTAAAAAACAAGAAATAGGGTTAACATCAAATTGATTGATTATATCAGTCCTTACAATCCTAAATAGTCCCATAAAACATATGAAGGGCTTCAGATTTAGCTTCCATTTAAAAGATTTGCCTTATGTCCCAAAGGCATTTTAGTTATTTCAATTTCTTAAACGCATGGGGGTGAAAACTGAAGTCATTCATATGTTTTCAGGGACTAATAGGATATTATCAAGAATTATAGGCACTGGTGTGAAAATTAGTCAATTTTGAAGAACTTATATATGATTTTTATTTTTATTTTTGGATAGACAAGCATGAAGACTGAGAGTAACAGCTAATGAGAGCTAATTAATCTACTCCTCAACAGGAGACCACAGGCTCTGGAATCCAACCAGAGTCCTTATTAATTATTATTCATGCCAACAACCCCATGTATTATTCACGCCATGTGAAAATTAGTCAATTTTGAAGAACTAATATGATAACGACCCAAAAAATGATGATCATGTGGGAACTTGGAACAGGACAAGAATTAAAAAAAAAAAAATTATTATGACTCTTGGCTGGAGTCTGACAAGTAGTAAAGTATCAAACTTTGCTCTCATGGTGTTCATCTGAATGGTGTCAAAGAACCAAGCCTCAGTACACGAACAGTATGATATTTATATCTCCGTTTTTTAGAATATAGCATAAGCATATAAAACAAGATGCTTCCTATTCCATCGGCATAACTTTTTTTTAGACTGGCGTGTCTTCGCTGCATAATTTCAATTGCACCACTATAAAAAATGGTGCATCTTAACCCATTCACCAAATTTGGGGGCATTGGAATTAGACCCCAACGGCCCAGCCCATTGCCACCACGAGGTACTACTCACCTAATTAGAGTACGACGCAAATGTGTACCGTCAAAGTCTGGATTGAATGTTGTATCAGGCTGTAATATAAAGTTTTCATGCTCCAGAATCCTAACAATATTCTAGCTCCCTCCCAGTTATTGTATGCTCCGGAGAGAGCACAGGAGCCGGGATGAAGGTTAACACCGTTATATTATATTTTATATCAGAATTCAAGTCGGTATTTTATTAATGATATGAATCTTTAGATTAGATCTAAACAACTCTCATTCGTTGATATGAATATGATGGTAATACAGAGAAAACGGCATGGCCCAAATATGACTCTCATCTTAGATGCTTATTTCTCTTGACCAGGTTAATCTTTGACTATGATGATCAATTAACAAATTAAATAGGACGTGGATGGAACGTGTTATTTGATACTATCTGACCCTTATGATTTAGGAGGCTGTTATGATATTTTGAATAATGCAGGCGTTACATGATATTTTCAAATATCTTATAATACAATTATACTACAAGTACAAGTACAAGTACAAGAACAATTCAAAGACTAAATAAATACCAAAAAAAAGTGTCATACTTACTTCGTCCAATAGATTTCGGGATACGAGAACACTCGTCGGCCTTAGGATCAGTATAGTCGGATAATCTCGAGGACACCTGGACTATGATCTCATGATCTACCCAACCGCCTCCAAAAGCAGAAGCATAGGAAGTGGAGTCAAAGATCATAGAAACGGTTATCCGGGGTTGGCCACGTGTCAATGCGTCAATAAGATTCGACCCATGATGAAAACAACGATGGGTCGTGAGTCGTTGGTTGTGGGTGAAGGTTAACAATGGCCACGCGGAAACAGTGATCGGAAGTATAAAAGCTTGGAAGACAGAATAAGTGAAATGATCCCTGACTGAAACTAAATTATTCTTTACTACTACTACTTTAGTTGCTGTAATCTTGTTCTAGTTTGTATTCGTAGAAACTTTCATCGGAGCTGTAATCAAACCAGTTGGTGTTTCAATGGAAGTAAGTAACTAACTTTACTAACTTTATTTTCATGCTTTCCTTAACTCTAGGAGTAAGTGTAATCACTCTAGGAGTAGCACAATTACCCTAGGAGTAGTGAGATTTTCATAGGAGTAATGTCATCATCCTTAGGAGTAGTTCTAACTGCTTCTAAGCGTAGCATCAGTGTTAGGAGTAAAGTAACCATCGTTAGAATCAGTATAGTCGATTTAAGAGTAATTTAATCACTAAAAAAACAAAAAATCATCTCCTTTTAGACTTAAAATTTTTCCTAAAAGTCCTCTTAATTGAGACACGACAAAATTCACAAATTCTTCTGATATCCCTGTACTACGATTGGCACGCCTCACGTGACTGGCGACCACGTATCCATCTTTGGTATAATTTTTGAGCAACGATAAGCATACTAAGATTTCCACCTGAATGAATGGCGGGGGTGCGGCGATCATGGAGTAGCCTGGTTGACAAGGTGGTGATGGTCAATTACAGCAAACCCCAACTTCTTTGCAGCTGAATTCAAATTTGCGTTGCTGCTATGTTTTCTTGCGAAGAACATGTGTTTTAGATGATTTGATGTAATATGAGCAATTCTCAATGTAGTTTCTGTACCAAGTACATGAGAACATCCAAAAGCATCATCCTCATGTGATTATTCGAAGAAAATTCAAGCAAAATTACTCCATATCTTGATTGAAGGGCGCTGCACTATTTAGAACAGAAAAATCAATGGAAAATTGGGTTTCTTTGAGCTTGATCAATATGTAGCATGATTTTTGATGGAAATTTTTCTCCATGTTTGAGATCAACGAGTTTTACATGTAAGTTTGTGCTTTATATGCAAGAATCCATCTTGAATAGCCCCAAAAAACATTGAAAGGGATATATATATGAAACATATATATCACAGTGGATCGATCCAACCTGAAGCTGGATTGATCCAAACCCACAGTGGATCGATCCATAACCTATTTTCAGAGGTGTGTTTTCAAGGTTTTCACATGGGATTGATCCAAGCCCACTTTGGATCGATCCTCTTAGATCAATCCAAGACACTGAAGACGGGAAAATTGGACGGTTTAGATCTACTCCGATTCTAAATTATTTGGGATCTATAAATAGGGGTTTTCTAGGTCTTCTTTGTGTGCTTCTTGTGCTTCTAAGATTTTCCTTTGTATGCTCTGAAGAGGGTTATGAGAGTTAGGGTTTGGTGAGAGTCAAAGAAGTTGAGAGAGAGAGATACTTCTTGAGATCCTAGAGGGACGTTCATCCTCTCTAGCAAACCTCTGTAATCTCTGTGGCCATTGTGAGAGGTGTGAGAATGTAGGCAACTTTAGAGAGAAACTCTCCTTGTCTCTACTAGAGTTAGGGCTTTGTAATCTCTGACATATTGTATATATAATAAGGATTTCAAATTTATTATAGAGGCGGTCCAAGACAAGCTACTCAATAAGACCGTCAATCGACTTGCTTGTGCAAGGAGAGTGGTGATGATGGCGAGGCCAATCCCTATCTGTATTTTGAATAAGATTGATCAACTTGTGAGACACTTCTTATGACAGGGGAGGCGAGGTGGTACTTCCGTGATTGCTTGGGAAAAAGTTTGCCGGCATAGATCCATGAGGGGTTTGGGGCTTAAAGATGCTCGGCGATGGCAAATTACTATTCGCATAAAAGAGGGCATCAGATCTCAAGTATGTTTGAAGTTAAAGATTATATATAATATGTTTGGATGTTGTAAGAGATAAATTATGTAATTTGGAAGCTGTTCAATGACGTACTTTAAAAGAAAAAAATTATTTAACGTCATTACCCCTGCAGTCAATGTAGAAGGAGAATTGTTTTGTGTACATGACTGGGCCATATACACACATGAAAGGAGAGAGATATAGAGAATGAAGGAGAGAGAGAGGAGAAGAGTGAGAGAGAATGGGAGGGAGAGAGGGGAGGTGACATAGCTCCTGAAGGAAAAAGATTTGTGTACATGGGATGTACCCATGTATACAAATCTCTATCGTAGGATTGAACCGGGCACACATCCCAGTTCAATCCTATGATAGGTGTGGGTGGCCACGTAGACATGTGCATTCGTGACATGCCTATGCGGCATGTACTCAAATTAGGGTTCGCCTTTGAATGCCACCTATTGGGGGTACATGCACCTATTGGGGGTACATGCACATGTACCCCAATCAAAGCCCATGTAGAAGTCTTATTTATGGCTACAGGACTTTGGAAAAGCAACCATGCAGCTTCAAGGAAGCGGGGCTTTTGTTGACTTGGGAAGTCATTTTGAGAAGCTTCACCGCAGACTTGAGGGAAAGAAGTTTGAAGACAAAATATTTGAATAAAAGATTAACTCAACTCATCAAGGAGATCACATGCATGCAGACTTGAGGGAAAGAAGTTTGAAGACAAAATATTTGAATAAAAGATTAACTCAACTCATCAAGGAGATCACATGCATGTCTTAACCAGCGCACCAGATTATAGGTTACCACGCCTCGACTCACCTCTCTCTCTAAAAAAACCCCTCTACCGCGCTCACCATCTAATTTGCAAGCGAAGCGTTGAATACTTGAATCTCTCATAAGATCTTAAACATGTTATGCGAGCAAATATCTCAAATTCAAATTGTTGGAGTTACGATCCGACTCCGACTCATCTAAATGGTTTCTGTGTTGATGAGTAGCAGAAAAGTTGAGTTCTTTGATGATTTTGATCAGTTTATAACATTATTTTTGCTAGGATTTCTTCGTAGAATCATTAAGCATTTTGTTGGATATGCACCGGTGCCTTCGGCACCTGAGGGATATATATGAAACATAAAACACATGTTTGATGTTTTAAAATCAAACATAAAACGCATGTTTGATTTTTTAAAACCAAATATAAAATAAAATGTTGAATTTTTAGGACCGATCTACATATAATTTGTTTGGTTTCTAAAAACCAAACTATACTTACGGGAATACGAGCAAGAGTGTTTTAGACATTGATAAAAAAGGTATATTCAATATTATTATAAATAAAATAACCCAGTGTCCTTAGTAATTACTAGAGTGTAGACCCAGTCATATAAACCGTTGGGACGTGATAACTCGTTACTGCATGCTTTGTCAACTCGAGTCGATTTCGAGACGCGGTTAGTCTAACATCAGTGGGAGCTGCTTGCAGCCCAATTTTCGCGGATCTTGACCTAGAAAACGGGAGCCCAACCCCAACCATCATACTATTCAAATAATTAATGAACGGCTCTTGTAATTATAAGAGATCACCATCTCCCTCAAAGAACAAGGGACAACCTATCTTCGCCATGGCTCCTCACTTTGGCCATCTCCCACCGCTCCTCCTCTTCCTGCTACTACTAGCAGTAGGACCATCTCCCCTGGCTTTCGTAGCAGCTCAACCATCCGGAAAGATCATCCTGGGTTCATCTCTTACCACCCAAGGCCCCAAAACATCCTGGCTCTCCTCCTCCGGCGACTTCGCCTTCGGCTTCCGCCCTCTTGAGTCCAACGCCGCCCTCTTCCTCCTCGCCATCTGGTTTGAAAACACTGCCAACAAGACCGTCGCCTGGTCCGCGAGCCTCGACTCCCCGGCTGCTGCCGGGTCGACTCTTACGCTCACGAGCGGTGGCCAGCTCAACCTTGTCGACCCGTCCGGCGGCATCATGAAGCCGATCAACCCCACCACGCCGGCTGCCTATGCTGTCATGCAAGACACCGGCAACTTCATGCTTGTCGCCGCAGATGGCACGACAAGCTGGCAGAGCTTCGACAACCCCACCGATACCATGCTACCAAATCAGACGCTCCCGTTCGGCAGCCAACTCGTCTCTCGGCTCGAAGACACCGACTACACAGCCGGCCGGTTCAAGTTTGTTATGCAACAGGATGGCAACTTAGTGGCATACTTGATCGCCGTGCCCACCATGCAGCAATACTCCCCATACTGGGCGAGCAACACCGTGAAACAAGGCAAGCAGCTCGTGTTTGATTCCTCAGGCGACATCTATCTGGAGTCTAATGGATCCCGTATCAGCATAGCCTCGGGGGGCACAATAGAAGCAGCCGATTACTACCAGCGGGCGACGCTGGACCCCGATGGTATATTCAGGCGATACGCCTACCCCAAGAACAAGACTGCAGCCAAAGGAAGCTTCCCCGACGGCGTCGGGTGGTCCCTGGTGTCCTTGCCCTTCCGGCCTTCGGATATATGCAGTACCCTGAGGACGGATTTCGGCAGCGGGTTCTGCGGGTTCAATAGCTATTGCCGTACGGGCACCGATAACAATATGACGGACTGCTACTGTCCCCCACAGTACTCCTTCTTCGATCCGGACAGGAAATACAAAGGCTGCAAGCCGGGCTTCGCAACACAGAGCTGCGACGAAGACGATTCAGGCCTTTACGAGTTCGAGTACTTGAGCTCCATGGACTGGCCGTTGGCGGACTACGAGCACTACAACTCGACATCTGAAGACGGATGCAGAGCGCTTTGCCTGAGCGACTGCTTCTGTGCAGTCGCCATCTTCCGGGACGGGAATTGTTGGAAGAAGAGGCTGCCAATGTCAAACGGGAGGCTCGACACCAGTGATTCTGGAAAGGCTATGATCAAAGTGCGTAAAGCCAATCTGAGTTCTCCGCCCCAGCCAGCTCCTACTGAAGTTGTAGTGGAGAAACAAAGGAAGACAGCAATCATCATTGGCAGTTCCCTTCTCAGCAGCTCCGTCCTGGTGAGTGTTCTCCTGCTGATGATCTTCTTCTACTACTCCAGCAAAAGGAAACACAATATCCGGCCGGGGACGAGCATGTCGGGGTTGAGCCTGAAGTCTTTCACCTACAAGGAGCTCAACGAAGCCACCAAGGGATTCAAGGAGGAGCTCGGCAGGGGTGCCTACAGCACCGTGTACAAAGGTTTCTTGGCGGCGACCGGGTCGATTGCAGTCAAGAAACTAGACAAGATCTATGAGGACAGCGAGAAGGAATTCTCCGCCGAAGTCCAGTCGATCGGCCAGACCCACCACAAGAACCTGGTCAGGTTGCTCGGATTCTGCCACGACGGCCCAAGCCGCCTACTGGTGTATGAGTTCATGAGCAATGGCTCCTTGACGGAAGTCCTCTTTGGAGACAAGAAGCCTGAATGGAACCAAAGAGTTCGGATAGTGCTGGGGGTTGCAAGGGGTCTCTTGTACTTGCATGAAGAGTGCAGCAAACAGATCATCCACTGTGACATCAAGTCTCAGAACATACTTCTCGACGACAACTTGGTGGCAAGGATCTCAGATTTTGGGCTGGCGAAGCTTCTCGGAGCGGACCAGACGCGGACAAACACCGGCATCAGAGGAACGAAGGGGTACGTTGCGCCAGAGTGGTTCAACAACAGGCCAATCACGGCCAAGGTCGACGTGTACAGCTTCGGAGTCCTGTTGCTGGAGGTCATTTGTTGCAGAAAGAATCTACTGTACGAGCAGGCCAATGAAGAGTCGGCCGTGCTCGTCGACTGGGCTTATGACTGTTACCGAGAAGGACGGCTGGACCTATTGATTCCGGAGGAGGACGAAGAGGCCATGGCAGACATGACGTGGGTGGAGAGGTTCCTGATGGTGGCCATCTGGTGCATCCAAGAAGACCCATCCTTGAGGCCTTCAATGCATAAGGTGACTCAGATGCTCGAAGGAAGTGTCACAGTTCTTGTGCCACCTGATCCTTCCTCATATATAATGAGTTCGATGCCGTAGGGGTTCACAATATTTACATCAATAATCTTAGATTTTCTGTTGTAGCATTCGATCAAGAAAAGAGCAATGTCATACATAAATGCTTATGGCAACTACTATAAATTTCAAATTCTAGCACTTTTTTTTTCCTGAACAGTTTAGCCGAAACCGGCTACAGCCAACAATGGCTGTGACACTCTAGCCTCAAAGGCTAGCCTATGCGTGCCGAGCGGGCAACTGCAACCGCTTTAGCATAAGCAACTTGATCCTAAAGGATTGGATGGTAGATAAGGGACTACAATATATCCTATCCCTGTAAACAATCTTAGTCCTCCTATTGTGCCAATTGATCAAGAAAGGAATACTGACATGCAAATGTCCATATGTCAAATGTGTAATTACCCTGAAATTGCATACTTTTAGAAGCTCACAAGCATTTCTATAGATCACATCAATACAAACCTCTTCATCCAAGTCATAGACGCCAAAACAGAAACGACTCTTAAAGCTGGAAAAGTAAAAGTGACTCCATAACATACAATTTTCTGGTTTCCTGAACTGGCATGTGAAAGGTCTTCATGACTCTCTCAGTCTTATTTTTGAGTCTCCGCATGGCTCTGTCTTCATTTTGGTCTCTCTACCTGCAGTCTAGTGACCTGCCTAACCTGAGGGCTGAAACCAAGGCAAGCATGGAAACTGCGTCCTCTATAGTTACTGTTGTGAGACTACTAATCCACAGACCTATGAGACAGGTTTAAGTGAAATGGCTTGAAAGTCCAGTGTGAATATAATCAGCTATATGCTATAATAAAGCTCGCCTATAGATACCACTATAACGACTGAGACTTCGTCAACTGCAGAGCTCATGTAATTATCAGGTAGATTCTTAATTGACTGGAAAACATGCCTGCCCCTCGGGGCGGTTCAACTAATCAAAAAAAAAAAAAAAAGTTTACGAGAGATTTGACTTTACTGCGGTGGTCAAAATTTCACATATATTAATGAGACTATAGACTCGTTCACAAGAAGTCAAGAATTGCTGATCTTGCTGCAATTTCTTAAAGGATGGTTGGTAGACAAAGAGTCATAAAAATGAAATCAACAATCTATAAAGAGCAAGTCATGAAGAACCTTAGGTAAAACAAAACCAGGAACTAAAATCAAGAAGACCCCAAAGGGTCGATATCGAGAGAGAGAGAGAGAGCATCGGAACAGAGAAGAAGTCGCCTAAGATGACGCAACCACCAAATTCTATGGCTTAAAACATCCCGGATGGTTTTAGACAAGAAGAATTCCATGAAAATAATCCATGCCAGAGTATACTACCTTGAGATTGGTATTCTACGATGATATCTCGTGTTGTTCCACCTTTCTAGGGAAATCACAGTCACGTATGCTCTATGAATGTGTGATCCAAAATCCGAGCAAATCATACAGCTGCTCCCTAAATCGTGAGGTTCTCTGACATACTCGCTTCCATACCTTTAATTCATTCGTCTCTATTTCATCTAAAGATCGGCCGAGTAATCCAGCGAATCCCTAGGTGCATCTATGCCAAATAAAGAAGGGATAATTACTTTTGAATCCTCCAAAACTTTTTAAATTACAAATATACTCCTACATTTTTTCATATTACATATATATACCCTTACAAACATCAAAAAAATCCAAACCATACCCCTCCGTCCTCACACCGTTAAAAACGCCCTTTAAATGATCATTTTGCCCTTATCATACCCTTGTGAGTTGAATCATAATAAACATGAATAAAGGGTAAAATGGTCATTTTATAAGGCATTTTTAACGGTGTGAGGACGGAGGAGTATGGTTTGGATTTTTTTGATATTTGTAAGGATATATATGTAATATGAAAGAATGTAGGGGTATAGATGTTATTTAGCAAGTTTTTAGGGATACATATGTAAATTACCCTAAAAACAAACATCTCAAAGCATATTAAAGGAACGGAAACCTCTAATCCAACGAAGAAAAAAACACGTTCGGATTGAAAAATTTTATAGATAAAAACAACTCGACTCACCGCTGGATCAGATGAAGCGATCGCGACATGTAGGCCCCTCGAGCATGCCTAGATCCCGCCCCCCCCCCTCGTCGCAAAGTGGTAACAAACCAAGACCATCGATGGATGAAATTGGAGATTGAATCGGTATTAGGGTTTGGAATTTGGAGTGGCGGAGAAATTGGGGGAAAAGGCTCGAGGGGTTTAAGTTTAACGACGGATTTAGCGCTTTCGCGCACTCCGGTAATTTTACAGCTCATTCGAACGAGGGTTACAAAATTACTATAATACCCTCAATTTTACAGCTCATACGGTTACTGATCAGATGCTGGATGGAAGTGTCACAGTTCCTGAGCCACCTGATCCTTCCTCATAAATGAGTTCAATACAGTTGGGGACAACAATATTTTGCATTAAATAAGTTACAATATTTTTCGACTGTAGCTTTCGATCAAGAAATTTTCATACGTCTGTAGCTTTCGATCAAGAAATTTTCATACGTTAACTACCATGAAATGTTTTGAGTTCACTGATCCCACATAAAGAATTGGATCCATGCCCTTGTAGGAGCAAAAGGATTGGTGGATATAGCAGCCAGGAGACTAAAATATCTTATACATATAAGGGGTGTTTGGTTGCTTGTATCAGCTAATGCATCATTGTGGTCTATACCAGTGTTTGGTTGGCCACTGCATTAACTAATGCATGCATTAGTGTTAGAACAGAAATTATGACCATTGACCGGGACTGTAATCAAGGTCAAAATTCTATTTCCACATTTAAGAATCAGGAGATTGTGGTTTTTTGTTCAACTCTTTCGAATGATCGAATCAGAGGTGTTGAAGTGTACAAAGAAGATATTTTGTGGTTGATGGTGGAGTTGATGGAAATGGAAAATGGGAATAATGGAAAATGGAAAATGGAAAATGGGAAGTGGAGGATGGAAAATGGAATTCTATGTTAAATCTACTCCTATTTTAGGTAGATCTACTCCTAGGAAATTAAATATGGTAGCACTACTACTAGGAAAATATGATAATTCTACTCCTATAGAAGACATTAATGTAGTACTACTCCTAGAAATGAAGGACGTTGCAGGAATTTAAAGGAAGGAAAATGCTTCATTGCTGAATTTAAAAGGCTACATAATGATAAAAAGTTTGGTGGCCGGAGCCGAATTTAAAAGGCTACATTGCTAATAAATATAAAAAGACTATATGAAGATAAAAAGCAGTTTTGTTTTGATGGCGGGGGCCCTTTTTTCTTCTTCCTCTTGGCTATTTATAGGGCTTCTGGTAACTGATTTGGAAACTGTCAGGAAACCACTCTCCAGTTGCTGCAACTGTTGCTTTGAAAGTGGAAACCACCAGAACTGCATAACTGGTCTAAAACTGCTATGGAACCGCCACTAAACAACGCCTCCTGTCTTCCGCTGTATTTTTGCTGATTATAACCTTGGAATCTGGAAAAACTCTGAACATAAAAATTGTATATCTTTAAATTAGCTTTCCAACGGTACCAGAAACGTCCAATTTGGACATCGGATGAGAAAGTTATGGCTAAAATACTTAGACTGCACTAATGGCCGATTAGTAAATCTGGACGATTTGAGATTTGGACGACAGAATTTTTGGACGATTGAGATTTGGACGATATCGTCCATTTTGGTCGATGACATCATCGTCCATTTTGGTCGATGACATCATTGTCCATTTTGGTCGATAACATAAATTCGTTCATTATTTACCATTTTGTCACTGGTCACTTTAACTGCCAGTTTGTCATACTGAACGATGGAATCTGAAAATCTCGTCAACATGAAAGTTGTAGATTTTATCGTCCTCTTTCCAATGGTTCAAGAATCGACCAATTTGGACACTTGGTGTAAAAGTTATGGCCAAAATACTTCAGTTGTGTCAAAACTGAAGTATTTATTGGCTGATTGGCAATATTTACAAAATTGCCATTGATTGCCCAAATGGCTATATTTATATCTAACATTTTGTCCCCCCGGTCTTTATGAAAATATTTCTATTTTTGTAAAGACCTTATTCTGATGACTAATTTGGGCGATTTTGTCGATCAATTTTGGACGATTTTATCGGCCAGTTGAGCGATTTTTTATCGACCAATTGAGTGGACAAATTTTTTACACGTCACTCGGCCAACATATTTTGCTCGGCCAATGTTCTTTCTCTAAAAACATACCTGTTGTCGCCCAGATTTCATCGTCCAATCTCTTTGATATATTTTATCATTTAAACATCCACCGCAATCAAAGCTATAGGATTTCTTGCTGCGATGGGCGATGATGCGATGAGAGATGGTGAGGGATGGGCGATGAACAAAAACTGAGCGATGGCCATCGTCGAGCGATGAGCAAAGCTGAGCGATGAGGAATCTGAGCGATAGCCATCGACGAGTGATGAGCAATGGTCGACGGACGACGAGGGAAGCTTTGTTTCTTTTTTCCGTCTTCCGCGATGGGCGACGAGGAAGCGTCGTCGACCAATGGACGATGGTTGATGGCCATTACTCTGTTTCTCCCGTGATGGTCGATGAACAAGAGATAGCTGTCGATGAGCTTCGACGGTGGTCGTCGATGATAATGAGCGATGGTCTTTGATGGTCGATGAAGAAAACGGTGCGATGGCCATCGACGATGATGAGCGATATCGCGGACGAAATTCCTTTAAGGGTGATAGGTTGTGAGGACCCGTCCCTCCGACCCGGCTCGACCGCGTCGGTCGAGGGTCGATCTCTTCGTAGCCTGTTTCTGCGTCGAGCGCGATCGGTTGATCGCATGGCCTCCTTGCGACCCCGGGGGCAATTTGGTCAAATTGCGTCTTGTCGGGTGGTTTCACACACGCGTAGTGCACACACGGCTTTGTAATGATGTATGTGCTTGAGTAGACCCATAGGAGGGCTTTAGATCTGAAGATCGGAGTCCGATCGTGAAGATCGGAGTCCGATCGTGAAGATCGGAGTCCGATCGTGAAGATCGAGATTTTGAGCGGCCTTGATTAACTCTGGCTAATCTAGTGGTTAGGAGAGCTTAATCTCCACTCACTTGAAAATGCCTTAAACCCTCGCTAGGGTATTAATCCGCTCGATACGAGAGGGAGAGGGAGAGAGAGAGAGAAGAGAGCGGCGGCGGCCGACCAAGGGGAGAGAGAGACGGCATCCACGGCGACGGCGACGGCGGAGGGCTAGGCGAGCTCGACGACCACGACTGGAGGCAACCCACGGCCCGAGGAGAGAGGTAGCGGTGACGTGCGACTGGCGGCGAGCTCGGGGACGACAACCGCGGCCGGAAAAGCAGGAGAGGGACGAGATCCCGACGCCCAGAGGTAGGGGATTCCTACCCTAACCTTTGGTTAGGCCACTAGGGCTTTATTGGATGCATGTTATCTATGGTTTCTATGAAAATACCTTATCCTCCATTGCTGCCGTGGTTAGATCTATGTATGTCCATGGATTTGTGATGACTTTTTCTTCCCCTCCTATCTGGTTTGATGGGTTTCATGGCTGTGTTTGAGTTTCCTATTTCCTCCGTGCTTGATCGGATTTCTCTTCCTCTGTTCTCGGTTTTCTTGCTCCCGGTAAACCTTGCTGGATACATGCTGGTGGATTCTCCCCTTGTTCTTAGCTTACCTGATGCCTGAACTCCTCCTCCAGTTCTTTCCTGATCTTTCTTTGTTGATTTGGATTCACTGATTATAGTTGAGTTCATACCTTATTGGGATTGTTGTGATTGTCGATTTCTGTTTGAAATGATGCCGATCCTTGGCTCTTCTTGTTGGCTCTGTTTTCTTGTGAAGCTGGTAGTCTCGGGGTAGGCCAGCAAGATGACTGTTGGTCTGCTTCCATGCTGCAGTGACCTTGGCAGAGCTCTGTTGAGTAGCAGCTCTGTCAATCTGATTGAGTTCGCAGTCTTCTTCTAGTTATTTGGAGCAGTGCTCGACGGAGGGGATAACAGTAGAGTTAACAGTAGCTTTCTTCACTACCCTTAGCTTGACCGATTGAGTTGGCTGAGGTTTTGGTTTAATGGATAGTTATGATGTTCCTCCGAGGCTTAACCTCTTTGTTTCTCCCTCTCTTATACCCACCGATTGCTCTCAATGTCGTCATAGAAGTGTTCTGTAATTGCTTGGCTTTGGATGGTAGTTCCTAACCCCTTGTTTTCCAGTCAAATTCAGCTATACTATTTCTTTTGGTTATTTGTTGAAGTTCTAGACTACCAAGTTGTTATTGGTTCAATTTCCCTATGATAGGTGTATTCGTATGTCAATCGTATCTAGTGCATGTCATAGTAGCTTGTTCCCTTAACTGTGCCAGGCCTTTGATCAAATGTTATTTTATGATCCTTAGCTGGTCAAATCTGAAATTCTATCTTATTTCTATACCATGCTCATGCCTAGGGCCGGCTGTGTGCCCTTTCTATTTTTAATTGTGAGAATTTCTAGATCTGATTGGGCCGAAGGTGTGCCTGTGTATATATATTGAATGGAATCAGCTATGATTGTGATATATGAATGTTGTGCTTGGGTCTTTGTTAACTCTTGAATGCCAAATCTATTTCATAGGTATGCTATATATTGTGGACATATGAATGATGAATTGACATGTAGAGACACCTAGGCCTAGTTGTTTGATTAGACTCATGCATGTTGTATGCATTAGAAGCATTAAGGCTAGGTGCGGGCGATGGGGCTCGATCGCCGATCCGAGGGCTCGGGTAGCTCGGATCTAGCTCTAGGAACGAGGTATGGGTAGGAGGACTAGGGCGAGATTGTGTGGTTCTGATCTTATATTGATCGAGGTGGTAACCTAGATATGATCATTTGAATTATGATATTGAGGTGTAGAGGTCGTGTCTACTTTCGCTCCAAGTGCTAGATATGGATGTCGATGTCCCTGACTTGTGTCCCCACTAGGGATGGTGGTATTGAGACTGGGCAGGGTGGAACCTGGACAGGAGCCCGCAGTCGTGTTGTTTCCCCTTGTTGGGTGAGGGTGGGACCTGGACAGGAGCCCTCGGGGAATCGACGAGGCTAGGGTTAGTCTCTTGGCATATTTAGCCTTGACGAAAGTAGATACAGTTGCAGTCTATCCTTTCCTTGAGAGTGCCGTAGAGTAGAACCCTACTGGGCTTTATGCTCACCCTACCCGGGCTGCGTTTTGCAGGTGCAGGCGCCGCTCCTTCCTCAGTAGTTCCAGGCGGATCAGTTCTTGGAGGCGCATCTACTTCGGGTGGACCTTGAGGTTGTTGACAGATTGAGGGCTTCTATTCAGTATTTCATTTATTTTATTTGATGTAGTTAAACATTTGGAGACTTATGCATCTTATTTGAGGATAATTGTATGACTTTAACTTTTGATATTAATGACAATGTCGCTTATTTGGATGTTTCATTGGATGATAATAATGATATCAGTGTGAATCTACAAATTATGTTCTTATGCTGTATTTGAAGTTATTGTGAATATGAGAAATTGTACAGGTCCTTGTGTAAGAATTATAGAGGAGACTCTGTCAAAATTTTCCGCGCCATTGATGATGTAACAGGTTTAGGTTGCTCATTCCTTGATCTGGATGGGTCTTCTGGGTCGGGGTGTGACAGAACTGCTATGAACTACTGCGGTTTTCACAACGTGTGCACGATCTCCTCTTGACATTCCTGTTTTGAACCGCTTGAACCGCCCTAAACTGCTGCGTAGAGGCAGCGAATGGTGAGGTGTCCTCCCTGATGACGCCGCCGGCAACAGATCTCCAAGAAGAAGATGGATGGCCGTCTCCGGCATGTAGACGCTGATAGGGAGGCCATTGATGGAGCTGCAGGTGTTCTCCATGTATGTCAGAGATGCTTTTTTGTCCCTTCTTCTTTGACAGCTTCAACACAGGGTCCCACCGGGCGTGCCAAAAAATGTTAGAACAGAAATTATGACCGTTGACCGGGACTGTAATCAAGGTCAAAATTTTATTTCCACATTTAAGAATCAGGAGATTGTGGTTTTTTGTTCAACTCCTTCGAATGATCGAATCAGAGGTGTTGAAGTGTACAAAGAAAATATTTTGTGGTTGATGGTGGAGTTGATGGAAATGGAAAATGGGAATAATGGAAAATGGAAAATGGGAAGTGGAGGACGAAAAATGGAATTCTATGTTAAATCTACTCCTATTTTAGGTAGATCTACTCCTAGGAAATTAAATATGGTAGCACTACTCCTAGGAAAATATGATAATTCTACTGCTATGGAAGACATTAATGTAGCACTACTCCTAGAAATGAAGGACGTTGTAGGAATTTAAAGGAAGGAAAATGCTTCATTGCTGAATTTAAAAGGCTACATAATGATAAAAAGTTTGGTGGCCGGAGCCGAATTTAAAAGGCTACATTGCTAGTAAATATAAAAAGACTATATGAAGATAAAAAGCAGTTTTGTTTTGATGGCGGGGGCCCTTTTTTCTTCTTCCTCTTGGCTATTTATAGGGCTTCTGGTAACTGATTTGGAAACTGTCAGGAAACCACTCTCCAGTTGCTGCAACTGTTGCTTTGAAAGTGGAAACCACCAGAACTGCATAACTGGTCTAAAACTGCTATGGAACCGCCACTAAACAACGCCTCCTGTCTTCCGCTGTATTTTTGCTGATTATAACCTTGGAATCTGGAAAAACTTTGAACATAAAAATTGTAGATCTTTAAATTAGCTTTCCAACGGTACCAGAAACGTCCAATTTGGACATCGGATGAGAAAGTTATGGCTAAAATACTTAGACTGCACTAATGGCCGATTAGTAAATCTGGACGATTTGAGATTTGGACGACAGAATTTTTGGACGATTGAGATTTGGACGATATCGTCCATTTTGGTCGATGACATCATCGTCCATTTTGGTCGATAACATAAATTCGTTCATTATTTAGCATTTTGCCACTGGTCACTTTAACTGCCAGTTTGGCATACTGAACGATGGAATCTGAAAATCTCGTCAACATGAAAGTTGTAGATTTTATCGTCCTCTTTCCAATGGTTCAAGAATCGACCAATTTGGACACTTGGTGTAAAAGTTATGGCCAAAATACTTCAGTTGTGTCAAAACTGAAGTATTTATTGGCTGATTGGCAATATTTACGAAATTGCCATTGATTGCCCAAATGGCTATATTTATAGCTAACAATTAGCTAATACAAAAGGCTGTTTGGTTGGCCACTGCATTAACTAATGCATGCATTAGCTAATGCAAAATGGGTCATTTTGACTGTTTTTGCTAATGCAGCATTGCATTTGCTAATGCAATGCAATGCAATGCATTGCATTAGCTAATGCAATGCAGTGCATTTTAAACAATGCATTGTATTAGCTAATACAAGTAACCAAACACCCCTGTAATCTTTTGTCTTTCTATAGTAGCATTTGACAAAGAAGATTACTTTAACATCCAAAAGTATATATGACACAATAGAGTCGATCCGGCGCACACGTTAATCCATGACTCATCGGAAATACGTGACCGGGAATGTCTTCATCGTTGACTCCGGCAACACCCTACCGGCGTCCCCATCTTCTCTTCCCTCTGATCCTGATCTCTACTTTCCTCTCATGAGCCCTTGAATCAACTATTCTTGTGGTTTTATATGAATAAACATTAAAACATTCAAGCTTTTTACATTATTGGTACATGTATTACATATGCCACGTCATCCCAGTCTCTTCCCCTCTCTTTCCCACGTCTAGTCTGATATCTAATCCACCACTCGTGACCTCAAATGTACTCATCATAGACTCCGACAACACGTTATGGACTTGTGACCACAAATGTTCAAAAAAAAAATAGACTCGACAACACGTAAGGACTTGTGACCACAAAATATCTTCGTCATCGACTCCGACGACCCTATCGATCCGTGTCCCCGTCTTCTCTTTTCTTTCATCTGTATACTTTTCTCAATGAATCAATTGCATATCCAAACTCGTGAAGTGTCGAATTTACACGGTTGTCGTTCAAAAGTACATTCTTTAAGAGCATCATACTTCCACGTCTCTATTCCAATTTTGATGTAATTTTATATAGTTTTATAATATAAAAAATTGGTTTTTGTCTTATTCATCCAATAATTTTTTCTATATTAATTCCTAATAATATTGAAAGTTTTAAAACTTAAATACGTTTGGTGGATAGGAAATTGGATAGGGAATGTGTTTTCATTCCCAACATATTCCCTATCCCGTTCTCTATCCCTAAATTTAAAAAATTGATTAAAAAATATTACCCAACAGATTTTCTATCCCCAAACTCATTCCCTATCTCATTCCCTAAATTCTTTAAAAATAACATAGCTCTAACTTGTGTCCTCAGCCTTCAGGCCTATCTACTCGAGGAGGGGGGGGGGGAAGAAACCTACTCAAACGTGCACCCAGATGCTATAGACCAAAGTTTTGATTCATGAACTTTGGTTAGTCCAACATCAGTGGTATAGAGGATAAGATTAAAGCGGTAGCATCATATCCTAATGGTTAACTGTTTACAATCCTTATCTCTCTTGTTTGTTGTACTTGCTCAACAGATTCTGTTTTTATTCTGTAACCAATACTATTATAAATAAATTGGCAACCACTACCCTTAGCAGTGGCAGAGAGCATTGCAGCAACATCATTCTTCTGTTTCTTCATGGTATCAGAAGCTTATCGAGACGCAAGTCCGATCCTTGGTACGTTGCATTTTACATCTCTATTATGTCTTCTTCAAGCCTACCGAGCACCCCTCTCCTACCCTCTTCTACTCCACCTCATATCAATCTCACCCATGTGGTCACTGTTAGGCTCACAAAGGATAACTATCTCCTTTGGAAAGCTCAAATAGTGCCATATTTTAGAGGTCAAAAGGTCTTTGACTATGTGACTGGCATGGTCAGGTGTCCTTCTCCTTTTCTTAATAGCTCTAGCACCGACACCTCTCCTGCTACATGTGAACCAAACCCAGCCTATGATCTTTGGATTTAGCAAGATCAAGTCATCCTCAGTTCTATCATGTCCTCCCTGTCAGAGGAAGTACTTGCCAAGGTGGTAGGCCTTTCCACCTCTTTTGACGTTTGGTCTGCTTTAGAGAGGATGTTTTCTTCTCATTCAAAAGCTCGAATGATGCAAATTCGATACCAACTTTCGACTGTTAAGAAAGGGGGCTCAACCATTTCTGACTACTTCCAGAAAGTCAAATCCCTCTCCGACACTCTTGCTGCTATTGGCCATCCACTTGACGAGTTCGATATAATCTCCTACTTATTAGCCGGACTTGATTCCTCTTATGATTCTTTGATTACTTCTATTACGACCAGGGTAGATCCCATGTCCATTGATGAGATCTATGGTCATCTTCTCACTCATGAACTCCGGCTTGAGCAGCAAAACTCTGTGGTTGAGTTATCCATTGGCTCGGCTAATGTAGCAATCAGAAATGAAGGGACTCGTCGCAAGACCTCCAATGCAGATTTGCAGCAGCGCTCACCTCAACATCAAAATAATCGGGGTCGTGGCCGTGGTCGTGGTCGTCATTTTTCTAGCAATTCTCCACGCCTGCTCTGCCAAGTTTGTGGCCGAACAGGTCACTCTGCTGCAGCTTGCTATCATCGTTATGATCATGCCTATCAAGGTGCTCCTCCGAACATGAGTGCATTTGTTGCTGCTTCTCAGACTCCACCTGATTCAATTTGGTACACGGACTCTGGTTGTACTAATCATATCACAAATGATATGCAAAACTTGAACCTCCAAGCTGATCCTTATCTTGGCACTGATCAGATTCAAGTGGGCGATGGTACAGGTTTATCAATTTCTCATATTGGTTCCTCCATATTTTCCTCGCCTACTGCCACATTTCATCTTGATAGTGTTCTTCATGTTCCTGACATTAAGCAGAATCTGATCTCTGTTTCTCAGTTTACTCGTGAGAATAATGTGTTTATTGAGTTTCACTCTGATTATTTTTGTGTGAAGGACGAACGCACTCGGAGAACTCTGCACCACGGCAAGACTAGACGCGGCCTCTATCCCTTGAATCTCCCGACTTCCTCACCAGTCTCGTTGCACGCTCTATCCTCCGTCCGTGTTCCCTTAGAAGTTTGGCACTCACGCCTTGGCCATGTTTCCTACCCAACGGTGAAGCATCTCGTGTCGAAACTTCAGCTTCCAATTTCCTCCAATAAAGTACCTTCTATATGCCCTGCATGTCAACAAGGCAAAAGTCATCGGTTACCTTTTGTTGAGTCCCAGTTTCAATCCACTACTCCACTAGAATTGTTATTTGCAGATGTTTGGGGTCCTGCACCTATTATGTCTGTAAATGGTCATAGATACTATGTTTCCTTTGTTGATCACTTTAGTAAATTCTTGTGGTTATTTCCAATTGCTCATAAATCAGACGTTCTCTCTATCTTTCGTACCTTTCAAATTCATATTGAACGTCAATTTAATTGCAAAATCAAAGCTGTTCAAACTGATGGTGGTGGTGAATTCCAACCCCTTCATAAATATTTTATGCAATGTGGTATTCAACACCGTATTACATGTCCTTATACTTCTCCCCAGAATGGGACAGTTGAACGGCGACATCGTCAAGTAGTTGAAACCGGGTTATCTCTTCTCTCTCATTCTTCTATTCCCCAGTCTCACTGGGTCGATGCTTTCACCATGGCCGCATACCTCATCAATCGCTTACCAAGCACTTCAATTGACTCTCAAACTCCTTTTGAAAAATTGTTTCGTCGCAAGCCAGATTACTCTCTCCTTCGCACCTTTGGTTGTGCTTGTTGGCCTTATTTGCGACCTTTCAATAAACACAAAATGGATTTCAGATCTCGCCTCTGTGTGTTTCTTGGGTATAGTCCATTTCATCGTGGGTTTCGGTGTCTTGACGTCTATTCACACAAGATCTTTTTATCTCGTCATGTTCTCTTTGATGAGCGTTATTTTCCTTTTTCCAAGTCACCAAAGTTATCTGCTCCTTCTATTCCTATCCATTCTGATCGTTCCCATCTTCCCAACTCCTTATTGTTACGATCTCCTCCAACTCAACCTTTGAATACTTCTCATTCTGCTACACCCTCAAATTCTGCTACACCCTCTATTTTAAACTTGTCCTTATCTTCTTCCACCTCCCCACCTTCATGCAGCTCCAGGTCACCCTCAAATTCTGCACTCCCATTCTCTCAGACAGGCGCCGTACCTAGTCGTGACGCTGGGCAAGTCTCCGTTCCGCATTCTCATCGAATGATCACACGTTCTCAGAATAATATAGTGCAGCCCCGTAACTTTAATGATGGCACCATTCGATACCCTCTACCTAAGGCCATGTTCACAAAGAAGTCTCTTGTTCCAGATGAGCCTACTTGTTACACCGACGCAGCTAAACATCATGAGTGGCGGACTGCTATGGACCAGGAATTCACTGCTCTTATGCATAATGGAACGTGGTCACTGGTACCTCGCCGGTCTGGTATGAATATTGTGGGGAACAAGTGGGTTTTTCGCAGCAAGTTTAATTCCGATGGAACTCTTAATCGCCGGAAAGCGCGTCTTGTTGCTAAGGGTTATCATCAGATGCCAGGGATTGATTATTCCGACACTTTTAGTCCGGTCATCAAACCCACTACCATCCGGCTGGTCCTATCTTATGCTGTCTCTAACAATTGGCCTATACGTCAGGTGGACGTGAACAACGCGTTTCTTCATGGGGTGTTAGATGAGGAAGTCTACATGCTCCAACCTCCAGGCTATATAAACTCCCAATTTCCTGACCATGTTTGTCGTCTTCACAAGGCGCTCTATGGTTTGAAGCAGGCCCCTCGTGCATGGTACGCTCGTCTCCAAGAAAAATTGTTGGATTATGGATTTCTTAACTCCGGATCCGACTCTTCCTTGTTCATCTACAACTTGCATGGTGTGCGGATATTTGTTCTCGTCTACGTTGATGATATTATTATTACTGGATCTCAATTCGCTGCCATTGACTCCTTTGTTCAATCTCTGCATTCCACATTTGCTCTCAAAGATCTTGGAGAACTTAATTATTTTCTGGGAGTTGAAGCTTCAAAGGTTTCCTCGGGGTTGTTCTTATCTCAACGCAGATATATCTTCAATTTACTACAGAAGACTAAAATGGCGGAAGCTAAGCCCGTATCGTCTCCAATGTCGTCCTCTTCCAACTTATCTAAATTTGATAGTCCCTCCTTCTCGGATTCCCAGCTTTACCGCAGCACCGTTGGCGCACTACAGTATCTCTCGTTGACTCGTCCCGACATCTCATTTTCTGTAAATAAGGTGTGCCAATATATGCATCATCCATCGGAGAATCATTGGTCTGCAGTTAAGCGAATCCTACGCTACCTTAAGAGCACTATCAATCATGGACTCCTTATTCGTCGCAGCTCATCTTTTCACCTTTCCGTTTTCACAGATGCGGATTGGGCTAGTTGTTCCGATGATAGAAAATCTACAAGTGCCTATTGTGTCTTTCTTGGTCCTAATCTTATCTCTTGGAGCTCAAAAAAACAACCCACGGTAGCTCGGTCTAGCACGGAGGCAGAATACAAAGCAGTAGCTAATGGAACTGCTGAATCACTTTGGATTCAATCTCTTTTAAAAGAGCTGGGTATCTTCCTCTCGCAGCCGCCGATTCTTTGGTGTGATAATGTCGGCGCTACATATGTCTCGGCCAATCCTATGTTTCATTCACGTATGAAACATGTTGCAATTGATTACCACTTTGTTCGAGAAAAAATTCGTCAGAAGACATTGAATATACGGTTCATTTCTAGCAAAGATCAGCTCGCGGATGCCTTAACAAAGCCACTTCCGCTACCTCGGTTTAGTTTGCTTCGCGACAAGCTGAATGTTCTTCCAGACCCGCTCAGCTTGAGGGGGAGTATAGAGGATAAGATTAAAGCGGTAGCATCATATCCTAATGGTTAACTGTTTACAATCCTTATCTCTCTTGTTTGTTGTACTTGCTCAACAGATTCTGTTTTTATTCTGTAACCAATACTATTATAAATAGATTGGCAACCACTACTCTTAGCAGTGGCAGAGAGCATTGCAGTAACATCATTCTTCTGTTTCTTCAAGTGGGACCTGCTTGCAGCCCAATATTCGCCATTCTTGCTTGACCTGGAAAATGGGAGCCCAATGCCCAGCCATCATACTATTCAAATAATTAATGAAAGGCTCTTGTAATTATAAGAGAGATCACCGTCTCCCTCAAAGAACAAGGGACAACTTACCTTTGCCATGGCTCCTCTCTTTGGCCATTTCCAACCGCTCCTCCTCTTCTGGCTACTACTAGCAGTAGGACCATCTCCTCTGGCTTTCGTAGCAGCTCAACCATCCGGAAAGATCATCCTGGGTTCATCTCTTACCACACAAGGCCCCAAAACATCCTGGCTCTCCTCCTCCGGCGACTTCGCCTTCGGCTTCCGCCCTCTTGAGTCCAACGCCGCCCTCTTCCTCCTCGCCATCTGGTTTGAAAACACTGCCAACAAGACCGTCGCCTGGTCCGCGAGCCTCGACTCCCCGGCTGCTGCCGGGTCGACTCTTACGCTCACGAGCGGTGGCCAGCTCCACCTTGTCGACCCGTCCGGCAGCATCATACAGCCGATCAACCCCACCACGCCGGCTGCCTATGCTGTCATGCAAGACACCGGCAACTTCATGCTTGTCGCCGCAGATGGCACGACAAGCTGGCAGAGCTTCGACAACCCCACCGATACCATGCTACCAAATCAGACGCTCCCGTTCGGCAGCCAACTCGTCTCTCGGCTCGAAGACACCGACTACACAGCCGGCCGGTTCAAGTTTGTTATGCAACAGGATGGCAACTTAGTGGCATACTTGATCGCCGTGCCCACCATGCAGCAATACTACCCATACTGGGCGAGCAACACCGTGAAACAAGGCAAGCAGCTCGTGTTTGATTCCTCAGGCGACATCTATCTGGAGTTTAGTAATAGATCCCGTATCAGCATAGCCTCGGGGGGCACAATAGAAGCAGCCGATTACTACCAGCGGGCGACGCTGGACCCCGATGGTATATTCAGGCGATACGCCTACCCCAAGAACAAGACTGCAGCCAAAGGAAGCTTCCCCGTCGGCGTCGGGTGGTCCCTGGTGTCCTTGCCCTTCCGGCCTTCGGATATATGCAATACCCTGAAGACGGATTTCGGCAGCGGGTTCTGCGGGTTCAATAGCTATTGCCGTACGGGCATCGATAGCAATACGACGGACTGCTACTGTCCCCCACAGTACTCCTTCTTCGATCCGGGCAGAAAATACAAAGGCTGCAAGCCGGACTTCGCAATACAGAGCTGCGACGAAGACGATTCAGGCCTTTACGAGTTCGAGTCCTTGCGCTCCATGGACTGGCCGTTGGCGGACTACGAGCACTACATCTCGACATCTGAAGACGGATGCAGAGCGCTTTGCCAGAGCGACTGCTTCTGTGCAGTCGCCATCTTCCGGGACGGGAATTGTTGGAAGAAGAGGCTGCCAATGTCAAACGGGAGGCTTGACACCAGTGATTCTGGAAAGGCTATGATCAAAGTGCGTAAAGCCAATCTGAGTTCTCTGCCCCAGCCAGCTCCGACTGAAGTTGTAGTGGAGAAACAAAGGAAGACGGCAATCATCATAGGCAGTTCCCTTCTCAGCAGCTCCGTCCTGGTGAGTGTTCTCCTGCTGATGATCTTCTTCTACAACTCCAGCAAAAGGAAGCACAATATCCGGCCGGGGACGAGCATGCCGGGGTTGAGCCTGAAGTCTTTCACCTACAAGGAGCTCAAGGAAGCCACCAAGGGATTCAAGGAGGAGCTCGGCAGGGGTGCCCACAGCACCGTGTACAAAGGCTTCTTGGCGGTGACAGGGTCGATTGCGGTTAAGAAACTAGACAAGATCTACGAGGACAGCGAGAAGGAATTCTCAGCAGAAGTCCAGTCGATCGGCCAGACCCACCACAAGAACCTTGTAAGATTGCTCGGATCCTGCGACGACGGCCCAAGCCACCTTCTGGTGTATGAGTTCATGAGCAATGGCTCCTTGACGGAATTCCTCTTTGGAGACGAGAAGCCTGAATGGAACCAAAGAGTTCGGATAGTGCTGGGGGTTGCAAGGGGTCTCTTGTACTTGCATGAAGAGTGCAGCAAACAGATCATCCACTGTGACATCAAGTCTCAGAACATACTTCTCGACGACAACTTGGTGGCAAGGATCTCAGATTTTGGGCTGGCGAAGCTTCTCGGAGCGGACCAGACGAGGACAAACACCGGCATCAGAGGAACGAAGGGGTACGTTGCGCCAGAGTGGTTCAACAACAGGCCAATCACGGCCAAGGTCGATGTGTACAGCTTCGGAGTCCTGCTGTTGGAGATCATATGTTGGAGAAAGAATCTACTGCACGACCAACCCTATGAAGAGGCAGCCGTGCTTGTCGACTGGGCTTACGACTGTTACCGAGAAGGGCGCCTGGACCTTTTGGTTCCCATGGAGGACGAAGAGGCCATGGCGGACATGAGGAGGGTGGAGATGTTCTTGATGGTGGCCATCTGGTGCATCCAAGAAGACCCATCTCTGAGGCCTTCCATGCATACTGTGACTCGAATGCTGGATGGAAGTATCATAGTTCCCGTGCCACCTGATCCTTGCTCACAAATGAGTTTACTACAGTGAAGGACTACAATGTTTTCCATGTCATAAGCTTAGTTTTTCTATTGTAGCATTCGATCAAGACATTTCATATGTTAACTACCATGAAATATTGAGTTCACTGTTCCGAATAAGGAATTGGATGCTCTCCTGGGAGCAAAAGAAGTGATGAATATAGTAGGCTACCAGTATCTTTCTATGTAAACCTATTTTTTCAACTGATAATTATCATTTAATCTCATTTGGAGATCTAATTATGAACCAAACGGGTCTAATTAGTGTTTCAATTGTACCATTTTATCAAGAAAAAAATGTCGTGACATGCAAACGTTCACATGTCTAATGTGCAATTACCTAGAAATTTCTAGCGCTCAGATTGCAAACTTTTAGAAGCTCACAGGCATTTCTATAGATCGCATATATAAATATACTGGGAGATGTAAGCATGGTGTCATACTGAAGAGATCACGGGACCTGTAAATTAATGAAGGAGGTCGTCCAAGCCCAATTTGTTCTCTCACTGTCTTTGGTCATCAATGCTCAAGAAAGGACTTCAATGGATCAAATAACTATTTGACTCAGTAGCATACTATTTTCTGGCTCCCCTGAACTAGCGTGTGGAATGGCATCCAGACTCTCTTAATATTGAGTCTTTGCATGCCCTCTGTCTTTAACCCTGACCCGAGAGGCTAGAAACAACGCAAGCATGGAAGACGCGTCTTCTAGTTACTACTGACAGAGACCTATGAGTCGTCCTGTGTGAATGGAAACAGCTGTTCTAGATATTCCAATAAAGACTAGAATCAACACCAGACATATGGTATTCTACCATCAAAGGTTGCTGTAGATTTAGATTACTCTGTATGAATCTAAGAAAGTAATTGCATAACAATGTTGACGAGAACTTACTCGTTAGTCTAGGATCTTCTTCTCCTCTGTTTCACGTGTGATCCAAGTGATCTTGTTACTAGAACAAGATTTTCAATCCACAGCCCAAGTTCCAAAACCACTGTCTTCTTCACTGCTCCTTCTCTTATCAGTTCTCTGTTCTCTTCTTAGTTCACACAGAAGATCACTTGACGGGAAGAGTTCTACTTCTCTGAACCGATGCTTGGCAGTTCCCGAGCGGTTTAGATAACCGTTATCTAAACCGTTCAATCTGGTTTAAATGGGTTAAACCAATTAGGTTTGAGTCTAGCCATCATTAGCGACCCTAACCTATTTATAAACCAACATCTCCCACTCGCCGATGATGAGCTGGATCTATCCAGTAGTGTAGACAGAACTTGGATTTTTCAAGAATCCATTCATACAAGGAAAAATGGGCCGTGCGACCTTAAAGCACACAAATGATGGGAGCTCCAATATAGAAACCGGTTAAGGTCATAAAGGAGACATCAACCATATTGACGAAGTAAAAAATAATTGAAACATGTACTTTAGTACCCCAAACATTTTTAGCTACACATAACCGAGTATGACTAGATCCCTCAGAAGTCCAATACTCGTTACTCTCTTATTACAGATATTCACAATCATGTCCTACTTTTTCAAGTGACATTATTGTCCGGCCGGAGAATATGAGTAACAGGTGTAAAACTAAATTTGCTCTTTCTTTTGCCCTCATATCATTAGGATCAGAATTAATTCGCTTTCCCAGTAGTGCTCCTTTAGATCGAATCGACTTATGATCATAGGTAACACTCTAAAGTAGCAAACATTAATCCTTTCACTTTGTGATATAGTCAAAAGTTATAAAGGGTAACATTTGAGATCTAAATTAAGATCTCCAGGACTCACACAGTAAAGAAGCAGGGAACCATTCTATACTTCCTGATAGGTCGGCAAGCACATGCAGTATGAAATGCATGTTACGGTGGAGCTTCTCTTTTCTTTTACTAAGATAAAGAGTGTGTGTCATTGCTCTTCTTAAGTAATAACACCATACAAGTCTTAGTCTTGTCGCCAAACTAACTCGGGCGCCAAACTTGAAATTTCTATCTGTTCACTGTCTACAGCGCCAGATTAAAATTTCACACTTGGCTTCAATTGATAAACTCATGGATATATATAGTGGGATATTATCTATGTTGATTCTATTAGAATCTCATCTTGGTTTTAACCAAGGCGATTTAAATTTAAACTAAACTTGCTCCCACTGCGCCTAAAGTCGCTTTCAAAGCAATTAGTTCAAATTGTCTCATCTCTGCTCACTCTCTAAGCGCCAGAGGTGATTGTTCGTGTGAGTGAACCAATCTTCGCCTATTGACATACAATATCAAACTGTACTAGTTGTCATTTACAGTAAGACATCAAAAAATAATTTGAATGAATTTTACCACTCATAAGGCAAAAAACAAATTTCATTCAAATTAACTGTAAGGTACTACAAGTGAACCATTTGACCAAATTAAATAACATTCACATTCTACACAAGCCTAGAGATTTTACATGTCCAATAAATGAATCTCTAGCTATTGGCTTGGTGAAAGGATCAGCAATCATATTTTTTGTAGAAATGTGTTTCATGATCACCTCCTTTTGTGTAATCATGTCTCTAACATAATGATATCTAATTTGAATATGTTTGGTTTTTCCATGATACTTAGGATCCTTAGCATAGGCCAACGCAGCCATGCTGTCAGAGAAAATTGTCACTGGTTCTGATGCTGATTTGACAATTTCTAAATGTTGTAGGAACCTTCTTAACCAAACCGCTTCTTGTATAGCAGAGGAACATGCTATGTATTCTGCCTCCATGGTAGACAAGGCAATACAGAATTGTTTCTTGCTACTCCAAGATATAGCACAACCATACAACAAGAATGCATACCCTGAAGTTGATTTGCGCTTATCTATGTCACCACCCCAATCAGCATCAGTATAACCAACTAAGCGCAAATCCTTTCCTTGATAGCACAACACAAAATCTGATGTTCCTTTTAGATACCGCAAAATTCTCTTGACTGCCTTCCAATGTTTAATTTCTGGATTTGACTGATATCTGCTTACCAGCCCAACAGCGTAGCATATGTCGGGACGTGTGCACATCATTGCATACATCAAACTACCGACAACACTGGAATAAGATACATTAGACATTTTTGTTTTTCTTCTGGAGTCTTAGGACACATGTCTATACTTAAGCTCGAATTTCTTTCAACTGGTGTGTCCATCGGCTTGCAATTGTGCATGTGAAAACGCTCTAACATCGTTTTGATGTAAGTCTCTTGAGATAAACCCAAGAGCCTTCTAGCGCGATCCCTTAGAATTTTCACACCCAGCACAAAGTTTGCTTCACCCATGTCTTTCATCTCGAAATTTGATGATAACCACTTACAAAATGACGAAACCATTCTTTGAACGTTTCACATATACACAATGGTCCTCTTCCATCATTGCAAACTTATCCATTAGAATAGCTTGATGAAATTTGTGGTTCCATTGTCTAGATGCTTGTTTGAGACCATATATGGATCTTTTAAGCTTGCAAACTTTGCGCTCATTACCTTTAGATTCAAACCCTATAGGTTGATCCATATATATCTCTTCATCTAGTTCCCCATTGAGAAATGCAGTTTTAACGTCCATTTGGTAAAGGTCTAAGTCCATTTGAGCGACAATGGCTAAGATGAGGCGAATTGAAGCAAACCTTACTACTGGTGAGAAGGTTTCTTCATAATCAATTCCCTCCTTTTGGGTATAGCCTTTGGCCACTAGTCGGGCCTTGTATTTATCAATAGTCCCATCCGCCTTGCGTTTAATCTTAAGAACCCATTTATTCCCAATTGATTTACGTCCTGGCGGTAAGTCTACTAATTCCCAAACTCGATTGGTTTTCATAGACTCCATTTCCTCCTCCATAGCTTTAATCCATTCCCCAGCTTTAGAACTCGAAAGAGCTGCTTGAACAGTCTTAGGTTCCTCTTCATCCTGTGGAGCAACCATAAAAGCTTGAACAGTCTTAGGTTCCTCTTCATCCTGTGGAGCAACCATAAAAGCTTCCCCCTAAATCTCAAATCGACGACGATGAATCTTTTCACGGATACTCCTACGAGGTTGAGATTGATCATGATCATGCTCCATATGAGTGATATCATTGCTCCCACTAACCGCTACTTGTTCAAGAATTTCTTCCTCAACTATTCGGTTGGGTGCTTTATCAGTTAGATCATCTATCTCATAAAGATGAAAATCCTCAATAACCTCTTCTCATTTAGGGAATTCCTTTTCTAAGAAAATAACATCTCGTGTGAGGACCTGCCCCTCTTTTCCCTTTTGGCTTGTGTTGACTCCAAGGGCAATTTGGGAAATTGCGCCTTGGCGGTCGTTCCACACTGGGTGTGCACACACAGACCTTATTTGATGCTTGTGTTTGTTAGAAAGGTTAGGTGGGACCTAGTTTGGGAGTTCTGGGCTTGGGCCCGTTTCCCAGCCCAAGTTTGCACTTCTGGGCAGGGAGGATCGATCCTTTGGTCGTGGAGGATCGATCCTACCTGTGCCTGGAAGTCTTTGTCGGTGGCTTTCGAAGGACGGCCACCGCGGTGGCCGTCGCTTCCCCTGTCAGGGGAGGGAAGACTTTCCCTCCCCTCCCCCAGCTTTTCCCCGCATTCGCCGGCTTTCCCCGGCCTTACCCCGCCCCCTTCCCCTGCTCTTTTCTTTTTCTTCCTTCTTCTTCCCCGCGAGAGCTCTGCTTTCCCTGTTCCGGCCGCCCCTTTTCCTCCTCCGTTCTCCCTCCTCCGGCCACCGTTCTCGGAGCTTGAAGGCTCGTTGGAACCGTGACGGCGTGAGGAAGATCCTTGGCTAGGCTTCGTGGATCGAAGCTGCTCTGAGGAGGTAGGGATCTCACTCAAACCTCCGGCTTGCTTTGAGGGTTTAAATCCGGGTTTTGTTTTCAATAGATCTCCTTGTGGAGTTGTTGGTTTCCGGTTTTGAAGCCATGAGTAGCTTCGTGTTGCTCAGATCTACCAGCCCATTAAGTTTGGTGAGGTTTGGTTGTGTCTTCCGGCGGCGTTTCCGGCCGAAAGCACGCCGGAACCCATCAGGATCGATCCTCCTGAGAGGAAGGATCGGTCCTTCTGGTGTTGGCTTGCTGCGCCCAGCACATGATCGATCTTCTTATGGGAGGAGATCGATCATGGGGCCTGGGTTAGCAGGGATACCCTTCGTCCCGAGAATGATCGATCTTCCTAGGAGGAAGGATCGATCTTCCTTGGTGCGACTGGAAGGGCGCCCTCTGTCACCAAAAAGATCGATCTTCCTGTGAGGAATGATCAATCTTCTTTGGCTCGACAGTGAGGGAAGCTCACTGTTGCTTGAATGATCGATCCTTTCTTGGTGAGGATCGATCCTTCAGTAGCAGAGAGGGTTTTCGAGGGTTTTGCCCGCGGGGCTACGCATGTAAGTGGATTTTGACGGTTTTGCCCTTAGGGCTTCTATGTTTTACATCATGCTTGAATGTTTACTGCTTTGTGGTTAACCGAGGGAGTAATGAACCCTCGGGAATGCTTAGCGTAACTGGGCCATGGGTTATGCCCTTTTATCGCTTTGTGGTGAACCGAAGGAAGTCATGATCCTCGGGAGTGTTTAGAATAAATGGGCCGAAGGTGTGCCTTTGCTGTGTTGCATGTTACCGCTTTATTTTATATCCTGCCCTGCTCCTGTGCATTAGACATACAAGGTTGGACTGGGTGGGGTTGACCCGTGGACTCCGGTGATCTAGGACTAAGCGTGGGATGCCGTTACCCCGGTAAGGGTGTCCTACAAGTATCGTCCGGCCCACCCTGTGTCAAGGACCGTCGGAGGTAGCCCAGTCCTTGAGCAGTGGTTATCGGAGGGACGTAGGTTGGACAGGAACCCTGGGGAGGGGAAGGACATCGATGGGATCGATGGACTCCCTGGCTAGGCTTAGTCTTGGGTCAGGAGTTAGGGGTCCTGTTGGCTCTGTGGCTTGGAGTACTGAGAGATGGTAGTCTTAACCTCGGTCGTTCCGCCAAGTGTGGAGATCCCGCTTGGGGAAGGGTGTCCTACCAGTAGCGTCATGTCCACCCTGTGTCAGGGATTGTCGGAGTTGCCCACCCCTGAGCAGTGGTTGTCGGAGGGGCGTACTTGGGACAGGAATCCTTCGGGCTAGTGACGGGATTTATGGGATCCTTGGCAAGTCTCAGTACTTAGCCTCAGGGTTGGTTCGTTGGGTTTGCCTTCTTAGCGGGAGTGGTAGAGTAGGACCATGCTGAGATGTTGCTCATTCCTACCTGGACTGTGTGTTTGCAGGTGCGGGTCCCCGTTCTCCTCCGGTGCTTCCCCGTCGGCCGTCTCGTGGCAGCGTGCCGGATCCTGACCATGTCTGAGGGTCAGGATGGGTTCGTTTGTGCGTTCGCTGAGACCCCGGTGGGTAGTGTAGCTTCTTTTTGGGGACTGTTGATCCCTTGCAGCTTGTTGTACTAAACCTTTGTTAACTCTTTTATTACTGTTTTGTAATAAATGTTAATAGTTGTTGTTTAGTCCTCTGCTTCCGCTTGTGCCTGTTGGCAGCTGTTTCCGCCAGCTGTCCTTTAGTCTCAACTGTTTTCGCCAGTTGAGGCTAGTGGTTGTAGGCTTTTCCCCTCGCGGTCCCGGCCCGGGTGCGCTCTGCGGGTCGGGGCGCGACATATCGTGACTCAATTTCTGTAACTCTCCCATCATTTTTTTCACCCGGAAACACAAATCCTTTGGAATTCTCCGAGTATCTTATAAAGATACATTTCTTCCCCCTAGGACCAAGTTTTCCATATTGGTGAGAAATTATGTGTACATAAGCTGCACAACCCCAAGGATGCAAATTACCTAAATTAGGCTTTTCGTCATTCCATAATTCATATGGGGTGGAGGATACAGTTTTAGAGGGCACACGATTAAGTATATAGGCAACAGTTAATAATGCATCTCCCCAAAATGAAATAAGCAAATTAGCTTGTGCCATCATTGACCTAACCATGTCTAATAGGGTTCTATTCCTTCTTTCTGCTACTCCATTTTGTTGTGGAGTATAAGGAATAGTTAGCTGTCTAGCTATGCCATTTTCATCACAAAAACATTTAAATTGATCAGATAGATATTCACGACCTCGATCAGTCCTAAGAGATTTGATATTTGTGTTTAACTGATTCTCAACCAACCTAGTATAACGTATGAAGCAATCTAATGCTTCAGACTTATGAGAGATCAAATAAACATGTCCAAATCTTGTGAAATCATCTATAAATGTGATGAAATAGAAAGCTCCATGCCTAGCCCTCACATTCATTGGGCCACAGATGTCAGAATGAATTAATTGCAATGGTGTTGTGGCTCTTTTGGCTTTACCAAATGGTAATCTTGTTGATTTTCCAGCAAGACAATGCTCACAAGTTGGTAAATCGACTTTAGCTAGTGAGCCTAATAGGCCTTCTCTAGCCAACCTATTAAGTCGATCCTGCCCAATATGTCCTAATCTAGCATGCCATAGAAGACCATCTACAACAATACTAGAATTACCAACAACATAAACGGTAGCATTGTCTATTATATCAATAGGTACGGTGTCCATCACCATAAAACCATCTAGTACAAAACCACAACCATAGTAAACATTGTCTAGAAACACCTTAACAGAGTTGTCCACAAACATAATACGAAATCCTAATTTCAAAAGAACAAACACAGAATTTAAATTTCGTCGAACTTCCGGAGCGTAAAGCACGTCATGAAGATATAGAGTGCGACCACCCCGCAACACTAGCTTGCAGGTACCGATCCTATGCACTTCAACGGAAGCATTATTCCCCATGTATATGCGTCTACTTCCCTTCGGTAATCGATGAAATTCCACGAAGGTGGTTCTATCCCTTGCTATATGGTTTGTTGCTGCTGAGCCTACAGTCAAGAAAGGAACAGTTTCAGCCAACATCAAACAGCTACTAACAAATAAGTTAGAGGGAGTAGGCATAGCATATAGTACCTTCGGCTCAGTGCATTCACGAGCGAAGTGTCCCATCTTGCCACAATTAAAGCAATTCTTGCTTTTCTTGTCTTTTTGACCACCACGTTTGCCTCTCTTGCGCTTGTCATTCTTTGGACCTAGTCCATCCACTTTGCCTTTACCTTTGAAGTTTTTACCTTTACCTCGTTTGCGCTTAAAGCCCGAAGCCTTTCGCGATGAGGATTCAATCATAAAAGCTTCATCAATAGGTTTCTCAACATAAAGACGATCTTCTTCTAACTCGACATGACGTGCAACATCATCAAAAGTCTTGATGTTGTCATTATGAGTAAGATTAGTCTTCATATGCTCCCAAGAACCAGGTAAAGTACGGATTACTGCTTGGACTTGTTGTTCGTCAGTCATTTCATGTCCAGCAATCCTCAATTCACTGATCATATTCGACATGATTGTCAGATGCTGCCTCATCGAATGATGTTGGCGCTTCTTGTACCTGTCGAAATTGAGGGTTAACTGACGAAGTCGAGTAGTAGAGGTTCCTCCATACTGGACTTTAACAGCATCCCAAACAGCCATGGTTGAATGATGCTTTTCAAAACGAAGCATCAAGTCATTTCTCATGCTGCTCAGCATCAATATGCGAGAAACTCTATCCTTGCGCCTATAAGCTTGATAGAGTTCTAGATTACGCCGATGCTGAGCAGTTGTGCCTTGCTCAAGTTCAACCATAGGTTATGTTATAGTTTCTAGCATGTCCTGTTCTTCCAGGAGATACTGAATTTTCCTATGCCATATGTCATAGTTTTTCTCATTCAGTTTGTCCCCCTGATTCAAATCAGCGATAATGCTCTTTGTCGCAACCATTTTAATTTAGAGACAACAAATTAGCATAAGGAACTAGCACAATAATATCTTATAGAATCTTGATGCAATTAAGTAAAAATAATCTAACATATGTAATAGTAACGAAAAAGAATATTTATAACATTCTATCAATTCCTAAATACATAGCCGAACTATTAATACTTAATCCATAATTGCGCAAGAGTTCAATTTTTAGGCGAAAAAGAGATTTCACTCGTAATATTCCCATGATATCATGCTCAAAAATAGCCCAACAAAAAAAAACTTCATTAATTAACATGATATCTACATATACAAAGAGCATAAAGATAGTATTCACATATACAACAAGTGACTCAGATCAATCTATGCCCTAGTGCAGCTTGGATTTCTTAGGAGGAGGGGTGCCATCAGACTCAATCTCAGATACCTGTTTAAGATCCTCTTCAGGCTCATATGATTCAGTCACAGAATCCTCACTAGGAGACTTAGTGAGATCAGATTCAGTATCAGAAAACTCGCTAGGAATATCCTCTCCTTGCTAAGCTAAAAATGCATTAGAAGAACCATAGAGATCTGCAAAAAACATGTCACCAAAACAGCTTTTCACTATCACATTATCCATCTTCCTTATCCAAGGAAAATTGCTTGCATTGTGATTTGTTCTTCTTGCACTTTGATAACTATGAGCATATGAAAGAGACGTTGAGCGATATATGTTCCTTTGAACATTTCGCTCTATCTCTCCTTCTATTTTTCGAGTTATATTGTTGAAATGTAAACCACCAAGTTGCTTCTTTAGCTCCTTGGTGACTACTTCCAACGACTCAGGTAGAGAATCAAGCAAGATTTCCATTTTCCGATCTATGTGTAGCTGAATCCCATACTCCTTAGAAAGATAGTAGAGCTTTCTCCACATATTGTGAGTATGTAAGGTCAATGTGTCCCCATCTTCCATCTTATAGGCCAACACACTTTCTAATGAATAGTCCTCCACTGCATAGAGTTGGGCATAACTAATCAAGAGACTTGTTCTATGACTTAGAATGCACTGACAACTAAAAAACAGTCATTTGTAATACGCTGGGAAAAAAAATGACATGAACTAACAAAAAAAAAAAGAAACCGAGAGTAGGACAGTCTATTGATTTCTAGCTTCAGGATGGCAGTGGTTTTCAACCGTTGCAATAAGTCAAAATAGTCAAGCCCACTGTCAATTGATGTCACTCTACTAAATTTAATTGTAGAGAACAATCTTTTTCAATAGTAGACAAGTCAAACTAACTCTCTATGTCAGTGTCTCAGCAAACCCCACGTGACTAGGGATGGCAATTTGCCCCACCCCGACGGGGTCCCGCCCCGCCCCGTCCCTAATGGGGCGGGGTCGGGGGGTCCTAAACGGGGTCGGAATCGGGGTTGGGGGAAATGTGTAAAACCCCGATCAGGGTCGGGGCGGGGTCGGGGTAGGACACCCCCGTCCCGCCCCACCCCGATTAGATATTTATAATAATTAATATAGTGATATATTACCCCACAATAATTCATTTTCCTAAAAAGTATTAACTTAATCATGTATGGATAATATTTTTGAGTTATTATTGATACAATTTATGTTCGTATCATTTTATATAGAAAAGTTTTGTTTGGATTGTTTTTTAAAATGATAAATCTTTAATGTATTATTAAATATAATATATTTAATGAGTTAAAAAAAATTTGAGCGGGGCGGGGTGGGGGCGGGGTCGGGGTCGGGGTCGGGGTGTAGTCACTATCGGGACGGGACGGGGCGGAGTTTTAGGTTGGGTTGCGGGGTCGGGGTCGGGGGAAGGGGGACCCCGCCCCACCCCGCCCCGTTGCCATCCCTTGACGTGACTGTCCCCCTTATATTTAATAGCTCCAACTCCAATCTAAAAAACCAATCTCAACTCCAACCTCAGATCTGGCCTCAAACGGCGCTCAAGGCCGTCCTTCCTTAGTATCAACATCCCGGAGAGTCCACCGCTCTCCGTTGCCTCTACTCTTGCCCCCAAAGGAACGGAGATCAGACGGACAAGATCCGATCCGATGAGGTGCATCATGGTCAAACACCAGGGTTGTGGATGAACGCCTTGGCGTCGCCTAATCGGAGAATGAAGGTCGTGCCTTCTGCGTCGCCGGGGAGCCGCACACCACTTGCAGCGGCCACTCCCGCCCCCCACAGACGCCGCCTCCTTATCTACGAAGGTAGTGAGGATCCCTCCTCTCGGCGTCGTGGTTGGCGATGCACTCGACTAAGAAGATCGGCGACGAAGGCGTAGTCGAGGGAGGTGGCGATTCGGTGCTCACGACGAATCGGAGATCCCCAACCCAATCGTTCGCCTGAAACCCAAAACCCATTCGTCCAGGTCTGTCTTTGCCACTGACTAAATTCCCGTTCTCATTCCCACCACCGATTAAATTCGGCATCGATTGAGAAGAAGAAAAAAACACGGATTCACGAAAACAGATGTACTAGCTCTGATACCAATGTAGATTTAGATTACTCTGTATGAATCTAGGAAAGTAATTGCATAACAATGTTGACGAGAACTTACTCGTTAGCCTAGGATCTTCTCCTCCTCTATTTCACGTGTGATCCATGTGATCTTGTTACTAGATCAAGATTTCCAATCCACAGCTCAAGTTCCAAAACCACTGTCTTCTTCACTGCTCCTTCTCTTATCAGTTCTCTGTAATCTTCTTAGTTCACACAGAAGATTACTCGACGGGAAGAGTTCTACTTCTCTGAACCGATGCTTGGCAGTTCCCGAGCGGTTTAGATAACCGTTATCTAAACCGTTCAATCTGGTTTAAATGGGTTAAACCAGTTAGGCTTGAGTCTAGCCATCATTAGCGACCCTAACCTATTTATAAACCAACAGTTGCCTATAACAACTGAGACTTTATCGGCTGCAGTTACAAAAGGAAGTTTAGTTCAGGTTGGTTTTTGACTAGGGAAAACACGCCTGTCCCTATAGTTCTTGTTACTGTTTCTAGTGCAATAAGTTCAGTCACTAAATTGATCAAAAATTTCAAATAAGCATCTCTTCCCAATTACAAATTAAGTTGTAATGACGTAGATATTAGAACCATGCATACCACAGATATTAGATAAAAGGCTCTCCAGAATATACAACTTATTAGAGATCATAGCCGGTTTTGATCTTCTACAATAATATCTCCTGTTAGTTCCTCCTTTTGAAAGAAATCAGAGTAGCCCACAAAGAACGTAGAACTTTTACCACGACACTAAGATATTATAGAAAGCAAAAGATCATTTGAACCTCATACTTCAGGGGAAGTGTAGCTAAAGTTCACCAATTTCTTGGACAGTAGTACATTTAGGATTGGCATAACCATAAACCCTAGTTAGTTTCTCATTTAGTGCACTCGATCGCGACCAATGCATAGCTTAAGCTGCTCAACAATTCACGGAGTTCCCTCATTTTCTCCGATTGAATTAAGATTTCAAAATTTATACACGGATTCATCTTAAGATCGGGTGAGCAAATCGCGCAGCATGTATGTATGCTCTAACTCTGTTCCAAAAGCCAGCAAAAATATATCTCTAGTTCTGATGTAGATCGGCGGAGAAATCCAGGACCGGGACCTCATGTTGTCTTTTTGGCGATTAGCTTCTGATTTTAGCGAGGTACTTTTTGTTCATATCCCTCGGGAGTTCAATTACGAGGCCGATGTTTTGACGACCTCAGTCTGCGGGAATATACCAATCCCCTAATCTGAGACCTTGTTGTTATTGTTTCTTCTTGTTTTTTTTTTCTTGTACACTCAGTCTTTGGGCTCAACTAATCAAGAAAAAAAAAAGATCGGCGGAGAAATCCAGCAAAACCCTAAAAAAACAAAAGAAAGAGATTTTTATAGAATCTAAGGAACAGGATGATAATTATGTTTTTTTTCTGAAAGAAAAATATGAAATAAAACCTAAAATTTAACAATATATGCAATTCTCCACCAAGAACTGGAATATATATATCCAAGAACACACTGGAGGTCGGTGATGACCATATATTATTCTCACGCGCTGTTGTGCAAGAAAGACTCGTGATACTTAAGAACAAGAATGGAACCCACCGACCCTCTTATTAGATGCAAAGGTGTTGATTTTTCCTCCCATGAGATGACGGCAGCAAGAGAAGGATCGATCCTTCCAGTCATGTAGGATCGATCTCTCTTTGATATTTATCGGCGGATCGATCCATCTTTCCAAAGATGGATCGATCCTACTCGGTAAACAAAAGAGACAGAGGGCACCTGTTTGTAAAGATCAATGTTGGATCGATCCGAAGATCGATCCTCTTCGGGATGCTGAGATTTTGAAGGGCGGATCGATCACTCCTATATAGTATGATCGATCCTCCTCGGGAGGTTGGAATTCATCGATCTCAAGCATACTAGGATCGATCTTTCCCTTGAGTGGGATCGATCCCTCTCTATTGGATGGGCAAATCCGATGGCTCAGATTTAATCCGGATTTGTATTCATTGGAGGCTATAAATAGAGTGCTTCTTGGATTTCTTTTGTGTGGTAGAGATGTTATTGAGAGGATTGTGAGAGGTGTGAGAGTAGGCAACCCTAGAGAGAGATCTCTTTGTCTCTGCTAGGGTTTGGGCTTTGTAATCTCTCTCTCATAGTGAAGATTTCCTCTGCTTCCCGTGGTTTTTTCCTTCCAGCTGTTGCTGGTAGGTTTTTCCACGTAAATCATTGTCTCCACTTTTTCCTTTTCTTTGTGATTTGGTTGTTTCTCTTTCGCTGCGACATCCCCGTCATTATCTGGCGTATCTTCGGCATCGCCGGGACCCCTCAAATTCCCCAACATAAGGATCATATAAATGATCTCTTTGTGGGTGCTCATGCAAGTTTAAAGTAGGATTCGTGTCAGCCTTAGAAGTCAGATAGTTTGGATAAGGGAGGCAACCAACTACGTACGAAGTTCCAAGGAAGGGCCCTTCTGTGCGTGGACAAGATGCTCAATCATCCATATATAATAGGAGATGAAACAAACGAATCAAGGTTCTTTATGTTGAATTTTTGGCTCGTTTCTCAACACCCGATCGATCGGAGTCTGCATGATCGATCTGACTCGTTTCACAACATAGGATCGATCCGTCTCTATAGAGCGATCGATCCTACTTTGCAATTTTCCCAGACAGAGGACGCATTATTAGAGAAGTCTTCACCCGATCGATCCGTCTATCGATCTTACTCGCAGTGGCAGCTCTACGGATATATAGGATCGATCTTCCTTTCATGAAGGATCGATCCTACTTTGGGAGCGATCGATCCGTCTCTATAGTAGGATCGATCGGCTTCGTGAATTCCAAAATCCGTCGAAGCTGAAGGAAACAGATCGATCCTTCCTCTATAGAGGGATCGATCCTTCCCTATTTGATGGAAAATCTGATGGCTTAGATTTAATCCGGATTTGGGTTTATTGGGGGATATAAATAGAGTGTTTGTAACCCTAATATCTAAGGGGGAATAATAGGGTTTTGGAGAGAGCTTGAGAGCCTTTTGGATAGAGGCTTTTGCCCTACTTTGTGCTCCTTCATCTTGATTAGTGGATTGATCTCGCCGTGCCGCCCGTGGATGTAGGCTATTGCCGAACCACGTTAAACCCTTGTGTGCTTAGTGTGTTCTCTATTTTCTCTCCCTCTATTCTTTGGTGTGGTTTAGTTTTCTTCTCGTTTGTTGGTGGATTTTTACATTGGGGGTGTCTTCCGACGCAACACTTTAGGTTCACATGATCTACAGTGACATGCACTAACTAATGTTTAGAGCTTGTCATTGCTTTTGCAGGGATGCCCACATAATGTATGACAAATTGAGCCTCAGGTTTTTGTTTTCCTTTCTTTTTTAGACAGTGTGAAGGATATATATAGTTAATTTGATGTGTATATGCCATGCATAGTTTTATATTGTATATATTATATAATATATGTTTAACTTGAAGTTCTAGTAGAGAAAGAGTTTCATGGCCTTCAAAGTCAGAGTTTCACAGCCTTAAAATTTCAATTATCCTCCACTTTTCTTTTCATTTTTGTCAGGGTTTATACAATTTGTTTTTCTTACTGGAAATTTTTATGGTTTCTAAGGTTTCCACTGTTCGTTTGGGCATCCGAGAAGAAATTATTAGTTTCACATGCCTTAAGTCCCTGCCCCAAACACCAAAAGTAATCATTACTACTTTATCCCTATTCCACCTACCATCATCACTCTACTTTTTACTATCCTCATTCCTTAACCCCACTTTTTCTAACCCTATTCTCCCTTAACCCCATGTTTTCTAACCCCATACCAAACGGACCATAAGAGTTAGAGTTTGACGGTGTTCAAAAGTTAAGAGCTTCACATTATTAAACTTTGAATTTGCCTCCACTTTTCCTTTTTGGTCTGTATCTATACTAGTTGTTTTTCTTACTAGAAATTTCATGATTTGTGTGGTACCAAATTTAGAAGCTATTCTCATGCAAATTTGGAGTGTAACCGCCTTTCGTGGGGGAGTAATTTTTACTTTTATACCACGGAATGAAAACACGGTGGCAGATGACCTCGCCCGACGGGCAAGATAGGCTGCTGGTGTTGGGGGCGTAGCGTGAGCTGAAATCAAGAGTTGTAACACCTAGCCTTCAGGCTCAATTGCAGCAAAAAAAAATATATTATTTCAAACATGCTGCCCATCACTATCCAGCAAAGAGATAGAGTTGCCATCTGATGAGAAATTAGTTTCACAACCATGGACTTGTTGCGCCGGAAGGCACACCCAATGCAAAATCCATCAACAATCGAGAAGGAAAAACCAAACCAACAAATCCAGATAATAATCGAAAAGAATAGAGGGAGAGAAAAATAGAGAGCACACAAAAAACACGAGGATTTACGTGGTTTGGCAATAGCCTACATCAACGGAAGGCACGGTTATCAATCCACTATCAAGATGAAGGAGGGTTACAAGTACAAAGCTTCTCTCCCAAATCCCTAATCATCTCTCATATCTCAAAGATTTAAGGTTACAAATCTTCTCTTTCTAAAGGTCCAAAGGAAGAAGACCAAGTTCTAAAAAAGATCTCCAAAACCCATATTTATAAGCCTCAAGTTATTTAGGGTCGGATTTAATCTGAGCCATCCATTACGTCACGTCAACAACGTTGGGATCAATCTGTTTTTTCTGGGCGTCTGGGCGGATTGATCCCCTCAGAATTTACCTCCTGGAATACAAAAGTCAGATCAATCCCCAAAATCGAACTAGGCTGTAAATGAACCACTGGCGCTGGGCAGGGCTGTAAATGAACTAGGCTTTGAGCCAGTAACTCAAGCTCGAGTCCGATTAAGCTGAAACTCGACCAGAGTTCGAACCTCAATTAAGACTCGACTCTCTATTGAGCTCAAGCTCGATTAACCTTGAGTTTGGTTCAAAAGCTCACGAGCTCGGCTCGAATGATCCTTTATATAATATAATGTATTAGTTATACATGTATATATGTTGCATAGGCTCAATTAGGCTTGAAAGCTCGATTTGAAACTCATGAGTCGAACCGAACCTAATATTACCTATAACGAGTCAAGCTCGAGGTGAGCTTTAAGGCTCGACTGAAGCTCGAGTCCAAACCCAAGCCCGATTAAAAGAGCCGAGCTCGAGCTCATGTAGGCCAAAGCGCAGCACGGCTAAACTCGATTACAGCCCTAACATCAGGTGTTTCAAACTTTCAATATATATACAAACACAATCAAAATTTTTACCAACCCAACCTGACATAGTGGTCCAGGTATTATGTTCGCCACGGACTTTTTTGATTTTTACCAACACAATCAAAATAACATAGCTCTAACTTGTGTTCTCAGCCTTCAGGCCTATCTACTCGAGGGGGGAAGAAACCTACTCTATCGTGCACCCAGATGCTATACACCAAAGTTTTGATTAGTCCAACATCAATGGGACCTGCTTGCAGCCCAATTTTCGCTGACCTGGAAAATGGGAGCCCAACGCCCAACCGTCATATTATTCGAATAATTAATGAAAGGCTCCCGTAATTATAAGAGATCACCGTCTCCCTCAAAGAACAAGGGACAAACCTATCTTCGCCATGGCTCCTCTCTTTGGCCATTTCCAACCGCTCCTCCTCTTCCGGCTACTACTAGCAGTAGGACCATCTCCTCTGGCTTTCGTAGCAGCTCAAGCTACTCAACCATCCGGAAAGATCATCCTGGGTTCATCTCTTACCACCCAAGGCCCCAAAACATCCTGGCTCTCCTCCTCCGGTGACTTCGCCTTCGGCTTCCGCCCTCTTGAGTCCAACGCCACCCTCTTCCTCCTCGCCGTCTGGTTTGAAAACACTGCCAATAAGACCGTCGCCTGGTCCGCGAACCCCGACTCCCCGGCTGCTGCCGGGTCGACTCTTACGCTCACGAGCGGTGGCCAGCTCCACCTTGTCGACCCGTCCGGCAGCATCATACAGCCGATCAACCCCACCACGCCGGCTGCCTATGCTGTCATGCAAGACACCGGCAACTTCATGCTTGTCGCCGCAGATGGCACGACAAGCTGGCAGAGCTTCGACAACCCCACCGATACCATGCTACCAAATCAGACGCTCTCGTTCGGCAGCCAACTCGTCTCTCGGCTCGAAGACACCGACTACACAGCCGGCCGGTTCAAGCTTGTTATGCAACAGGATGGCAACTTAGTGGCATACTTGATCGCCGTGCCCACCATGCAGCAATACTACGCATACTGGGCGAGCAACACCGTGAAACAAGGCAAGCAGCTCGTGTTTGATTCCTCAGGCGACATCTATCTGGAGTTTGGTAATAGATCCCGTATCAGCATAGCCTCGGGGGGCACAATAGAAGCAGCCGATTATTACCAGCGGGCGACGCTGGACCCCGATGGTATATTCAGGCGATACGCCTACCCCAAGAACAAGACTGCAGCCAAAGGAAGCTTCCCCGTCGGCGTCGGGTGGTCCCTGGTGTCCTTCTTTGTAAACCTATTTTTTCAAAAGAAGTGATGAATATAGTAGCCAGGAGATTACAGTATCTTTCTTTGTAAACCTATTTTTTCGACGGGGTTAAGGGGGTTACCCTCATTTTATGCCTATTTTTTTTACCAAACATCAAAACAATAATCACGGATGTACTCCTATTCCATCTACCACATTCATCTTTACTTTTTTTTTACACCCATATCTTATCCTCACTTTTTCTAACCCCATATTCTCCTTAACTCCTTAAACCCAAAAACCCTAACCCCGAACCAAACGGGGCTAATTAGTGTTTCAATTGTACCATTTTATCAAGAAAAAAATGTCGTGTCATGCTAACGTTCACATGTCTAGTGTGCAATTACCTAGAAATTTCCAGCGCTCAGATTGCAGACTTTTAGAAGCTCACAAGCATTTCTATATATAGATCGCGTATATAAATATACTGCATGGGAGATGTAAGCATGGTGTCATACTGAAGAGATCACGGAACCTCTAAATTAATGAAGGAGGTCATCCACGCCCAATTTGTTCTCTCACTGTCTTTGGTCATCAATGCTCAAGAAAAGGACTTCAATGGATCAAATAAACCTAATTTTCGCCCAGCTCAATCTCCTAAAAAGATATCTAGATGAGCTGCAAGAAAGGCACGACTCTGCAAGTTGGAAATGGTAAACTGTCCCCAAGATAATTAACTATTTGACTCGGTAGCATACTATTTTCTGGCTCCCCTGAACTAGCGTGTGGAATGGCATACAGACTCTCTTAAGTATTTGATATTGAGTCTTTGCATGCCTCTGTCTTCAACCCTGACCCGAGAGGCTCTTAAACCCTGACCCGAGAGGCTAGAAACAAGGCAAGCATGTGGCGCAGGGTAACGTGGATCTCTCGATGGGAGAGACAATCAGACTCTTTATGGAAGAGACAACCAGATTTCTATGGGGAAGAAAAAAAAAACCCTAAATTTTATTCATCAACCAAAACTCCTCTTTACAAACCCTAAGCCCTCCTTTTATAGGTTTAAGAAAAGACCAGACCAACTCAAACATTGACTCAAAAAGACCAGACCAACTCAAACATCATTATCCTAATCCAGATACTAAACCCGGAATTTAAATAGGAATAAACCTACTAGAACTAGGAAATTTATCAAAAATAGAAAGGACCCGAACAAACTGCCTAAAAAGGAAAGTTTTACGAAAAAACTGAATTTTAAGCCAAACGAAGAGGGAATTTGGCAGATTCGGAGGTCACTGTCATTGAGAGATCTTCGATCTCTGATGATTCTTGACGGGCTCGTCGACCCGGTCGTTTCGACTGGTCGCACGCCCCGATCGGACACCCGGATCGAAAGTTATGCCCGTCCGACGGTCGGGGTCGCCCGGGTTTTGTCCTGCATCAGCCTCCCCTGGTTGGAAAGGACTCGTCTTCGAGTCTGGATCGCAATGAACCCCTCTGTATGTACCCAGATGTCTCACATTAAAGGTATCAGAAATCTACACTTGGGGTGGGCGCTGGACTCGGTAGGCCTCCTCCAGAGAGTGTGACCGTGACAGCATAGTCAGAATTCAGCCTTCCGTGGGCTTGGGCCGCAGCTCCTCCCGTCTCGGCGCTAGGGTCACTCGCTTCTCGTTGATACGCAAGGTGTAGGTGTTCTTCCTGCCGTCGTAGACGACAGAACAATCATATTGCCAGGGACGGCCCAGCAACAGGTGGAAAGCATCCATGGTTACTGTGAGGGCCCGTCCCTCAGACCTGACTCGACCACGTGGGTCGAGAGCCGGTTTCCTGTTGGTTTGGTTCCGCGTCGGGCACGATCGGGCGATCGTGTGGCGGTTTGGACCCCAGGGGCATTTTGGTAAATATGCCCCTGGTGGTCGGTTTCACACCCGCGTTGCACCCACGGACTTGGATTGATGTGTGTGATTGTTTAGGATGGTTAGGTGGATCCGGGATCGGAAGATCCCAGCTCGGGCGCGCTGGAGCTCGCTATCGGGCTCGTTAGCGGGTCAACGGGCTTTCAGCCCGTTAGAGGAGATCCGGCCCGTTAGTGGCCTGGTGGGTAAGTGGGCAGTTGGAGCAGTTGGCAACTGCTCCAGCTTACCCACTTCCCCCGTCTCTCTTCTCTCTTCTCCTTTTTCTTTTCTCCCGGACTCTCTTCTTCTCCTCTCCTCCAACCGGCGTCTCCTCTCCTTCTCTCTTCTTCCCCTCTCCTCCGGCTGGCTTGATCATTGGAGGGCTGAGCAGCGGATCTTCGCGGCACGGTTGGCTGGACGCGTGGAGAAGCTTGGTTTGCGTTTAAGGTAGGTGATTGTACCTCGATCCTTGGATCGGGTTCTACTAGGTTAGGATGTTTGTGTTTTTGCTGTGAATACTATGATAGCATGCTTGTAGATCCTTGCCTATGTAATGTAGCTCATTATTTGTATTCTTACATTGCAAAACTGGTATTGTAATGACTAGTTCCCATATTTCACGGTTTTGTCGGTTTTTTGGTTTTTCGACCTAAAATGGGATTTAACCGTTAAAAACTGGATTTCTTTATACCATTAGTTTCCTCACCTCAAAATATACTTGCTTGCAAAGTTTGATTGCATTCTAACATGTTTTGATCCTTCAAATCTTAGAAAATGGATTTCCGGAATACTGCGTTTTGAGCTCGACGGTCGATCGGTGCATCGACCGTCAGGCTCGACGGTCGATCGATGTATCGACCGTCCAGCTTTAGTATGCTTGTTCTGGGCCTGACGGTCGACCGTCGCATCAACCGTCGGGCTCTGTCGAGTTTTTGGGTCCCCAGGGTCGATGGATCGATCGACCGTGGGACCTTCGCTTTTTCGCCATTTACCCGACGGTCGACCGTCAGGCTCTGCTTGGTTTTGGGCTTCTCAGGGTCGATGGTTGGATCGACCGTCGCCCTTGATTTTCTTCGTATGGGTCTCACGGTCGATCCACGGATCGACCGTGGCATCGTCCGTGGCCTCACGGTCGATCCACGGATCGACCGTGGCATCGTCCGTGGCCCTTTGAACAGTGTTTTCTGGATTTTCTTAAAAGGCTTTCAATCTTGATTGAGTCTTAAACATGTAGGGAAGCTTATAGGTGGATTTCATGATGTTTTCAAAGGATTTTTACCGGGTTTGAGAACTAATTCGAATAACTCTCCCTTTGGGTAAATTTATGGTTTGTCTAGCATCTATATACTTATGTGATGGTAATTTAAATGCTTAATGGTGTGCCTAACCATTAGCTAGCTATGAGTGCTAGCTAATGAGGAATTGTGGAACCTTAGCCTCTTGCCGGCGAGTGTCGAGGGCTATTGTATATTTGTTGAACTTAACTGTTGATGTGACATATAGAGACACCTAGGATTAGATGCTTGCTTAAGCTCATGCACTGTATGCATTAGAGGCATTTGAGGTTAGGCGGGCGATGTCTTGGGTCGCCGATCCGAGGCTCTCGGGTAGCTCGGATCTAGCCTTAGGACCGTGGCTGGGTAGTCAGGATTAGGGTGTGATTGTCGATCTGAATCTCTGATGATTGAGGATTGCGATAGTCGGCTTGAATCTTTGCTTGAGGTTTAGAGGTCGTGTTGTCTTCCAAGCCCAAGTGCTAAGGATGCAACCGAGGAGTTCCCGACGTGGTCCCCAGGCAGTGGTATCCCTGCTGGGTAAGGGTTAGAGCCTGCATGTTACTGTTTCCGTGGTCCTCCTGGTAACATGTTCAGGAGAGAGGTTTCCTGACATGAACCCTTGGGACGTCGGTGGGTTATGCGACCCGTGGCATCCTTTAGACTTAGGCTGGGGGACAACACTGTTGTTGTTTTCCTCCCTTCAGTGTGCCGTAGAGTAGAACCCTACTGGGCATTTATGCTCATTCCTACCCGGGCTGCGTTTGTAGGTGCAGGCGGCAGCTCTTCGTCAGTGGAGCCGACTGGACTAGTCTTTGGCGGCGCGAGTACTTCCAGGGGCGCCTGAGGTTTTGTTGGAGGTTATGATCAGTTGTACTCTTTTGGATTTACATATATGTATCTGTGTACCTTTGAGGATTTTTGGGATCTTGTATCATGTTTGTACCTTGAAGGATGTTTGTATCAAATTTTGAATTGTACAATTTAATGTGATATGAATTGAATCTGTTTAGCTCCTGGATTATAAATTGTTTAAATTTATCCGTCTTCCGCATTTGTACTGCGCCGATTGGAGATGAATCGAGATGGGAACCCTCACGTCCCGTCCTGGATGGGTTTTCTGGGTCGGGGCGTGACAGTCACCATATCGCACCATACGCTATCCTGATAGTTGGAACCAATGGAAAAGGAAACCAGGCAGCGTTTATCGACTTTTACCTCACTGCCACGCTTGAGCCACGATAGTCGGTACGGAACTGGATGGGCCTCCGTTGCCAGTTGCAGTTTGGTCACCGCTTCATCCGCGATGACGTTCTCTTAGCTTCCACTGTCCACGATCAGCTTACAGACCCGCTTGCCGATGGTGCACGACGTTTGGAATAGTTTGGTTCGCATCCAGTTGTCATCGACCTCCTCCTTGGGCGACAGGAAGCTCTTTCGCAGGACCAAGGTCGCAGGGTCGTCGCCGTACAAAATCTCTCCTTCATCGCCATAGTCATCGAAGACGGCCTCAGCCTGGTCCGCATGCTCCTCTGCTTCTTCCTCAATAAGCAGAGCCTTCCCTGGTCGGCTGGCAGGTAGGCTACAATTCGAGGCCCGGTGGCCCACTTCTCCACAACGGAAGCACCTGAAGGTGGATCCCGATGCCGGGTTTGGGGGAACGGGCCGTGGACCCGGCGGCTTCGCTAGCGGGGTCGGGTTCAGCGGTGCTGGAGGGGGTTGTGGCGTCCGTCCCATGCCAGGCGCACGCGCTTGCTGTTTCTCCGCCGTCAACGCCCGCTGATAGGCCTCGGACACCGTCCACAACGCGTGAAGGCTCAGCGCGTCCTGGAGAGATAGTGGCAGCCCTCCGAGGTATCTAGCGACCGTTTGCTCCTTCGTCTCCGAAAGGTCATTCCTGGCAAGCAACTGATAGAATTCTTCAATATATTCTTCAACATATCGCGTACGTTGGCGAAGCATATGTAGTTTCTGGAAGAGGGACTGGGTATATCCGAACGGAAGGAAGTGCTCCTTCAGCTTCTTCTTCATCTTCTCCCAGTTTCGGATCTTGCCCTTCTGTTGCTTCTCACGAACCCTCTTCAGTTGTTCCCACCATGCTGAAGCTCGTCCCTTCAACTTGATAGACACCAACTTCACCTTGATGTCGTCAGGAACTTTTCGAAACTCGAAAATACGCTCCACTTGATGAAGCCAGTCCATGAAAATCTCGGGCTGCATTCCTCCCGTGAACTCAGGTATGTCCACCTTGAATCCGTAATCCATGGCACGATCCCGCTGGTCATGGCGTCGAAAAGGGGGTGGGTCGGCGTACATATTCTGAAAGGAGGACTCATCCGATGACAACTCCTCTTCCTCTTCCAGCAAGGGCGTCCGTTCTCTATTCTGATGTTGCAACTGGAGTTGGAGGGCGGCCACCTGTCGTTGAAGATCGACGATGGTCGCCTACAAGACCCCCTGCTCCCGTGGGGGAGGTCCACCATCGACAGGAGGCCAACCTCGTCTTCTGGCCGGTGGTGGAGAGACGCTAGGCGGCCGTCGAGCACGGTTGGCTCTGGTTCGAGACGGCATGGATCCTCTTCCCAAGAACTCGTATAGCTCTAATACCACTCTGGCGCAGGGTAACGTGGATCTCTCGATGGGAGAGACAACCAGACTATCTATGGGAGAGACAACCAGATTTCTATGGGGAAGAAACCAAAAAACCCTAAATTTTATTCATCAACCAAAACTCTTCTTTACAAACCCTAAGGCCTCCTTTTATAGGTTTAAGGAAAGACCAGACCAACTCAAACATGGACTCAAAAAGACAGACCAACTCAAACATCATTATCCTAATCCAGGAACTAAACCCGGAATTTAAATAGGAATAAATCTACTAGAACTAGAAAATTTACCAAAAATAGAAAGGACCCGAACAAACTGCCTAAAAAGAAAAGTTTTACGAAAAAACTGAATTTTAAGCCAAACGAAGAGGGAATTTGGCAGATTCGGAGGTCACTGTCATGAAGAGATCTTCGATCTCCGATGATTCTTGACGGGCTCGTCGACCCGGTCATTTCGACTGATCGCACGCCCCGATCGGACACCCGGATCGAAAGCTATGCCCGTCCGACGGTCGGGATCGCCCGGGTTTTGTCCTGCATCAGCATGGAAGACGCGTCTTCTAGTTACTACTGACAGAGACCTATGAGTAAGACATATGGTATTCCAAAGACTAGAATCAACATCAGACATATGGTATTCTACAATCAAAGGTTGCCTATAGATAACGCTATAACAACTGAGACTTTATTGGCGGCAGTTACAAAAGATAGTTTAGTTCAGGTTGGTTTTTGACTAGGGAAAACACGCCTGTCCCTATAGTTCTTGTTACTGTTTCTAGTGCAATAAGTTCAGTCACTAAATTGATCAAAGATTTCAAATAAGCATCTCTTCCCAATTACAAATTAACTTGCAATGACGTAGATATTAGAACCATGCATACCACAGATAGCAGATAAAAGGCTCTCCAGAATATACAACTTATTAGAGATCATAGCTGGTTTTGATCTTCTACAATAATATCTCGTGTTAGTTCCTCCTTTTGAAAGAAATCAGAGTAGCCCACAAAGAACGTAGAACTTTTACCACGACACTAAGATATTATAGAAAGCAAAAGATCATTTGAACCTCATACTTCAGGGGAAGTGTAGCTAAAGTTTACCAATTTCCTGGATAGTAGTACATTTAGGATTGGCATAACCATAAACCCTAGTTAGTTTCTCATTTAGTGCACTCGATCGCGGCGAATGCATAGCTTAAGCTGCTCAACAATTCACGGAGTTCCCTCATTTTCTCCGACCGAATCAAAATTTCAAAATTTATCCACGGATTCATCTTAAGATCGGGTGAGCAAATCGCCCAGCGTGTATGTATGCTCTAACTCTGTTCCAAAAGCCAGCAAAAATATATCTCTAGTTCCGATGTAGATCGGCGGAGAAATCCAGGACCAGACCTCATGTTGTCTTTTTGGAGATTAGCTTTTGATTTTAACGAGGTATTTTTTGTTCATATCTCTCGGACGTTCAATTACGAGGTCGATGTTTTGGCAACCTCAGTCTGCGGGGATATTTCAATCCCCTAATCTGAGGTCTTGTTGTTATTGTTTCTTCTTTTTTTTCTTGTACACTCAGTCTTTGGGATCAACTAATCAAGAAAAAAAAAAGATCGGCGGAAAAATCCTGCAAAACCCTAAAAAAAAACAAAAGAAAAAAGAAAAATATGATTTTTATAGAATCTAAAGAACAGGATGATATTTATGTTTTTTTTTCTGAAAGACAAATATGAAATAAAACCTAAAATTTAACAATATATGCAATCCTCCACCAACAACTGGAATATATCTAAGAACACACTGGAGGTCGGTGATGACCATATATTATTCTCACGCGCTGTTGCGCAAGCAAGACTCGTGATACTTAAGAACAAGAATGGAACCCACCGACCCTCTTATTAGATGCGAAGGCTCATATATATGATCTCTTTGTGGGTGCTCATGCAAGTTTAAAGTAGGATTCGTGTCAGCCTTAGAAGTCCATAGTTTGGATAAGGGAGGCAACCAACTACGTACGAAGTTCCAAGGAAGGGCCCTTCTGTGCGTGGACAAGATGCTCAATCATCCATATATAATAGGAGATGAAACAAACGAATCAAGGTTCTCTAGGTTCACATGATCTACAGTGACATGCACTAACTAATGTTTAGAGCTTGTCATTGCTTTTGTAGGGATGCCCACATAATGTATGACAAATTGAGCCTCAGGTTTTTGTTTTCCTTTCTTTTTTAGACAGTGTGAAGGATATATATAGTTTGATGTGCATATGTCATGCATAGTTTTATGTTCTATATAATATATGTTTAACTTGAAGTTTTAGTAGAGAAGAGTATTGAGTTTGCCTTCAAAGTCAGAGTTTCACGGCCTTAAAATTTCAATTATCCTCCACTTTTCTTTTCATTTTTGTCAGGGTTTATACTATTTGTTTTTCTTACTGGAAATTTTTATGGTCTCTAAGGTTACCACTGTTCTTTTGGGCATTCGAAAAGAAATTATTAGTTTCACATAGGGGCTGTTGGGTTCCCATGAAGTGGTCGGAAAGTAACTTCCGAGCCACTTCATGTGTTTGATTGCTCGGAAGTGGGGCTGAAGTGACTTCAGCCCTACTTCCAAATCACTGTAGCCAAAGCTGTCACTTCCCATTTCGACTTCGGGTCTTTTTGGCCTAAAGTCATTTGAAGTGGCATTTGAAGTGGAAAATAATATTAATAATATTATACTGTAATAAAATATTAATATAAGTAGATCTCACATATCACGTGTCATCTCGTGATTGGTCCACATCATCTAAAATAGTATTAATAATATTATACTATAATAAAATATTAATATAAGTTATTAAATTATTAATATTTTTAAGATTAAAATATTATTTTAATGTTTTAATTTTAATATTTTAAGTGGCAAATAATGTTAATAATATTATACTGTAATAAAATATTAATATAAATGGATCTCACATGTCACGTGGCACTTCGTGATTGGTACACGTCATCTAAAATAGTATTAATAATATTATAATGTAATTTTATATTAATATAAGTTATTAAATTATTAATATTTTAAGATTAAAAATATTATTTTAATGTTTTAAATGCAAATAATGTTAATAATATCATACTGTAATAAAATATTAATATAAATGGATCCCACATGTCACGTGGCACCTCGTGATTGGTCCACGTTATCTAAAACAGTATTATTTTTAATATTTTAATATAGAGAAATTATTAAAATATTAAATAGTTGGGGGTGACCATATCCCACTTCAAACACCAACCAAACACCAGAACTCAGAAACCCCCAGAAGTCACTTCACTTCACTCCACTCCCCAGAAGTCACTTCACTTCAGCTCACTTCTCAGCAACCAAACAGGCCCATACCTTAAGCTCTTGTCCCAAACACCAAAAGTAATAATTACTATTTTATCCATATTCCACCTACCATCATCACTCTACATTTTACTATCCACATTCCTTAACCTCACTTTTTTTAACCCTATTCTTCCTTAACCCCACTTTTTTTAACCATATTCTTCCTTAATCCCACTTTTTCTAACCCCATACCAAAACGGACCATTAGAGTTAAAGTTTGACGGTGTTCAAAAGTTAAGAGCTTCACATTATTAAACTTTGAATTTGCCTCCACTTTTCCTTTTTGGTCTGTATCTATACTAGTTGTTTTTCTTACCGGAAATTTCATGATTCGTGTGGTACCAAATTTAGAAGCTATTCTCATAAAAATTTGGAGTCTAACCACCTTTCGTGGGGGAGTAATTTTTACTTTTATACCGCGGAATGAAAACGCGGTGGCGGATGACCTCGCCTGACGGGCAAGATAGGCTGCTGGTGTTGGGGGCGTACCGTAAGCTGAAATCAAGAGTTGTAACACCTAGCCTTTGGGCTCAATTGCAGCAAAAAAAAATATTCTTTCAGACATGTTGTTCATCACTATCCAACAAAGAGATAGAGTTGCCATCTGATAAGAAATTAGTTTCACAACCATGGACTTGTTGCGCCGGAAGGCACACCCAATGCAAAATCCGCCAACAATAGGGAAGGAAAAACCAAACCAACAAATCCAAATAATAATCGAAAAGAATAGAGGGAGAGAAAAATAGAGAGCACACAAAAAACACGAGGATTTACGTGATTCGGCAATAGCCTACATCAACGGAAGGCACGGTGATCAATCCACTATCAAGATGAAGGAGGGTTACAAGTACAAAGCTTCTCTCCCAAATCCCTAATCATCTCTCATATCTCAAAGATTTAAGGTTACAAATCTTCTCTTCCTAGAGGTCCAAAGGAAGAAGACCAAGTTCTAAAAAAGATCTCCAAAACCCATATTTATAAGCCTCAAGTTATTTAGGGTCAGATTTAATCTGAGCCGTCCATTACGCCACATCAACAACGTTGGGATCAATCTGTTTTTCCTGGGCGTCTGGGCGGATTGATCCTCTCAGAATTTACCTCCTGGAATACAAAAATCGGATCAATCCCCAAAATCGGATCAATCATAACAGTATGGTATTGATCCGATTTTTCACCTCGTGCACTTGATGCCTTCTTCTAAAACCAATCCCAGACTGGAAAAAGAGCCGATAAACAACAGGACTTTCAATTTTGCCTCCACTTTTCTGGTTTTTGGTCATGATTTATGGTATATGTTTTTCTTTTTGGAAATCTCATGGCCCTGAGGTACCGTTTATTCTTTCAGATATGTTCATCACTATCCATCGAAGAGATAGAGTTGCGATCTGACAAGAAATTAGGGGTCATATTCCTCCCTTGTTTATGAAGTTTTATGGAATAGTTAGATTCTGCAGACAGAACCTTTGAATAGCAGCAGTATTGCCAACTGTTTGGTTTCTTCTTTTATAGTGCATGCTTTATTAATTTGTCTTCCTTCGACTATAAGAAATCAGTGAAGTAAGTATTTGAGCGCATGCTATGCTTCTTCCAAGGCTCTCAGTTTTTCCATAGTTTTTGGATAGCCCTTAGATGAACACTAGAAAAGATTGGCTGCCATGAAAGCAACCATGGATCCACTGAGTGATTCTTCTCCCCACTACTTCGATCCTTCCTGTGAATATCTCAGTTCTAATCATCAGTCTACTGATGTTCATAACTTTGTTGGATCATCAACAATCTCTTCATCATGCTACACCGCCAAATCTTTGATGTGCTCCCCTCAAATCGACTATGAGATTGGCACGATTCCTCTATCCTCTACGTCTGAGAAAAATTCTATCGATTTCCCAGAGTATAGGCCTTCTGAATTCCACTCTTCTGATGACTTGATGAAGGAAAAGGATGCTTTTCACTCGAGGAATGCACCAATGCAGGAAAGTATAAGATATTTCAGAGTTCTAAGCAAGCCATCCACATCTCAACATAGAGATCCTCTAGCTTGTAAGCCTCGGCCTTTTGTGCAAGCCCAGCAAGCAGGTGTGACTGCTCCCTTAGACCCCCCCCAACAAATTATTTCAGCAGAAAGAGTTCATAGTACTCCTGGTGTACGTAAGCGTTACTTCTTTAGCTTTATTTGGTTCACTGAGAAATGCATGTTTAATTCTTTCAACAATTCTAAATTGCTTTCTGGAAGTGGTTGCAAATTAAATTCACTACTCTAGTTTGATTTGCAATGCAATGAATTCTTCACTGAAAGAATGAAACTTCCAGCTGCTTGAGACAGGGAAACAAGTGCTGGTCAGTATTCCTACTGCTTTTGCCGGTGTTTCAGTTAGAAAAACACGGATCAGATGGACTGAGAGTCTCCATGAGCAGTTTGTCGACTGTGTTAATCTCCTTGGAGGTGCCGAGAGTAAGTATTCAATGACGTTAGATCGATCTATACAATGATGCAAAGAATACTACTGCATGGTTGTGTGGAGAGCTAGATTAATTATCTAATACTCTTATATATTAGGACAAGAGCTAGCTCTTTAATTAGCAATTTCCACTAGCTCTAGAGGAACTAATTAACTTGAGCCTGCTGATATGATTCTTGGCGGCCAACTGTGAACTGTGTGCTTGCAGAGGCGACACCGAAGGCGATTTTGAAGCTGATGAATTTGGATGGATTGACAATATACCATGTCAAGAGCCATTTACAGGTATAATTGGCGAAACTCAAAACATGAAAAGAAATCTTTCCTAGTTGAAACTAAGAGACTAGCTTGTATCGATTGTAGAAATATCGGACAGCCAAGTACATGCCAGAGTCCTCTGAAGGTAAAATGTTAATATTCTTGCAGTTCATTCTTTAATTAATTACCTGCAGTTGATTTGATTGGAATATCAATTACTTTGCAGGAAAATTTGGCAGAAGAACTGGTGCCAGTGACTTGGAAAAACTCGATCCGAACACGTAAATCGTGCTCCTTTTTCTTATTAATTTATCCATCCTTGTTTACATGATGATTCAATTTTACATGTAATTGTTTGTAATTTGCTAGCTAGCATCTTGACATTAATTACTGCAATGCTTGCTTTGCAGCAGCATACAAATAACTGAAGCTTTGCAGATCCAACTCGAGGTGCAAAGGCGCCTCCATGAGCAACTAGAGGTTCGTTGTTTGTCAAATCTTTATAAGAGCAACTAGAGTCTCTTTCTTCTCCTCTGCCTAATTTTGCCGATCATCTTTTCGTCCTGCATGTATATATCATCAGGTGCAGAGAATTTTGCAGATAAGAATTGAACTAGAAGGAAGAAAGCTTCGCGAGATGTTTGAACAGCAAATGAAAACAAATAGAAATCTCATTGAAGGATCAGAAAATTCTCATGAGTTTCCTTCAAAGATCAGCTAGCTACCAGACCCAACCTGGGCCAGCCTAGAGATAGGTCCGGCCTGCCAGAGCTTGATTGATCTAATCCCGGGCCGAGACCAGGGACATTCTGGCCCAAAATTCCAATTTGGCCTACGACCTTTTGTGCCCAATTGGTTTGCGTGCTTAGTGCATAACTTGGACTTTTTTCTTTCATAAGAAAAAATTATTTAGTATTTGGTTGGGAAACATGTACAGAAATATGTTAGACAAAGAAAATGTCTTTGGTTGTGAAATATTGGGATAAATTATTTGGTATTTGCTTTCGGATTTCAAATACCAAACTACCATTTTTGTCATATCAATATAATTGTTTTGGGTTATTTGGCCAAGCTCGGAAGGGTGCGTCAGTAGTCGAGGTCTTGGGTCTTTGCTCGGGATCTGAGCTTCCACAAGATTTTTCTCTAATTTTTTAGTTTTGTGTAGTACATGTGTAACAGTTTTTTTTTGTTTCACTCCCTTGTAAGCTCTAATCAGTCAAGTTGGCTGATCTAATTTAAAAAAAAAAAGGTTAGATTAATAAGTCACAATAGGATATTTGGCATGGATTTTGAATGTCAAATACCAAACTACCCCTTTTTTTTTTTTTTTTTTTTGGCCCTTCGAAACTTGGATGGAGAATAGACTTACTAATCAAACAAATTAACCTCGTATCATTTATGGGCTTACCTGAGTACTGTTTAAGGAAGCCATAAAGTACGTAGATTACTCAATCAGTTTGTACATGTACTATAAAAAAATAAAAAAATAGAGCTCAGTACTATCCATGCTTATTTACTTCTTCAACAAGCCACATTTTGAAAGCTGAAGCCGTCCAAATTCCTATTTTTTTAAGTAAAATATTTATAACTATCTTGTGATATACATATGCTGTCGCTCTCTTACCTGAGTAATTTTTTAAGGAATCCATCAAGCACGAAGATTACTTAGTGAGTTTCCACTTGTACTATAAAAAATAAAATAAAATAAAATAGAGTCACCTCTTGTACGCATCTATTGGAAAGCCACATTGAAACCTAAAGCAGTCCAAATTCCTCTTTTTTAGTAAAATATGTGGAGTTATATCGCGTGATACATGTGCTCTCGATCGCTTCCACCCGAACCTCCGGAGATTATTTGATACGAATATATAAGATATTATAAAGGAGGAGATATTTAAACTCCCCACTTGGTTGTACTTTAAGCTTGGAACTTGAAAAAAATAATTTTGGAAGTTTTATTTCCAACAATGCTTGGAACTTGAAAAAAAAAATATCTAGATAAAATAATCTTGACGTTCACTTATTTCGGATATTCAAACACACGACGCCTCTCCCGCGGGTGACAAATTAAGCTTAAGAAAAGTTCTATATAGACTCTACCATTTTTCCTCTCCACTGTACCAGCATCATCATTAACTCCATCATTTCCGTCACACCACCACCACCGTCACATCCACCGCCACCACCTCCGTTGGCGGCCACAAACACAGCCACCCGCATTGATTTTGAGGGAAAATGACATTGTGCTGTATCAAATAGAAACGGTGGTGCATATAAAATTACCCTTAAACTTAAACTACTTCTTATATCTCGAGATACAAAATCTCCAAACAGGTGCATCCGACTCATTTTAAAAGATGTATTGCTGGATTCTCACAAGCCACACAACCAATTAGGTGTGTAAACGTTTCTTGTTTATGGTCCCCCACAACCAATTCAAGAATGTAGATCTTGGTTATGTTTGTGCCTTTATTTATTTTATGTGCATTTGCCACTCAAATTATTATATAGGAGCAAATCATTACAATTCTTAGTAGGCGTGCTAAGCTCTATTTTTTTTTTTAGCTTTGATTAGCATGAAATATATTTGTACTGAGCTCTTTGGCTTTTATTAAAACTCATCACTTGGCAACCAACAGGAGCTAGCAAGGAAATCACCATTATTGGCTTTGATTTGTTTGATATAGTATGTTCTACTTGACAAAGCATTAAGTCGCACTCATTTTGTTCATTTGTTTGGCCACTTGCACGTTTCCACGTTTCTTCGACATGGTAGTGAGAGCATAAAAAATCAATGCAAATATTATGCTTGCATTGAAGACATTAACACTTCTATAATCATAAATATAAAAAAAAATCAAGTATGTGAATATTGAATTTAAAAAGGAGACTGATAAAATATGAATTCAAACTCTCGACCTTTGCTTTGATATCATTTTAATGTTGTATTAACTTTGCTGATTATTTGTTAATTCGTGAGATGTTTTGCTAGCGGTTGGGTCAATTAAGGAAAAAAAAAACTTTACCAATTATTTCAAAAGTTTAAGTTGATAAGAACTGAGTGAACATATGATATGATTTTATTCTCGCATACAACATGATGAGGACGTTTAGGGGGTGTTTGGTTGCTTGTATTAGTTAATGCATCATTTTAGTCTATACCAGTGTTTGATTGGCCACTGCATTAATTAATGCATGCATTAGCTAATACAAAAGGCTGTTTGGTTGGCCACTGCATTAACTAATGCATGCATTAGCTAATGCAAAAAGGGCCTCCAATGCTGCATTAGCAATGCATTGCATTAGCAGATGCAATGCAGTGCATTGAGCAATGCATTGCATTAGCTAATACAAGCAACCAAACACCCCTTTAGATTAAATTTACTCTTTAGTCTTAGTCAATTAGTGTGCATAATAAAATAACCAAAGTACTAGTATATGAGTTGGATCCCAAATCCAAAAACACACCTACTCCACTAATGAAAATAAAAACAAGGCTTTATGTACTCTTCTTGGTCTTACTTCACAGAATGAGCACATTGTTTCCAATCACTTAAAAAATTGAAACCTAGTTAGTGCCAGATCAAGTAAAAGGTTTACAAACTCCTATACCTGCCTAACCAAAACAAGTAAAACAGGACCACTTACATGACTAAATATTTATGAGTCCCTAATCAAGTTAAAGTAAAAGGTTCAATAACTTCTCCCTGTCTAACTAAAACAAGTAAACAGGACCACTTACATGGCTAAATATTCATAGAGTCCCCAATCAAGTAAAAGGTTTAATAACTTCTCCCTGTCTAACCAAAACAAGTTAACAGGACCACTTACATCACTCAATATTAATCTCTCCCTAACAACCACAGGACCTATGCAACAAAATGAAAGCACACCAAAGAAATAGAAATGATAGAATACCAGATTTACGTGGTTTGAAAAAATTCCCTAAACGGGGAAAAATCGTCTTCTTCTTTTTACTTGGGGTTACAATCTCTCCCCACTGCCGCCGTTTCTTAATGTTTCATACTAAATCATGATATTAGATTACAAGAGTATCTATAGCCCTCTCAACTTTAACTTAATCCGAGTCGAGTTTAATGACGAAACGGACCGGTCTACCTAAATAGGTTGACTCATGTATAGCTCTATGTAGTAGTGCGACATAGACGAGCCTATGATAAAATTCAAGACATCTCGATGCACTAGGCCTGGACAAAAGGCTCGTAAGCCCAAGCCGGGTCTGGCCCAGGTTTAGGCCTTGAGGGCCGGGTATTAATGTTATCTAAAATGACCATTTTACCCTCAAATATAATGCTAAGTATGAGACGAGACCCAGTCAAATGGCATTTTCATCTCGTTCAAGTCCAAGGTAAAGATGCAGTATGCATGTCGGTCGTGGTTCATGACTTATTCAGCTCCGGATCATCGATTAAAAGATCTTGAACGTCTGAGCTCCAACAACACTACAATTCTTCCCCATATGTTGTTGAATAAGACAATGATTTGGATGTTTTGGTATGGTGAAAAGTACAAGGATAAAAAATATTTCATGTTCTATTCATTCTAGTCAGGGACATACTCGCCGCTCAAATGTCTACCGTAGCTTTTGAGAGTGCATTCAGTTTCAGTGAACGTGTGTTAGATGATCACAGAAGTAGCTTGAACCCAAAGACAGTTCAAGATTTGATATGCCTAAAGGATTGGTGGGGGTGCATATATGAGACTTCAAGATGTGCAAATTGAAGAAGGAATGATGATGAATTTGAACATTTAGATGTAGAAACTTGAATGTAGTTTTATTTCTACATATGTAAGTTTGTAATTTTTGTTTTCAAAAATTAGGGTAGATGTGCAAATGATTTGTATGTGGGTGGGTGCCAACTTAGATGGTATGTGGCCATCCTAATGTGATGCAATACATCCCCTAAATATGTAATGTATTTTTAAAGAAATATCGAGAATAAAGATAATTTTTCTTCAATTTTTCTGATTTTTTTTGGAATTTTTATGAACTTTCTATGAATTTTTATGTGCTTTAAGCATAAAAGAAGTAATTAACTAAATTAATTAAAAAAATATTGTCCACCCCTAAATGCACAACAACAACACACACTCTCTCTCTATGTTGTGTGTGTTGTTGTCCACCCCTAAATGCACAACAATACACACTCAACAGAATCTGATGTTATTTTTGTCAGAGCCAAAATACCATGAGAGGGGTTTTCGAAAATGAAAATATCACTATTCCATTTTTGCAGTCTTCCAAATCAAACAAGAGGGCATCTCTCTCTCTCTCTCTCTTTGCTGTCTCATCCTCATCTCATCTCATCTCATGATTCAAGCCTTCAAGGCTACAAACAAGGCTCTCTTTCTCTCTCCGCGCTGCGCTACCATCAAGTCTATTCATTGGTCTGAAAGCATGCAAGGCCAGTTCCCAAGGAAATAAAGCTCTCTGATCTCTCTCTATCTCAATCTTATAACAAGTGCTTACAAACAAGCCAAGCCAAAAGGCCCAGAACCCTAGAAAGGGTCAGGCAATCCAAGAGATTCCCCAACCCCAAACCAGTTCAAAAGAAAAGCAACAGATAAAAAACACCAACATGTCAAAGCCATACCACAGAGATCTCCCAAAAGCCACTTTTTTTTCCCTGAACATCTGCACCCCCTCCCCCCAATCAACCCCCTCCCAGAACCCCCTCCTCCCCTTTCTGCCCATAAAAGCAAAAGCCTACATTGCCAATCAAAAGAGCCTCCCTCAAAGGGGCTTTGTGGCTTTTGATGAGTACATGCATCCACCTCTGCTAACAACTTTCTCTTGTGTTCTAAGAATAGTAATAGTAGTTCTACTTCTATCTTGATCTTGTTGTAGGAAGGAAGTAGTAGTGTGAGGTTGTGTTGTTTTTATTCTCCAATCCTTTATTTTACTATATAGTCCTCCACTCTTCCTGCCTCTGTCTGTTTAGAGTGTGTTTTTAAAAAAGAAAAAAAAGCTATTTGGTAGGACCCTTGGGCACCTACCAAATAGCTTGGGTTGGTCATGGATGGGCAATAGAAGTGGAGGTGGAGATGGAGATGGAGATGGAGATGGAGATGGATTCAAGCTCTCTGCCAGCCTCAGTTGCCTGTGGGTCCAATGACCCCCTCCATGGGCTCAAGTTTGGGAAGAAGATCTACTTTGAGGATGGTGGTGGCAGTGGTGGAAGCTCTTCCAAAGGGCATGGATCAGGGTCATCGCCGGCGGCTTCGCTGCCGAAGAAGGGGAAGGGGGTCATGCAGGCCGGGCAGCAGCCACCAAGGTGCCAGGTGGAGGGTTGCAATGTGGATCTGAGTGGAGCCAAGGCTTATTACTCTAGGCATAAGGTTTGTGGGATGCATTCTAAGTCACCTAAGGTTATTGTGGCAGGTATAGAACAGAGGTTCTGCCAGCAGTGCAGCAGGTCAGCTACTAGAATCCCTGTATTTATTTTTCCCTTCATTAATAAGATGAACTCCTTATGGAGATCTGAATAAGTGTTTGGGATTATTGCATGGAGTTTTTTCTGATTTTGAGAAGTTTTTCTTTAGCTGTGCTGAAACTATTGGATTGAGCTTTTGATTTATTTGGGCCTTTTTCTGTTGATAGTTGCTTTGATGATGATTTGGGGATTAAAAGGGTTTCTTGATTGATTTTAGGGTTTGACTGAAGAATCTGCCATTTCAGAACATCACAATGGAAATTGATCTTGATTGGGGAGAGAATATGTAGGGCTTGGATATGCTATTGTTGTTTGTATCCTTTGGATCAGAGGATTAGGGCTTCTATTCTTCTGTTCATTCACCGGAAGGAGCAGAAGGACTGAATGCCTTATGATATCAGGCCTTTACTGGGTTATATCAAGCATAAATCCTGTTGCTATACAAATCTTTGGACTCCATTACTAATCTTTTGCTCAAGTTGTGGATACTATTTCTCTGATCTAGTCCTAACAGAAGCCTCTGTCTTTGTCTTTGATTAATCCGATTATTAGACAATTGATGCTGGAAAGAATCTTTTTGGAAGGAGTTTGAAATGATTTCATCGAAGCTATCTAGCTGTCGAATTCATTTTTGATCCTTCTTTCTTGGTGGTTTGAGAGATAATGGAGTTGGTGTAGGGAGAGACCAAAACCAAATATCTAATGACAAACTAATTCTGGAAATTGACTCATATCTTCATCAGAGAGATATTTTTCCAAACACCAATATAAAAGTGTTAAGGTGCAATGTCAGAATCGATGAAATCCGGAAGGACCGTTTCCAATTTCTAGGATGTGTGGAGAAGAGGTATTGAGTTGCAATAAGTACAATTTTTATGTTCTTTAGCATGATTGATTTTATTGTTTGCTTACACTTGAACAACCGTCCTCCATCATCTCCAAGTGCTCGACGTGCAGTATAACATTGTTGCTTCTGGTTATGTGAACAAACAATGTAAAAAAAAATTTGTTACATACTTTTGGTGGTAAAATCCTAAATCTCTTTGCAATAAGATGTATACATTGCTAAGGGAAGGAAATAATGATGCAAAGTGATTTGAGATGCTAAACTGATGCTCAACCGAGTTCCTATGGGTGTCCCTCTTGCTCGAAATCATGCTCTTTGGTGAATCCTTTTCTTTGTTCATGATGAAGATGATGATCAGATTCATGAATTTCATGGTAGTCAAAACTGAAGTAAGTTACTGGGCAATGCAGGTTCCACCAGTTACCTGAGTTTGACCAAGGAAAACGGAGCTGTCGCAGGCGTCTGGCAGGTCACAATGAACGCAGGAGGAAGCCACCTCCAGGATCTTTGCTATCGCGAATTGGACGACTCTCATCTTCCTTCAATGGTGAGACCCTCCATTACCAGATTGTTTATTTCTCTATTTTAAGGAGGCTTTTGGATCTGCTTTAACCTTTTTCATCATTTGTTTGCATATTCCTAATAGATGACAGCAGCAGATTTCATGGTTTTCTGATGGACTTCAGTCACCCTAGGCTACCAACTGATGCAAGAGATACATGGCCAATGACCAGGGCCGCCGACGATCGCATGGCTAGCAGTCAGTGGCAAGGTGGCTTAAATGTTCCTAGTGGTATCGCGCCGCCCCATGGTGCCCACCTTTATATGCAAGGGTCTTCAGGCGGCGTGCTCTTTGCCACACCGGAAATTCCACCGGTTCAGTGTATTGCAGGGGTCTCAGACTCCAGCTGTGCTCTCTCTCTTCTGTCAACGCATCAGCCATGGGGAACCTCCGCTATCAGAACCCGAGCTCCGAGTATATCAGCAAGCAGCAGGTTTGATGCAGCCCCGATGGCTCAGCCGGTAGTCACCAACAGTTATATGACCAACTCATGGGGCTTCAAAGGTCATGAAGCCAGTCACAGCTCACATGGAGGCCTTCATGATATGGGATTAGGTCTAGTTGCGCAGCCGGACAACGGTCACTACTCAGGTGAGCTCGAGCTCGCCCTGCAGGGTAACAGGCAATGCATGGATGTCGATCCCGGCAGGGCTTATGGCCATTCTGACGATTTAGTTCACTGGTCCCTTTAGATGTTGCTTCAGTCTCTTTTGGCAAGTGAACTGATTCACTTCTTTTCTGATTAAGGTTCTTGCATATTTGAGTTCGCTATCATCTCATCTTTTCAGAGTTCCTGAATCATTTTTTTTAACCATGTTGTTTATCTCTCTCTGCACAGTATGAAGATGTGCCTATCCAGATTACTAATTTGGGACAATGTACTGTGGTTGTGGTTTTTTTACTGTCGTTTGAGGATATGCTATATGTTTCTGCAAGTCGGATATTTTTTTTTACCTCCCCGCTTTGATGATATCGAATGCCGATATATTATATGCTTTTTTTGATTGATCAGATAAGCCCGAAGGCTGGGGCTACCCGTCCACCCCTACAAACTTCCTTCTTACAATAACTCCAGACCCTGACCACCCAAAACATGGGTCAGGCGCCTTGCTTCCCTAGCCAAAAAGTCCGCTCGCATATTGAACTCACGAGGGATGTATATAATACAGAAATCAGTAACGGATCCTATACACCATCATATATCTCGCACAATAGAAACACAAGATCACAATAGAAGCACAAGATTCGATTTACGGAACTCCACTATGTACAATCTTGGCCGCAATTAAAGAATCAGTTTCAACAGTAAGACTTCTAACTCCTCGTCAAATTTATGTTTCAGACAAATTAGCCAGGGATGTTTGCGTTTTTATCACAACCAAGCAAATAGACAGCCCCTCATCAAATTTATGAGCACCGCTAAATGATAAGAGGGCGAAAGTTATTTCTTACAATCCAAGCAGCTACTTCGGAGATATTCAAACCAGGGGTGTGCAACGTATAGGGTAACCCGTTTCAACCCGGTCAAAACATCCTACCTAGCCTTAGCCTTAATGGATGGGTCATGAGATGGTAAAAAACGGGTCCCGTTATGGTGAAAAATAGATTGGGTAATGGGTATTCAGTTTTTTATTAACGGATTAACCCGTTTACATGTTAAAATTAAATTAAATTAAAAAATGACATATGGTTCAACCAAAGTCACTCACTGACTCAACACAAGGAGTCATTATTATCAGTTTTTTATTAACGCCTTCTTATGTTATACTCAAGCAAAGAGTGTGCTTTAGTTTTTTTGTTTAGAAGATGGCTAATTAGAGATATGAACAATGTTGAGAAATCATTCTAAAATTCTGAAAAAATAGCAAGTTAAACGGGTTAATCTATACATGTTTACCCATTTACCTGTTAACCCGTTTACATGTTAAAAAATAGGGGGAAGGGGCGTCAGCACCATAAACTAGACTTATCCCGTTAAAAAAACACTAAACATAAGATTTGGGGCCTTAACACCATCTACCACTTCAAAAGACACATATGCCCCCTACTACAACAGCCTCAATAAACATACGCTTTCCTCTTCCTCCTCCTCCTCCTCCTCTCTTCTCGCCAAGAACAGAGAAGGCTTCTACATGTTCCAGGGATCGGTAGTGGCGGTCATCGTCCGCAGTTGGGCCTTCGCGCACCACGGCGACCTCATCTGGATGGAGAAGTCCAGCCCGGACCTCGGCGAGTGCACCATGTTCGCCGAGGGGGTGAAGTCGGTGCAGCCCCAGGTGATGCTGGCCCACAACCTCTCGCCGTCGTTCAACTGGGACGCGTCGGGGATGTCCGACGAGGAGATGGGGGACTTCATACCGAGGATCGCGAGGCTTGGGTTCTGCTGGCAGTTCATCACGCTAGCGGGGTTCCTCGCCGACGCGCTGGTGGTCGACACCTTTGCCAGGGACTACACCAGGAGGGGGATGCTGGCGTACGTGGAGAGGATCCAGAGGGAGGAGAGGAACAATGGAGTCGAGACGTTAGCTCACCAGAAGTGGTCTAGTGCTAACTACTATGATAGAGTTCTCAAGACTGTCCAGGGTGGGATCTCCTCCACTGCAGCCATGGGCAAAGGCGAGTACTCTGTTTTCCTTCTTCTTCTTCTGATTAAACTCGCGCGGTCTCTCCTATATAAGGATGATCAGCTTTAAATTTTTGAAATAATTGGTGAACTGACATGCAATTGTGTGCAGGAGTGACTGAGGAGCAGTTCAAGGAGACATGGACTGCACTTGGAACCTGTAGAAGCCTTCTCTGGTTCTTGGCAAGAGAAGAGAGAATTTTGAAAAGAGAACATAGAAGAGAGAAAAGAGAATGCTAACTGGATTCATATGCTAATAGAGAAGAGAATTTTGAAAAGAGAATTTTGAAAAGAGAAAAGAGAAAATAGAACTAAGAAAATAGAAGAGAGTAAAAAGTAGAGAGTAGAGAGAAAAGAGAATTTTGAAAAGAGAACATAGAAAAGAGAACTAAGAAAAGAGCAGAGAGAAGAGAGTAGAGAGAACAGAGAAAAGACCCCTTCTCCCCTGTCAACGAGTTCCCTCTGTTCTTGCTGCCCCTTCTCCCCTGTCAAGAGAAAAAAGAATTTTGAAAAGAGAACATAGAAGAGAGAACATAGAAGAGAGAAAAGAGAAAAGAGAAAAGAGAATGCTGACTGGATTCAAGGGAAAAGAGAATTTTGAAAAGAGAACATGGGCGACGTCGCCCTTCGTCTCCGCCGCCGCGATCAAGAATGCTTTCTATGTCTACTCCGACCCCAGCCACTCCTTTCAGATATTCAGCTTCGCAGACACATCCACATACCCCGTCCCCATGAACGGCTTCATCCAGAAAATTCTCTCTTCTCTTTTCTCTCTACTCTTTTCTCTGTACTCTCTTCTCTATTCTCTTTTCAAAATTCTCTTTTCTCTTTTCTCTCTACTCTCTTCTATGTGCTCTTTTCAAAATTCTCTTTTCTCTACTACTTTTCTCTTTCCTATGGAATGCAATATCAACATGGCACAAAATCCTTCCTGCCTAATGCCACCCTCGACGTCGACGAGCCACGGCTGATCTACTCGTACCACGACGAAGGGCGACCACCATCATTCTTTCTCTGCTACCCCAACCCCTCTCGGCCACCACCATCAACATGGCACAAAATCCATTTCTCTTTGCCACCACCATCATTCTTTCTCTACTACCCCAACCTTTCTCTGCCACCCACTCCCACTTCCCACTCTCCCACTCTCCCACACCCTCCTTGCCAACTCCAACTCCACCATCGAGACACTACCCCAACCCCTCTCTGCCACCCACTTCCTCTTCCCACCGGTGAGGAAGAAGAACGCTGCACAGTGGGCGCGGGGGGGCTAGCCGCGGTGCTCGGAGCTCGAGGTGGCGTGGACGGGAAGAGGGCGGGGATGGGGAGGGGGAGGGGGAGAGTGACGAGGAGGGGAGGGGGAGAGGGCAGGTAGGGGGAGAGGAGGGGGGAGAGGTATGGGGAGAGGAGGGAGAAGATGGATAGACGGGGAGAGGGACGGGAAGAGGATGGGACCATGGAATTAAAGTTAAGATCAAGGTGTGGATCATCATAGGGGTAAAAAGGTCATCAAAAATAAATAACAAATCATAACTGTCCATAATTGACGTTAAATGGTGCTTACATCTTAAATCTAATAATAGTGGTGTATCACTCAACGAGTTACGCAAATTTGGTGTAAACACCAATTATCTATAAAAAATAACAGGTTAATGGGCGGGTCACAAGGGTGTGCAAAATTAATGGGTCGGGTCCGACCCGCACCCATTTACCTGTGACCCGACCTGTTGCACACCCCTGATTCAAACAGTATGTTATGTGACACAACCAGACTGGGATGAATTCTAGAAGAGATGTGCTCTGTACTTCATGACATACACAGCATACACCAGTAATAGGACTGAATGGTTAAAATTTCCCAGTAAAAGTAGATCATATCCTTCCACTAAAGGTGAAACAGAAATTGCTGTTTCTCAGGAGGTTGATATTTCCTCCTCTGGTTGCTTTCTGATTCTATGGATTAGTTGATTCTACATCCTAGATCTTTCCAGCTTGCTCCAAGGAACTTGCCAAATCTCATCATCTATCGACGTCACTGTCAGGCAGCTGAAACAGGTAAGCCAATGCAGCACTGCAGGTCGAGTACAGTGGTGCCCAGCATCATGTGTCTCAGGATTCTCCTCAACCACAGAACATGATGTCTTTGAGGCTCTCTGTTCATGAAAAGTGTGCAGAGCCACGATACCACCAGACATTTGAAGAAGTTGCTTCAGTGGTCATCTTCACTGGGTCCAGGGCAATTACTCTCCATGGCCTCTGCAGATTCATACTGAGGAAATACAAACATGTCTAAGAAAATGCTTTAGGGAACAATGGTTAATTGCAAAATCATTGTGATGGCCTCTGGGAATGAAATTTTCACATCCATCTTAAATAAGCAGCTTGTAATCTGAATAAATTCTAAGAAGGCATATGATGCACTTTCTGAAACGTATCCTTCACAAGTTAACTTGAGTATTCCAGTAAACCAAAGAATTGCAAAACTATGTCCTCACCTGACACCCGCAGTGAAGGCAATATTGATGTTCATCCCTTAACTTCATTAATATGTCATGCAAATCCTGGAAGCAGAAGAATGGTATGTGAGTTGCTCCCTTTAGATGGACCATGTTCAAATATTTGAGCAGTCAAGCAATTATAACAATTAATCCAAGGTCACAAACTTGTGAGCACAAGAGGCAATCATATTCTTGAATTCATAAAGCATAAATGTTCACTATACATACTATAACATCAGATCAAAAGAAGACGATTAGTTATTTTAGCTTCGTAGGCTGTTTCATTTGCTTTTAACCCTTTACACGGTTATGGAACAATGAAGCAATATCACGCGCAGACAATTCACTTATTTTTTACTGCAAAATTACATTAACAAATTCCCACTTTCCATGAGAAAATCAATCCATTGCATTTCATGTCCTGATTCCCACCAAATTGATCTAGGACAGACCAAGAAACCCCTTTGGCTTTAAGCTAGGAAACAAACTGTGGGGATCATGAGGCCATGTTGTTTGGCTACTAATAGAATGCCATAAGTATATCTTGCGAGTTGCGACCAATTATATAAGATAAGATAAAGTAATTATGTTTCTATATCTGATGAGAGGGACTTTAGTGATTTTAAGTGCAAATGAATGTTAGAACTACAAAATTTAAATTGCATTAAACTGTCTCATAACATCCACTTTTCCTTTTCCTCTTGAAATCAAATCTTGATACAGCACTGGCACAGAACATTTCTTCAACAAGCAAAAGTCTATTCGAAGTGACTTCCAAGAAGTACTATTTGAGTGGCGACATAGATCATGAGAGAATGATTAAATGACAACACAAATAAGTGTAAATATACGAAAAATACCAACAGTAGAGTAATGAGACTACCTCTTCTGTGATCTGTTCTTCTTCCTCTTCCTCTTCCTCCTTCTCATCTCCCTCGTCCTCTTGGGGCTCGACCACCTCCCTATTCTCCAATTGCGCCAATGCCGCCTCTGCCTTCCTATAATCACCTAGTACCCTCCGGCTCCTCCACTGAGTCTTCTGCTTGGACCCGAACTCTGCCATCATCTCCTCCTCCCACTTCCTCTTCTTTTCCCCCACCTCCCTCTCCTTCCTCACCTTCTCCACCTTCGGGTTCCCGACACCAATCCCTGCCCGGGACCTCCGGATCTCAAGCCCCACTGGCTCCGCCTGTCCACTCCCCTCCCTTCCAAGTGCTGTCCCGGGGTTGTAACCCATCCGCTGAAGCATCTTAAACCCCACATTTGATGGCGGGATTGCTGCCTGGAGCCCTGCCAGTGTCTGCTCATCCTCCTCACGCTGCTGTCGCTCTCGATCGAGCCTCCTCCGCTCCTGCCAGTTCATTCGCTTCGGCCTCTTGGGTCTAGATGCCTCCGGCGCCTGACCCCTGCTGCCAGATTGCTGCACAAAACTAAATGATTGGATTTTGGTAGCATGGTCCGATTCATCTTCCAAGTACCCGGCTGATTCCCGGACGATGAACATAACATTAGGGATTTGGATATCAAAATTAGGGTTTTCTTCGCCACATTCTATACCGTAGAATTGACTAAGTGCTTGCTGTTTGAAGAGCAAAACTCTTATTATGAATCGAGGGTTTAGCTTTGGGTCATACCTTCTTGGTGGAGGCGGTGGCATCCGGTGGTAAGAAAGCGGAGAGATCGCCCATGTAGTCATCGTCCTCGCCCTCTCCTCCGCCGCCGCCGCCGTTTCCCCCCGCCATCATCCCCCGCCGGCGAGAACCGCTGTCGAACAGGAGGCTCCGTTCTCTTTAAACCTAAAACCCGCTTCTAGATCCGAATCCGGATCCGAACGAAGGTTTCAGCAGCCAGGCGATAGCGGTGGGTGGGTTATTCGCATCCAACACTCTATCGGGTTACCGGACAAATATCTCCGGAGCCCATGCCCATTGCTGACGTGTCACCGACTCTCCGGGTGGGGAACGTGCTGAATAAGGGAATCGTTCGTTTCCCAGACTCCCGCCATCGCGGGCGGGATAAGTTCCTCTCTCAAAAAGAAGGCCAAGCATCCCTTATTAGAGTGAAAGAAACAATATTCATGCGCTTATTTCTCCCATCTTCGTTAATCTTTGCGATTTCGATGTTCCAATAGCTTCGTATGATCCCGCGCGAAAGAGATCCGTCTATGTTCTCGGATCTCTAGCTGCTCCAGGTTCGGTTCTTGAGCTCTTGAGGTTCGGTTCTTGAGCTCTTGACTAATTTTCTCCCTTTTTTTTTTCTCTTTTTTCCATCTATCTCTTGATCTTGATCTCTAACTTTTCATCAGGTAGTTCTTTTTTTTCTTTGAATCGTAACTGATGGCCAGAGCTTGTAACATGCGTCTGGTCGCACTCCTCCTCGTCTCCTTCTTCGGTGGTCTTCTCCCGGCGTCGGGCGTCACCAATCCGCTCGATGGTGAGCTCTTCGATTCTCTGCGTTGAAAGCTCGATTATAGAGTATGCGTTAATTCCCATTAAATGGGTTTATTTCAACCTTGTGATATGGATTCAAGATTTGAAATCATGCTTGTTTTGGTGTTATCCATCCGATCATCATCGTACGGAGATAATCTTGTGATTCTAATCTGTTGATCCAGCCAATCTTGCAGCGAAATCATTGATTTCTTGGTTATATTTTCGTGATTTTCCTTAGCGATGATTTAGTAATACATATCAAGATCGTGTTGTGGGTTGAGGGTTCGGATGGTGGATCGTACCTTCCAAATGGTTTTGATTTCATGTAGAAAGAAGCTTCACAGAACCAGAAGCAAGAAAGGTTAAAGCTTTGATTTTTTAACGGTTTCGTCTCTGGCTTTTTATGCAGTCTCAGCTCTCCAAGCTCTTTATGGATCCCTCAATGGCCCGCCTCAGCTCATCGGGTGGAATTCCTTTGGGGGCGACCCTTGTGGCGGGAAGCCATGGAGAGGGGTCTACTGTTCCGGCGACTCCATCATTGCGGTGTAATATTCCATTTATCTTTATTCTTGGTCTTTCCATAAAATTAATGTTAGTTATTGGCATAAGGGATAACGAAACACAGACTATTCCAAAACAGGAAAATTGGAGGGATGGGAGTCGGTGGGTCTCTGGGTTCCCAGCTATCCAGCTTCTTGTCCTTGAAGGAGTTGTAAGTTGTCTATTCTTTTCCCTAGGGTTTAGCTCATATTAGTTCATTTAGTTGACATTTGGCTACTTATATACTCACGAAGAGAATGTGGTAATGTTGTTGCGGGTTTGTGCTATCATTACAGGGATGTAAGCAACAATAACATTGGTGGTGAAATCCCATACGCATTGCCCCCAAATGCCACCCACATGTATGCTCTTTGGCCCTGCTATATATTTTTTCAGCCTTTCTATGATGGTAGACTGTGGTGTGAAGTTAAGTTGATGCTCTTCTGTTAAATGCAGAAATTTGGCTGCGAATAATCTCATTAATAGCATCCCATATTCGTTAACTTCTCTGAAATTACTCATATATCTGTGAGTTCCTCTGGTGCTCCTCTGACCATTATACAGGTTTCTCTGCCTTCATAAGAAATAAGGCCGTTGTAATTCATCTGTGCGATGCAGGAATGCTAGTCACAACTCTCTGTCAGGTCCTATTGGGAATGTATTTGCAGATATGCAGAGTCTAGAGCAATTGTAAGATTCCTACACATTATTTCTGCAAAATGTTTGTTCAAATCAATTGTTTCGGTATCGTTTCTTACAGGATAATTGCTAAGCGAAAGCCTCCTCTTTTCATATGAGAACCTTAATAGCTTATCTGCCTTTCCAACTCATTTTAGCTTCTATATATACTCTATTTCTTATAATGGGCTTAATTCCAGGGATTTGTCATTCAATAGCTTTACTGGAGATCTTCCTACCTCATTTGGTACATTAACAAAGCTTCATTCGCTGTAAGTCTGGTAATATCCTTAGTTGCAGCACTTCAAATATTTACAAGCCTCGTAAACTTGACCAATATGGATGCTTTTGGCAGTTATTTACAAGACAACAAGTTCACTGGATCAGTTGTCTATCTGGCTAATCTTTCATTATCTGTTCTGTAAGTCTCATCCAATTGAGCTTGTTATTTTTGTGCTCTAATTTCTTTCATGTCTTAGCAAAGTGGCAATCTTTTATTCTTTCTCCAAATACAGTTATCTTGAGAATAACCACTTCAGCGGTATTGTGCCTAAACAATTTGGGTCCATTCCACAATTGAGGTATGCTTTTCTATGTTGTTCTGGAGCTGTATCTTTGGAAGTCAAGTAAATTAATAGTTGTGATATTTCTATGCTCCCAATTTCTGTCTTCTATCTGTTCCTAAGTTATCTTATGGACTCTTCCTTCAGGATATTTGGGAACCTTTTTGAACCTGTCACATTCTCTCCCCCAAAAATCAACGGAACTGCTGCTTCTACCCCGATGCCGGCTAAAAGGAATGCCAGCCATAGTCCATCGTTTACATCAGATTCTTTTAGCTATTCCTCCATCCAAGTGCAAAGACGCAATCATAGACGGTTTGGCCCAGCAGCACTGGCTAGTACTGTCTGTGGTATGTTTTTGGTGGTCCTACTTGCTGCAGGTGCTATCATAATCCATGTTCACAAATCTCAAAGAGGCAGCTTTATTATGTCTAAGAGCACTGATGAGTCTCTCCCTCATCTTCCAATTTCTCTACCGACTGGTAAGACTTTATGTTGCAGCACATTAATAATATGGCTGGACTCTGTTAAACAAAAAAATAATTTTCTGTAGAGAATTAATAGTTTCATTGTTTAAAACACCACAAACTTGATGCAAAGGATTCCTGGCATGAAATTCTTGCTCAGTACCTACCTTTTGGTTGTTTATGAAATGGAAGCATTCTGGTCCTGAAAATTACATCATCTATTTTACATTAGTCTACTTGGTTGTTATGTCATGAGTAGATACTTTCAGACATGAATGGACTTACGTAATGTCCACCATATTACAGGTTGTCTTTAGTTCCACATTTTGTTCTTGACGTCATAATTCTATCCCTTCTCTAACGGCACAGTTCTCTCACTTTTGTGTAAATATCACCATCCTTTTAAGAGTGGATGTTAACAGTCTGGTCTGTTTCCCTTCTTCTTATGTTATCAATGCTATTATGAAATAAAATACTGACTTCTAATGCTCTTAAAGATAAGCAGAGCATGATCATTAAATGAGAACCATGTTTATTATACCGCTTTGTATACAAAGCAATGTTTAATCAAAACTCTCTCTATATGACCGAGTGACCCTTATTGTAATTTACTCGATCTTTCAAGCACTTCTCTTTTGTAGTGTTATCAGCAAGGTCGGATGCTTGGCCCTATGAATCTCCTCGAATCACTACTTTCAGACCTCCCTCAGTTCGCCACATAAAACCTGAACGTATATCTAAAAGAAGAAGCGCTTCAAGGAGATCCCAGAACACAGTGACTGTAAAGCTATACTCGGATGCGGAACTTCAAATGGCTACAAACAAGTACGATGAGAGAAACCTTATTGGAGAAGGTTCCACAGGTCGTGTTTATAGAGCTGAATTTGCAGATGGCCAGGTACTTATTTCTTAGTATTTTCATTGCATAATGACCATGGAAAGACTATGAAAACAATTTTTTGTTGCTTCATAAACCTCTGATGGCCATTTACTACTGCTAAGGAGCAACTTAACTAATTTTCATGCTTTCTATGCTTGGTTGACAGCTATCTGGTAATAATGATAAACGCCAGTTATGGATTTTATAACGTCAAAGTTTAATGAGTTGGCGGATTCCTGTATAACACATGCAATTGGACACTACTGCACTTCCGGATAAGAGCTAAAGTTCTTAATGTTACAATTGTCTGTCATAATTCTTCCAATCAGCTTTTGATGCAGTTTTCTGCACTGACATATTTTCTTTTGGGGGAGCAAGTCTTTGAGGAGAAACCTGATATGCGATTTTACAAACTTACACAATTAAGGATCTCTGATCTGATTGGATGCTTAGGCTCACACCTCAACTTTATGCTTGCAATTTGTAAAACAATAGTAGAATATCGATTTATGATGTTTTAGGGTAGGATGTGGCATCGAAATGAGTTTAGTATCTATCCATTTTCATTGTTTTTTCAGGTATTAGCTGTAAAGAAGATTGACATGGTAGAATTGGCTGTACACGAAGAAGACGAGTTTCTGGATGTAATCTGGACCTTGTCCCGCCTGAGACACCCGAACATCACAACTCTTCTAGGTTATTGTGTGGAGCAGCATCAACATACTCTTGTATATGAGTATGCGAAGAATGGATCTCTTGATGATGTCTTGTTTTCTCAGAATGGTACCTCTAACCCTCTTTCATGGAAATCCCGAGTGAGGATTGCCCTTGGGGTAGCTCATGCTTTAGAGTATGTATGATCCACTTAAACCTTGACATTTCTTCTCTTCTTATGTCCTTCATCAGTGATCTTAGCCTAAAATGCCTAGGTTATGAAAATTTTGAACCTGAAGTTAAGACGAATGGAATGCGCTTTGCATGCAGGAGAAACAGGTTCTTTATGGAGAGTATACAAATAGCGACTTATTTCCAATCCCTTGAATTTATGTCGACAATAATTATCTGCTAGGTTGTCAAGATTAAGAGCAGAAAAGAAAAGACTACACATGACATTATAACATTAACACAGAAAAGAGAAAATTAATAGTGAGATAGACCATATCATACCTTTATATGTGAGTATCTTTCTGTTTGGCGAGGAAGATTGGTAACATCTCTTTCATGTTTTATTGAAGATGATTATATGTTTATGATGCAATAATGTTCACAGGTACATGCACTTCGTATGCTCTCCTCCCATTGCCCATGAGAATATAAAGTCAACGAATATTTTGCTCGACAACGAACTTATGTCTCATCTCAGTGATTGTGGCATAGCCGTGTTATACCCTTTTATCAGGCCTAAGGTAGAAATCAACTACTTGAGCTAATTTGATCATGTTACTAACAATGACAAATGGATTAAATATCGTCTTTCTGTATAAAATCCTTCATAAATGTTCCAGTGAGAGATTCACTAACCAGATTTCTCCATTTTTAGGATTTTTTTTTCAAATTTGTGACACAAAAGGCACTTTTTGCCCGAAAAAGTGCAGATTTATTACTTCTTGGCTTCTTTTTTGCGTTCTTAAAGCTTACCTTTCCAAATTGAAACCCCTACAGATAATTATGCCGAGGAGGCCAATCCAAAATCCAAGTAGCTTCTTCATAATAGACACTAAGCTGAGATGGAGAGCCTTCTTGATTGCAAACTTAAACAAGTTTGTTTGTATACTCTGAGAATTAGTCATAATGTCTTAACTTCTTAGATCGTCGAAGTTATAGTTGGTAGGAATGGAACCAATGGCACCTACTTTGTTTTAGTTGCTTCAGTTATCCTTCTGCGACATAAGAAATAGAGTAAGAGAATCTAAAGCAATGAGAGTGTATGGTGCCTATTTCTTTTCTTGTCCGCAAAGTTATAACTGTGTACGTTGTGTTGCTATCGATTATTTTCCACAACTGAGATAATCTTCCTGAAACAGACTCCCGAAATGCTAAATCGGCTTACTGGATATGCTGCTCCTGAACAAAATGTTCCTGGAATAGATAAGACTAAGGCTGATACTTACAGCTTTGGGGTGGTCTTATTGGAGTTATTAACCGGAATGAGAGCTTTTGACGGGCATGTCATCAGACCCTTCATAAACTTTTAACTCTTGTATTTTCCCCCCTTTTTCACCTGACCACTTTTCTTTTGACAAACAGTTCCGGGAGAACTGAAGAGCAATCTCTGGTTAAGTGGGCTTCTTATCGGCTTCATGACTTCAGCTTGCTAGAAGAGATGGTTGATCCAGCAATTAAATGCAACATTCCTGCACGGGTCCTTTCTCGATTTGCTGACATCATCTTGTTGTGCATCCAGGTATGGATTTCTAACCAGTTCCATCTTTCAGGGGAATCCAGGTGTCATCACCTGCACAGGAAGTATACTAGCTAGTGTCTAACATATAGTAACACTAACATAAGAAAAAGAAAACAAGAGTCTGTTTTATGAACTGGAGTTGTTCCTGCACCTGTTTTCTGAACAGGTTCTGGTTTCAAATGAGGAGTGATGTCATTATAAGTCACTCTCTCCATAAGTCTTATCAATTGCTCTTTTGACAAATTTATGGCTGCTATGCTGCGATCTCTCTTCCAATCAATTGACTTTCATGTGGTGTCATTGTTTTGATCACTGTATCCAAACATCCATATGCACATGACTGCGATAAGGAATCAGTTAAAAAGAAATAAGTTTTAAGGACCTCTCTCATTTGAGTGTTTGACTGTTTTCTTCCCTCCAGTTACTGCAGTATCTATTTTTTAAAGATACTAAGGATATGCTTCTTTTATCTTATTTCCTGATAATTGTCTGCAAGCAGCCAGAGCCTGAGTTCCGTTCTCCGATGACCGAGATCGTAGAGAAGCTCCTCCGTCTCGTTCAGAAGATGTGTCACTACAGCAAGTTTAGCCCTGCAGAGCCTTCTGACCTCAACTTCTCCGATCTGTCTTTCTGCACAACTCTTGCCTACTTTGACCAGTCTTCTCCCCGGAATCTATAATGCCCACCACCAGCACCACCGCCGCCAAGAGTAGCAGCGGCAGCAGCAATGCCATAGGATCTTGTTTGCCTCTGTTGGCTGTAAATATTTCAGGCTCAGCTTAGATTCAGGCAATTGGCCTTCCTGTTTCATGGAATTCTCTGACCCTGAAGCAGGATAGTTTTGCTTTGGAAGAACCAAGAGGGGTTCTTTCCTGAGGATTTAGCTTGGTTAACGAAAAATCCACTAGCTTTTCTTTTTGGAGAAAAGCTGAGAGCATGAAGACAGTGCAGTAATTCTTTGTAGTGTACAGCAATTTTAATGTCCTAAGACTCATAGACAGCTTTTAGTTTCCCTGTACAGCAGATACGAGTAGTGCTTGAAACTTAATAAGAATGCTGATTTTTTGATTAGTTGAGCCCGAGGGCTAATAGACCCAATTAAGGGTGGGTGACAAGGATTGTAGAGAGGGCTGGGAATAACGGCCTCTCTTCAGTATCAGCAAAAACATAGCGAAGTGCTAGAGCCTCACGAGCCAGTCTACACGGAAGTTGTTCTCATGGGGGATGTATGCCACACCGAGCTCAACGAGGCTGCGGCTCTGCCACCAGATGTCTTGAACCACGGCTCTACAGTTCTCCATTAAGGGTAGCCTCCCCTCAATCAGCTGGACTGCGTGCATGGAGTCGCTTTCAACAGTTACCTGCTTAAAGCCCTGGTGGACGGCATTCTCGACAGCCATACGGATGGCATGGAGTTCACCAAGCAACATGGAGTCAGTCTTGTGCGAGCTGCTAATGGACCACATGACAAGATCCTCATCAATACACACTGTGCCAAGTCCAGTCATGCCGGAAAGAGAGTCGAAGGAAGCATCAACCTGGAACCGGACCCCAACTGCTTCAACTGGGGCTGCTCTTTGCATGCGGAGATTTACTACGCTGATGTGTTCCCATGATTGCCATCTGATTAGATGAGGCAAACTCTGTTTATCCTGACCCCCTTTCCCTACCACAACCTTGCACCTATCCTTCCATAACCACCATGCCCTGTAGGCGAGTGCGGCTGCTCGCTTGGTCTCTTCAGATTTCCGAAGGAGGTGAAGGAAGCTGTCCATGGTGAGCTGAGTGTCGCATATACCAGAGGATGATAACACTGTGTTCCACACATCCTGAGCAAATTTGCATTTGAAAAGAACATGCTCTGCGGTTTCCTCTGCGATGCCACAATGAGGACATAGGCTATCGGAGGTAAGGCAGAGACTCCAGAGCGCGGACTTGACCGGCAGCCTTCCATGAAGAAGCTTCCAGAAGAACATCTTGGGTCACGGGCCTGCCGGGGCTCTCCAGATGCTACGCCAAAGCTGGAAGTCCTCCCCGGTGTCCTGTTTTCCTTCCGTGTGTTCCAGCATTTAACAAGAATGCTGATTGACACCTATATTCTTATCATTTTTATTAGCTATATGATAAGGTTCCCAGTAGATAATCTAAGTTATGATTTTGTCCATAATTAAACATGATTTCGAAGCTAGAAATTGCACAATTTTCCTTTTGGAGACAGAAAAATTAAAAACTTGCTGGTCTTCAGGATGTCATATTTAGGTTGTATCCTATTTTGAATTCAAATCCAGATGTAAAACCATTTTAAAAATTTAAGTTCTCCAATTAAGAAAAAAAAATATCATAACGTAGGTCCGTCGGACCATCGCCCACATGATTCATATCCTTCCTACTAAAAAGGCTGGATAGCCTGGATCGGATAAGTTTAGCGGACTGCGAGTATCCATTTGTCAAATCCACCGTTAACGTAGATGTCCACGCATCGGACGGTCGTGTTGAGACCGATCTCAACAGCGGTTTGAGCGCTTATTAAAAGGGCGGTCCTAATAAAAAAAAGAAAAAAGAAAAAAAAAAAAAACTCGCACTTAAAACATCCCGCGAGCGCAAATCCTTGGCCTAATCTTTCTTGCGATTTTTATCCGGATTTGAACCTTTTTTTAGGGTAAGTTTATTCTCGTGTGTAATACGTTTTGAGTTTTATTTCTTCGTTATTCCGCTTTTTTTTTTTTTTTTTGCGATCCTATGCTTCGATAATCTTGTAATAATTCATGAGAGAGTTCTTGTTTATGGAACTTTGTTCGTCTTAGATAATGTTAGGGATTTCACTGTTTCTATGTTTTCTAGAAAAAGGGTTTTAACGTGAAAGGATCATATAAGCTCTTTTGCATGTTCTAATTCGAGTATATTATTGAAGCAAATATTTTCTGAAGCTTTTAGTTCATGAACTAAATATAACCCCAGCTTTAAAGGATGGTGTCTTCCCTACGATAACTGAGTTTCTAATATACTTTCTTTGCTAATTTTCTACATTAATGTGGCTTTAATTGAATGACCATGTTCTTCAATTTTAAACGCGATTCAGGATACAGGTTGTGATCATCTATGAGGATGTTCTCATTTCAATGACCACCAAGTTCTTAATATTTTTTATATTTGGAGCATCCATTCTCTTATCCATATCCATCCTCATGGATAGTAATAGCATCCTTGGTTGTTGTAGGCCATATCAATGTGCTCTAGTGTTTCTATGTGCCTATGATTATTATGGTGCCTATCTTGATTTTTTTTTGGTTTTTTTCCTTATCTTTCTTGTAGGAGCATGGCTGGTAAAGACCTAAATCACAAGGAGGATAGGGATAGTCCATTGGAGAAGACAATTAAGACTGCCGGGATGGGTTTAGCTGCAGGAACTGTATATGGGGCACTGGTCGCTATAAGGGATGATGTGCCAAAAGTAGAGGGGAATGCAGCACTTCCTGGACTGATGAGAACATTGAAGGTGTGTGGTAATTATGGGCTTACTTTGGCTGCACTTGGAGGGATTTATGCTGGTGTGGAGCAGCTCATGCTGCAGAAAAGGAGGAAAAGGGACTATATTAATGGTGCTGTGGGCGCTTTCTTAGCTGGAGCTGCTGTTTTTGGATTCAAGAGTAATTTTTGTCCTTATATTTTAGTCCTATGTCTTATATTCAAAAGTAATTCTATGGTTTTTTAGTTTAATTTGAACTCATAACTTGATTTCATAGTAACAGAAGCATTGGTCTTTTGACTTGTTGATATTGAGCAACATATTCCTTTTGGTTCCAATTTGAGAAATAAAGCTTTTATTGTTCTGGAAAAACAAATACGGATATGTGAACAAGAGAAGTACAACTTGCAATCACTATCCTCTTTTCTCTTGCATTGAGTACTGTTTCCATTATATCACTTTGTTTTCTTCTTCCTCTTTGTGTTTATTGTAAGAATGCATAGAGCTCACTTGATAAGCATTTTCTGACTGATTCAAGGGAACAGGTCATGTGAGGTTTCTTTTTCCTGTTTTGTTCTTTTTTTTATCTTTTTTTTTTACGACAATTCCTGGCCTGAACTTCATTAGACCCTTACCCTTACCGATGCATATGAAAGCATTGTCTTAATCTGTACTAATTTTGGCCCTTGTGTTGATTTCCCATGTAATGCATTTTGTTATTATGATGCCTTCAAATTTAGAAAGTTTTGTAACTATTGTAAGCTCTAGCAAGCTTAGCTTCCAGTAGTCCTATTAGAGATTTTGGATTCCCTTCTTTTTTGTCATTCCCTGATCTATTTACTGTGTGGGCCTAGAGCTCCTCCTGAATAATTGTTGTTTTGCATTTGTTCGGTTTTGTTTGGAGCCAGGCGCTTTTTAGCTTGCATCACCACAGCAGACATTCTGGACTATATGAGTGTGATAAAACTAAATGCCATATGTGGGCTTCAGATTTCTTCCTGTTATCTGTGGCATAAGTTTCCCATGTTCTAAGTAGCTGTTGAGCATTCCTGAACTCTATGATATCGGATTAAAGTCTATGTTGGGTTTACTTGAGATTTATCAATTTCTGTATATCATTGGTAAGTAACATAAATGCTGAAGGTGTTGACTTGGTTTTTACATACTTTTATTCGATTAAGCATGTTTCTTGATTATCATCATTAAGTGTCACCCTTGATTGCCTGATGCCCATCTATTATTAAGCAAAGAGGAAGATGAAGAGTTAACAGTGCAACTAGTAAGTCTGTAAAATGTATTCCATACTGGTGGACGGCTATTCTGAATTGTTCATGTAAATTTAAGCTGTTTTGCAATTGCATTAGATTCCAATACTTTCCTTCTGAATTGTTCATCTATTTTAAGCTGTTTTGCTATTGAATTAGATTCCAATACTTTCCTCATTCAGTTATTCAGGCTCTATTTCTTGGGCATCTGCTTCACATTACATATCTTCTGCTAAGTGTTCTTAATAACTGATCAGGAACAACATCGCTGTTAGCTTAGTCAATGTTGATCTCTAATCTTAAAGAGCTATATAATTTTTCCAGGAAGGAGCATTTCTTCAGCCATTTCTGCCGGATCTTCTCTGGCTTTCACTTCTGCAGTGCTGGATTATGTCGGTGGCACACCAAGTACAGAGCACTCTGCTTACACTGCCAAGAAGACGCCTTTCACAAGCTGATCATCCGTCTACAAAGAGCTGCATACTCTATGAGGAACTTTGCCAAGAATGAAACTATACAAAGTGTTGCTTCCACTGTTTGTAGCTCTTTTCATTTGGTTCCACTGTAAATGTCTCAGAGTAGTTTTAGAATGTTTGATGCTCCTTTTTTTCAGACGCAACATTAAGTTTCTTTTAAATGACAATGATAGTAATTCTTCTTTTTAGTATTGTTACTATTAGATGAGCCCACAAGCTAAATGCTTCTTTTTTTGATTACTGGATAAGAATGGAAGTATGAAACAGATGAAAAGAAGCAGCCATTTATTTTAATATCATAAAACCCTTGAAAATATACTAAATCACAAAACCTTCCGAAGATTTTTGCATACGATCACAGCTTAGTTTTTAATAAAAATTACAAATTCAGATATTTAAAGAGTGAAAGATGACTTCAAAATCGATGACTTATTTTAATCACCAACTTAATCAAGATTTAATTCAAACATTCTAGTTCTAAGCTTTCAAAGGCCTAGTTTGACTAGGGTTGAGTTAAGTGGGTTATTAGCTAAAAAGGATGGCCCAAGTGGCCCAAGCCAACTAATGTCCCTTTCTCCCGCCATCGCGAGATGGATCCCTTGGGTTGGGCTAACACGTGGCGTTATGCTATTGGACTTCCTGATTACCGTTGGGCCAGCGGGAAGCTCCATCTGCAGCCCTAGTGCTTGCGAAATCTCCGGAAACCCTAACCCTAGTCTCGACCCATGGCTGTTTTCGCGTTCTATACCGGATCTCCACCAAGGTATTAGTTGCAATTGTGCTATAGTTCTTGCTGTAAGAAATAAAGTTTATAGCTTTTTTTTATTCATACTTCTCATTTAGATTTGCAATGGTTTTATCTTTAATTCTTTTAGGGCTTTAGAGGTATAGATTGAAGTATTGAGCTTATAGGAACTTTCCAATCAGAGGTTTTTTACGATTATTGTGAGATATATGTTGAAGTTGATACAACATACCACTTTCTCAACAAAAAAGGATGGAAAAAAAGGAGTATCAAAATTTAAGGCTTTTGTTCACAAGCACAAATTTTAAGGATTTTTTGGGTGATGAACAAGAAAGCTTTCCGGCACCAATAGCATTGTGATATCTCCGCTACATAACAAAAGGACCCAATTCCTACCTCAAGAAACAGAGGGGATGCAATTTTCAGATTTTAGGTTTCACAGGTTTTAGATTCAGTAAAGTCATCCTCTTCGTCTTGAAAAATTCATAGCATGGAATAAGTTTTCAGGGATTTTGCCAGCAGATCCTAAGGGAACTATGTTGCTCGCAGAGGCTCTTGGGTGGCATTCAAGATCAACCGATTGAAAATTGCACATTCTAAGCCAAATCTTCAGAGGAAAATCTCAGTGATAAAGGCTGGTGTGAATTTCGTGAATGCTGAAGAAGCAAAGAAGCTAGTTATTGAAGAGGGATATGCTATTTTAGATGTTCGAGACAAGACCCAGTACGATAGAGCTCATATCAAGGAGTGTAATCATGTTCCCCTCTTTATCGAGAACAAGGATAATGATTTTGGTATGGATTATGCTTTCTGGCATGGCATGCCTTTGAACTGGCAGTATGTTCGCGCATTGTGTTGTTCCTCTTTGCTTCTAATGATTGTGTTTTGAATGATGGATGCACTGTGCAGGCACTGTTATTAAGAGATCTGTGCATAACAACTTTTCCGGATTGTTCTTTGGGATTCCCTTTACGAAATTCAACTCTGATTTTGTTCAATCTGTAAAAGGGCAGTTCTCTCCTGACAGTAAAATATTGCTTGTCTGCCAAGAGGGTTTAAGGTTAGTGGTCTCTTGGTTAAACAATTAAGCATGGTAGTTATGGCAGCTTCTATTTGATGTTCAAGAGTTAGCACAATTGTAGACATTTTGTAGCTCTTATCTGATCTTTAGCCTGCATTTGCAGACAATAACCTATTCGATCAACCTCTTGTTCTTCATATAAATCTTTTTTAGTAGCACAATTTTTTGGATGAAATTTTCTGAGAAAAAAACCATGCAAGCATCATAAGGCACCATTAGTTAAGTATAACCTTCTTAACAGTATTTTAGCTTGTTTGATGGTGAAGGTCTACAGCTGCGGTTAATAAGTTAGAGGAAGCAGGTTTCCAGAACCTGGCTTGTGTTACATCTGGTCTTCAATCAGTCAAGCCAGGTGTGAGCCTTGTTTCTTATTATTTTGGTTGATAGTACGTCTTTAGGTGTAGGCATTAAGTAAGCAAACGCTCATCTGGGATATCAGAATGTAATCAATAATCACACTAAAGTACAGGAACATTTGAATCTGTTGGCTCCACTGAACTACAAAATGCTGGTAAAGCTGGGCTTGTGACTGTTCAAGGCAAGATATCTGCTGTACTCGGAACTGTGTTGATATGTAAGTTTTTTGTCTCTTCACAATGCGCATGATTCTTAGCAGACAGGCTTGGGATGAAGCAACAAATCTTCTATGTTATTGGATTAGTTAATCATTATATGTACAAAGATATTCCTAAATCCTATGCCATAGAGACTCCAATTGTTCATCGTGTTCGTTGTTCTTGAGATGCAGGTGCCTATCTCTTTATTACTTTCTTCCCAGATCAAGCAGAGAAGCTACTTCAAATGGCCCCTGCAAGTTGATTTGCTGTGGATCTTTCTTTTGAATTAAATTGTTCTTTTGTTGCTGCAGTGTAGTTTGATTCTTAAAATGGAACTGGAACACTCTTGTGCAGGTATGGAGCATTCTACCTGCTTTAGTAAAAGGATATAAATTATCTTCAATCGAATGAAAAAAGTGCTAACATCAATTTTTTTTTATATGCAAATTCTTACGGAACAACTGCGCATGTTGAATGCTAACCTGTTTTCTTTCTCCAAGATGTAGAAAAGAGGTATCGAGTTACTGATGAATTGGACTGCTGAGGCGGCATACTTTGGTGTTGGCAAAGCTTCATACCAGACTATGATCCAGTCAAGAGAGAGATATTTTATTGGCTTCTTATTAGATAACCAGAGTATTTGCAGCTTGAGCCTCCTAATTTAAGTATCACTCGAGTATAAATAATACTTGTATTTGTTTCAGATACTATCTAGTCAATCTCTTTTTCCCATCTGTTAGCTCCGTGTTGCATGATTCTGTAATCGGAGTGTCTCCCAGTTCTATGTAGCCACATTCTTGAAGTGTAAATTTAGGTGATCTGGGAATCCATTATCACATTGGCCAATTCAGTCCACAGGGCAAATAAAACAGTTCATGTTTGATGCTGATCTCTTAAAGTTCATGTCCATGTATACCTCCCTCCTTAAATCATTCCGGTGCTTACAACGAATCTTGGATGATTGACAAAAACAGATATGAAACCAACAAATTATTTCTATCTGCTTAACTGCAGAATTGATCTCAGCCATCAAGTTATGATGAAGATAGACACCCAGTGAAATATCAGCAGCACTGAGAAATTGATACCATGCCAATGAGCTAAAGAACATCATTTACAAAGTAGCCTGTAAAACAGATTAGAGTTCACTAGTTGCTTACAAGAGCTACAATATTTTGCCTTTCCTCACGAAACAACTGAAACAAACACTCTGCATTGATACAAATCCATATTCCATCGTTTACAGCTCGCAAATGTTTTTGAATTCCGCACTGAGTATACAAAAGCATTAGGCCTTGTTTACACGAATATTTTGCCCTTCCAACAGCTGAAACAATGGACAAAAAACACCATGAGCTTTAGAATAAGGTGAACTAAGGTGAAAATAAAGTTTGCTGCATTATTATGACAAAACATAATCCATGATGGTGCTAGGATTCTTCCTATGTGAGGTATTTGGGTGGTTAAGCACAGGTTTGATTAAGGATATCCCATGTGAGGTGGTCTCAGGTTCGAGTCCTGTCGAGGACTTTGTGGTGGTTAGTGTTAGGATGTGACAAGCCAAGCAAGCTACTCATTGAGAGAACATCCTGCCTGAAATACCAGTAGGATTTGCCAAAATAAGGAGACAAAGGTGACTCTGCTTTATGAGTCACTACGATTGGCTATCATAATTTGATGGAACAGGATTGCAGCATGAAACCAACCAGCAGCTTGCATGGAGCAGTTATCATGAATTTTTATAGGAAAAGAGCGATAAGTTACAGCAGGTGTGGGGCTCAATATTGTGTTTCTTCAAATCAAAACTCAAGTTGTAACATATTCTCTTGAACAATTCATTAAAAATGCCAATGAGGTTGTACACATTCACAAAAATAGCCTTCTAGCATCAAGGAACGCGGACCTTTATCAGAAGAAATATCAGCATTTAAGTTTAAGCTACTTGTCATGGAGCACAAAAATATCCATAAGATGAAGCATATGTACGAATACAACTTTCTAGTGAATTGGTGCCAACATTCAGCATATGCAAGAAGTTAGGCATACTTACAGCATTGTTAAATGATGAGATAGCAGCTTCAACATCCTCATCAGAAGAAAATGAAACAAAGCCAAAGCCACTAGATTTTGACGCCCCTGGCACTCGGGAAACCTTTGCACTAACAACTTTTCCCTTCTCTGAGAAGAACTTGGTGAGTACATCACTGGTGACTGTCTTCGCCAGATTACCAACATAAACCTTGTGCGGGCTGTCAATAAATGTAGATTCCTCAACTTGGGGAACGGACATTTCAATTTTTTCCAAAGGCTTTTCTGTTATGTTAACTTTAATTGTCCGACCTCCAATTTCCTGCCATTCGGGCAGATAAAAGATAAACAGAGAATTCTGGTAGGCAGCCCACAATAGGTATGACTCCAACTAAAGGGAATTATAAGCATACAAGTTACAACTCACTGTGTCATTTAGCTTCTCGATAGCAGCATTGGCATCCTCTGCCGTGCTCATGGTAACAAATGCAAAGCGACGACTTCTGCCAGAGAACTTGTCATACATAACCTGGGAAGATGAAAAAAAACACATACAAATCACAACTATGAATTCAAAAGTCCAAACAGGACTTATCATTGGGTTGATTGGAAATAAATCATATATTTTAGACATTTTCATACTAGGATGCATCATTCGGTTAAAATTAGAACTTATAGTTTCAAGGTTAGACATTGCACTCATAGTCCATTCCGCAATGCAAGAACTGAATTTTTCCAAGCAACCTAAACAAAAGATTGGAAATAAATCATATATTTTAGACATTTTCATACTAGGATGCATCATTCAGATAAAATTGGAACTTATAGTTTCAAGGTTAGACATTCCACTCATAGTCCATTCCGCAATGCAAGAACTGAACTTTTCCAAGCAACCTAAACAAAAGTTATGGACAAGGACAATGATACCTTTTGCTATAGAGAATCCTACACAATAACGCACCACTTAACACTCTCAATTTCTTGATTACAGAACTCCCAAACTGATGAATAGATACTACCGGGAAAATCCAGAAACCATCCCAGCCATGAAATACAAAACATCAGTAGCTTTTCTTTCTGAACATTTCAACATCTTTCCACAAAAATGCCACAGAATAGACAAGGAAGCAGTAACAAATGCATCTACCAACAACTATAACTATTTACCAAAAGAATAAAAAGCATTTATAGCTAAATATTTTGAACTTTTAGGCCAAATCGCAACCCCCCGCCCCCTCTCCTCAAAATGCAAGAACTTCAAGCTTTCCATCACGAGAAAAAATAGACCAAACAAACGAAAAGAATATACCTCAGCCTTCTCCACGGAGCCATGCTCCCCGCATATCTTAGCAAGCTCCTCGTTATTCAACGTCCTGGGGATGTTGCCCACGTATAGCCTCCGCGCCACCACCGGCTCCGCGGCCGTGGCCTCGGCGGCCACCGCCGAGATTCTTAAGGCTCCCTTCCTAGTACTATAAATGGAAATCATTGATGGATTCAACGCTACAGAGGGAGGCAATGGCCAGGGCTTTAAAAGCGGAGACGAGGATTTGGGGATGACTCTGCAGTTTGCCGTGTCATGGAAAATATTCGGATAGAAGAGAGACGAGATCGTGGAAGCCATAGATGCCGGAAGAGCTTGGGTTTAGGGTTTTGGATGAGGATAGGAGGGAGATGAGAGGATGAGTAGAAGGAAGCGGGTTTATCCTGGATAACGGTCGGGAATAGATGAGAGGAGGAGTAGCTTTAGGTTAAGTTGTTCCTCAGCAATAGGCAATACCAATCTAATTCGGATGAAGACAGCTTCCGGAACGCCGACTTTTGTTAATATGTCAAAATTGTAAATAGTAGCAATCTAATAGGCTTTCTTTCATAAAATAAAAAATAGTGGCCACCAAAATATTATTAACTTGCTTATTTTTTTATCACATGAAATTCAGGTTATTGCTCTTTAAAAAAAAAAAACTCACCCTTTCTTGTTTTTTAGTTTTAGAAAATAATTTTTTAGCAAGCCAAACTAAGAACATTCTATGCAAATTATAAAATGGAAATTATAATAGAAGATTAAAGGGAAAAAAACAGAGAAGAAAATCCAAAGGTTTTGTGTTTTTGTTTTCATTCATTGCTTGATGAGTTAGTTCTTATCCCTTCAAATTATTGATCAAAATTATCAAAACCTTTTTATGCTGGATGGTCCAAATCCAATTCCGAAATTGGGTTATGATCCAAAAGTGCCGACCCATTTCTTGCAAGTATTATGATTTACAATTTCATATTAGTCAAGGATGTAATTGGAAAAAGTTTAGCTTTAAACCTTTGCGCCAAGGCAAGAATTAACAAAAAGCACCCTGTTGTTCTTAATTAACCCAAACCAACCCATGTCCACCTTAGATCTGATAGAGATAATTAACTATAGATACCTCGAGAGAGTGGAATCTCTGCGCTCTATCTCACTCTCGATACTCCTCACTTAATGAAGAAGGTATGATCGAACAACCCTTTTTTTGCTCCAAATCATTTCGTTTCCATTCATTGATTTGTTCTTTTTCCGCTATACTTTCTGTAAATCTGATTTCAAAGGCTCCAACTTGTGGTGTTTTTTTTTTTTTATGCCCCGTGTTTTTCTGGAGCTTAATTGGATCCATTTCGATCGCAAAACTTTAGACAAATGGAAAAAAGAGTAGGAGAATCGATCCTATGTTCATCATCTTCTTGATGATTTGCATTTTATTCTGCATCGTATTCTTCTTGATCAGCAGCGCAGGCTGGCAAAAAGATATTTCCCTATTCGAAGAAGCGTCATCATTTTCTTGATAATTTGCATTTTCCTCTGCATCATACTTGCTGATGAGATGATATGTTATCTTCCTAGGTTTTCATCCGTTTATTGTGATGCGCATTGGCGATCTTTGTTGCTTCTCTAATCAGTGATCCCTGTTTGGCCAAGTAGAACTAGTTTTGTAGGTAAACCAGGCTAAAGATAAGACTATAGATGGCTCCTGCAGAAGTAGTGCGCCCCCAAATTGCAATTCTTGGTGCAGGTATTTTCGCACGCACTCAATACTTTCCAAGGCTACGGGAGATGGCTGATTGTTTGACCATTAAAACGATTTGGAGCCGTAGTGAGGTATGTTACATCTTACGTCTTTTATTATGCTCTACATTTTTTTTTTCACTTGCTAGAAAAGAGAGAGAGAGATAGAAATGTGTGATGCAGGTGAATTATGCGGAGAATGTTTCTAAGTATTCTTTTTAGACTCCATTTGAGGCGGATTCAAAAAACTTATTATTGTTGCTACACTTGAAAGGAAATGCTTAGTTTGACTCATGTGCCCGGGATTTAGGGTTTTAATGCTTTAAATGCAGTAATTGCTCCAGTTATACCTTATACCTTTGATGAGAACATTTTCTTTATGTTTCTACATCTTTTTCAGTAAAGGTTAGAAAATTCAGATGATTTTGTCACGCACAAAATTGCTTATTCCCTATTTAAGGTCACTAGCCAGAACATATGGCTGGCAGAGTGGCACATTGTAACAAGTGTAAAGCTAGTGCTAGTCCAATGCTTCAAGGAGATCTGCTGCTATTCCCGAAATATAAGATATTGGTGGCTCCAAAAGATAGGGAAATCAATATCAGTGTAAATCTTCTGGGAGGCTAAACTGGAGAACATAAGCAGGGGAGCCTTCAAAAACTCCGAGTCCTAGCAGCATTATTACGAGTATGATGCTCAAACAACAGCCATTCTTCATTTGCGCTCTTTATTCTTACAATACTTTTCCGCCAAGCTGTTATGCTCTTGAAGATGTGTTCCTAAACATCAAGAGGTGCAGGTCAAGATTCGTTGATTTGGATAAAGCATTTTGGAATTTGCCCTCTTCTGCAAATTGATAAACTACTTTGCAATTTTTGCACCATTTTACTAGCAAAAATGTGCATATGTTTCTCCTTAAGTGATACAATCTACATTTTCTTGATTCTTTATTGCACAAGATGTTCAGATTGGGAAGTTGGCATTTTTTGTAGGAATCTGCAAGAGCAGCTGCAGAACTTGCTCGAGATTTTGCACCAAACATTGAATGTAAATGGGGTGACTCGGGTCTGGATGATATCATTCAAGATAACTCTATAACTGGAGTTGCAGTTGTTCTTGCGGCGCAAATTCAGGTCTGCTTTATATGGCACAGTTCATATGAGGGAAGTGCCACCTCATTTTTTATGGTGGTTACTACTGTAATGAACAATTCTAAACATGTGGGGTTCAAAATTTTCAACGTCGGAATTGATTTTTTGGATGAGTTTTTTGGAAATCCATTGCATCAAGGATGTGCAGCCAACATATTCTTTGAAATTATCATTCTCTTTATTTATGTAAATTAATAAAAGGAGTAGTGCGCAATTAGATTCCCTTGATTTAAAATCCACTCCTTTGTCAATATTATTCACTCTACTACTTAACCACATTTCTACTGTTTTGTCCTAGGTACTTTCCATGGCAAAGACCATGTCAGGATAGACAACTGAGTGAGAGGAACTCTATTTTTTTAAGGCCAAGATTGCGGCTTTAGTTAGAGTCCATCCTTGTAGTCGAATGGAAAGTTTAATATTTTTTTTTGCAATCCTTCCATGAACTACATACTCATGGACTTGAAAACTTGAATAGTTCTCTCTTTGTGCTTATAAAACTCATAATACCAGCAAACTTTACAATAATACAGCGATCCATCTATGCAGGTTGACATTTCTCTGAAGATGTTAAAGGGAGGAAAGCATGTGCTTCAAGGTACTAATATAGGATGTGTATCAATCCATTACTAGTAGAGCTCTAACATTTCAGGTAAGAGGGTAGTAATGCCTCTATGGCAATCTAAGTACATGAAAAGAGTTTACGGCCAGTTCTTTTCTTCTGTTCATTGTTTCAAGATGGTGCATGTCAGCTTGGTATTGATGATTTCATGGTTGGCTAAAGCTATCATGTACTCTGTAAAAGATTTCTGTCCTGGTTGTTGGTTGTATCGAACATTTTGAGCTTAATATAGCTCCTGAAATTGCATTGGCATCCAAACATGTTTCTGTTTACTCAATTTTTATGGTCTATTTTATCATCCTTCATGCATGTTGCTGATTTTAATTTTATCTTTTGTCTCATGGATCGTGGTTCTGGAAGAGAAACCTGCTGCTGGATGTAAGTATCCTCTAATTCCTTTTAGCTGACAACCTGCTGACAATATATCTTTCTAACTATAATAGCTAATTTTTAAGAAACCAGGTCTATACCTATTTATCTTTCATTACTTTTTGGAAATTAATTGAATGAGGATAATTGTTGAATTTGCAGCTATCAGTGAGGCAGTAGCTGCATTATCATGCTACAATTCAATTGCTGGTCATTTCCCTCGTCAACCAATTTGGGCCGTTGCTGAAAACTACCGCTTTGAGCCTGCTTTCGTGGAGGTAATTTCTTTTGTGTTATGATTTGAATGTATATATTGTTCTCTAAATCTCATTGTGCAGTCCAGAAAAGTGATGAATGACATTGGTGATATGATGAACATCCAAGTTGTCGTCGAAGGATCTATGAACAGTTCAAATCCATACTTCTCAAGCTCTTGGCGGAGAAACTTTACAGTAAGTGATGTACTAAGGATAGGTTGTTTACAATGGGCTTTTGTAAAACTGGTAGTTAAAGAATCAGTTAATAAAACTTCGGGTTAAATCGATTTATGACCTAATGTGTATTTGTCAACTTTTGCGGCGCCATGCCTTCAAATCTGTGCCATTTTAGCATCTTAACAACACACTTGAGTCATAAACTCAGCTTCCACCTTCACATCAAAATACAAATTCATCACACAGTAAGCAGTTCAACTGTGAAAGTGACTGTCAGTGTACGGCATGATGCATACTCGCTGATTCATAATTTGAAACACTTGTCAAATTAAAACGTTCTGATGCACTTGTGGGAGTATCAGCAGTGTAGATCCACAATTTTCTACCTGCCTGACAATTAGATAAGATGTAATGTCCAACTATGTGGTCAGTGGATGCAACCACTAAAGGGGGATGTAAGGAGAAAGCCAAAGGAAATGTTATAATATCAGACTGCTTGTTCATGTGGGTCCTTAATAAGCATGCATGTTAACACTACAGTGTGTAGTAGGTTGCTGAACAATGACTTATTTGTGATTAAGGTGAATTAAGAAGGACTCCGGTTTGACTTCCTTTCTTTCTGCCTCAAATTGATGGTCTTTTGTCGTAGCGTTTTCAATTTTGACAGCACAACTATTCTTAACGAAGATGTCTTCGCAATTTGCAGGGAGGATTCATTCTTGACATGGGAGTACACTTCATTGCAGGATTGAGAATGGTAAGACCTGTGTTTGTTTGCCATGATATGTATGCTATAGTTCGACCATTAGGTTGTTATGATAAGTTATCTTTCTCTTAGACTAAATGAGTTCCTTTCTAACTTTTGACAGATAGTTGGCTGCGAGATAGCGACAGTATCTGCTATTTCTCGTCATGTCGACATGGGTTTGCCTCCACCTGACAATATATGTTCGCTTTTGTAAGTCTAACACTAAGAATACTCTGGATGTACTTATGACACAATGAGCACTCTCCTATCTGCCTATTTGTGTGCAGCCAATTGGAGAATGGCTGTGCCGGGGTGTTTGTAATGGCAGTGTCTTCTGTGTCACCTAAGGTACATGATTCAGCAATCTTTTGGCTTCAATCTTCTCAATATAAATACTATCTATGTTGCTGCATTTAGATGGGCGGGTCTGATCATTTTGTATATAAAAAGAAAGAGGATTAGATTAATCTTCTCAATATAAATAATTGGCCTCCTGTGTCTGTTCTTCCGGACTGCTAGTGAAGGTTCTGATTTCCTCAGATATACTGGAGGGTTGATGGGACAAAGGGAGCTGTACAAATTGAACGTGGCACTGACAGTGGGCGACATGGCTATGTGGTATAATTGAATCTTGCTCTTCAGCTTGGACCTTGATTGTTGATGAGCTTCCTTAATTCTACCACAATGATGGACGTGACCCTATCGATGTTTGTTTGTGCTCTCAGGTTTTGCACTATACGGCTGACGGAAAATGTCAAAAAACATTCTACCCTTTTAGTGGGGTGAATGAAGAACTGAAGGCTTTTGTTCATGACATTTCTCAGGCTTCAAGCCAGGTATGATGTTTTTCTAATCAAAATCTATTCTTTCATGTTCCAATTTTTCCATCAATTTTTCTCTCCTCACAAGGTCAAAAATTCGCATTCCAGCTGTTGTTTGACTAGATTTAGACACTATTCTATCCTTATATTCTGGCGAAAGCTCCTCTTTAGCACTAAACTTGGTGAATGAGACATCAATCCTGTGCAGGAGGCAACCAACCACAAAGCCGAACCACGCAGTTCATACGTTGAAGGCGCTCGAGATGTGGCCGTGCTCGAAGCTATGCTCGAATCCAGTGCAAAGAATGGAGCTCAGGTCCATGTGAAAACATTCTGAACAGAATCGAAGTCCGATAAGTTATCACTATCTGTATCATTTAATAATACATATGATGAAATAAATTGAATCAGCTGTGTTAGGTGTTCTGTCATCTCAGTACCTGCAATTTTTGAATCTTGTTTGATTCAGCTCTTGCTTGTATCCTTCATGATCATCATAATAGTCATCAACTCATTTGTATGGCAGTTAGCCCCTCTTTTGGTTCGGGTCAAGGGAAATAGGGTTAAGAGGGGGTTAGGGGTAAGAAAAAATATGGGTAAGAAAAAGTAGAGAGGAATAGGGTAGGTGGAATGGCGATAACTTCCTTATCCTCATTACGGTGTTTGGGTAAAAAGTGGGGTTAACCTCCTTAACTCCACTCTTACCACCAAACAAAGGCTTAAGGTGCTGTTGACAAATTGCTCATGTGATACTGTTGGGTTTGTTACTACAGTTGTGAGGTTACGATTGGCCCATCGGCCCCGGCCTGGGCCTGGTCCGGCCCGGCCCAAACCACAACTTTTAAGTGAATGAAGTCGGCCCCATGCGGAAGATACCAGACGGAGGCACCTGTATCCTTGTCAGATTTAATAATAACTAATCGCTGGGCTCTACGTGTCATCGGTCCCCAAATACATGGAAACTGGACCCACAAATGGACCAAGACAAATGACTCCCGCGGCTAGAGGATGACACCTGGCATTCTCCCGCCAATAGAAATAAAGGACTCTGCCTTCCAGGCGGAGGTGAGCCGTACGATCTCGCGATCATATCATCATCTCATCTCCCGTAATCGCGATGATATGGCCGCTAGCAGGGAACATTCGAGGCGGTCGGGTTCCGCTCACCGCCGGTGAGATCAACGTCTCCGCCACCGGCGAGCATTAGCCGGTTAGACCAGTTGCAATACTAACGGTCGGATCCCAATTTTAATAGAGTTATTCACAATAAGCGATTTTTGCATTCCGGTACTGTGCATTTTTCGAGAAAACTTTTGTATCATTAGGTTTGGAATTTGCAATTCGACGCTATCAAGTTATAATATATGAGCAAAGTGGTCCAAGCCCCCAATGACGTTATGTTGGCTGATGGACTGTTCACGTGACACGCACGTGACTACTATTAGCCCAAACAGCCATGTGTTGTAGCATCTCCTACTACATGTGTCTTTCTCCACTCTCTCTCCTTTTCCCCATAGTCTCTCTCTCCCTTGTCCCCGCTCATCACTGGAGCTCGACATCAGTGCCGCCTTCCAAGCCGCTGCTGATGGCCCTCCCTACCGCTGCCCGGCTAGCGCCGCCGCCCACGGCCCCGTCGCTGCCCCGACTCTCCCCTTTCTCTCCTATCTTCTCTCCCTCCCTCCCTCCCTCACTCACTCACTCACTCTTTCTATCTAAACCCTGCTCTCCCCTTTCTCTCTTCTTCCCTCCCTCTCTCTCTGCCTCGTCCCCGCTCCTCACCGAAGCTCAACATCGGTGTCGCCCTCCAAGCTGCCGCCCCCGCGGCACTCCCTACCAAATGGCCTCACCACCGTCCGGCTAGCCCCGCCGCCACCCTGAAGACGGCGCGGCTCCGATGCCATCCTGCGGCCCCCGTCGCCGCTCCGGCTCTCCCCTTTCTCTATTCTCCTCCCCCCCCCTCCCTCCCTCTCTCAGCGGCGACCCATCTCTCCCCTTTCTCTCTTCTATTCTCCACCCCCCCCCCCCTTCTCTCGCTCCGCTCCCTAACTCATCCCCACTCCCCTGCGTCGTTCATTCATGGTAGGAGTGCCCCCGCCGCGCGACGGCCTAACTCTTCTCTCCCTCTCACCCACACACATCTGCACCGTCCTCCCCTATAAGCACCGAATCCCCTTCCCTCACTCCTCCACTTTCTCTCCACTCCCTCTCCTCCCTTCCTCATATGCGGCGCCCTCCTTGCTGCCGCCATCATCCTTGCGCCGCCCTTCCTGCAGCCGGGAGGGAATGGGGTTATGTTGGGGGAGAATACCACATTTCATAGTGGGAAATGGATGCAAAATCGCTCACGCACATGAGCGATTTCTCGTCAACTTATACGAACAGAGTCGGGGGTCGGGATTAAATTTCACCTAGTTTTATAACTTGATGATATGGAATTGTAAATCCCAAACCTGATGGTATCAAAGTGCATTTGTTAAAAAATATATGACATCTGAGTGCAAAAAATTATTGGTAACTGCTCGAATCCATCAAAAATTTTAAATTTCTACTTGTTTTTACTTGAGAAAAAAGGGGCGCAATTAATTTCACGATGAAGATGTATACCAAATCAAGTGCACATTTAAGTCCCTTATATGCTCTTGATGTGTACGTGCACCAAATCATTCAGATTTAAGTAAGTGGGATTTGATTCGGGTTGCGATATGGACTTTGGACCTAGAATAGAGCGCGAGAGGTGTCATACTCGCACGATATATCGTCAGGTAGGCGGTCACGCCCTCCGCACGTGCGGACCGCCCGACCGCGGCCCATTATTCCTCAAAACCCCGACCGCCTCGGGTTCTCTGTAATAAAAGAGAGGGAAACCCAAAATATACCTAAAATATTTATTTGATCACCCGTATCCACGGAGCGTACTAGTTAACCTCGTATGCCAGGCGTGTTCTATTTCTATTCGCCGAGTTCAAATACGTGTCACTATCCGTATATTTAAATTATGCCACGTAATTATCCAGGGAGAATGGTTAACCTCGATACGGGAGGATGTAACCGAACTCCACTCCCCGTCCTCTCTGCAAGGGGCCACCGGCCACACAAGTCCCCCCCCTCTCTCTCTATATCTTTGCTTTCTCCCACGCAAAAGCCCTAGAAAATGGCGGATTCTAGTGCGCTTCGCAGATTCTAGGGCTCTTTGGATTGGCGAGTTAGGGTTCTTTGGAAGGACGTCTTAGATCTCCGCGCTGGTGTTTGTGGTTGCTTCAGGTAATGGAACCATTTCCTTTTCACTCCTTTTTTCCTATGGGATATTCGATACTAGTGCCAGCATTCTGTGGATATCTCTTGGATTCTATGGTTTCTTTTTAGGTGGAAAAGGAGGGGTTTTTACGTGTTTTTTTGTTTTTTTTGCTAGTTTTTTTGAAAAGATGGGATTTGGGGCGATTAGGAGTTCGTTCTGTTCATAGGGATTTTTGGAGGTAGGTACCAAGTTGGAGATTTTGAGGTTTTGGATCCGTTTTGGTGGGATTTTTGGGCTTCCCCGAGTTTTGTGTGGAGATTTTCTTGGTGTTCTGTTAGGCTCTCTGTCGCCATTCCAGGAGGTTTGAAATCCTGGGTTTGAATTCAAATCCCTGGAAATCCCATATTCTTCTTTGTGACTGTTGGATTTGTAATGTTTTACTATCTGAATCACTTCTTTGCTCTGTTTGTAGGCATTTCAAATTGGGTTGGGGACAAAGATAGAATTTTTCACCTCTAAGAAGTCATTTGCAACTTGTTCTGTTAGTTGGAGAAGATGCAGAGGCCTCTTCGTCCAGATGACTACTCCTTGAAGGCGACCTCGCCCCACCTAGGCGGAGTTGGCATAGCTGGTGACAAGCTCACCACCACCTATGACCTCGTTGAGCAAATGCAGTACCTATATGTCCGTGTCGTAAAAGCTAGAGACTTGCCCATGAAGGACGTCACCGGTAGCTGCGATCCCTACGTCGAGGTGAAGCTGGGGAACTACAAGGGTACTACCCGGCACTTTGAGAAGAAAACAAACCCAGAATGGAACCAGGTGTTTGCATTCTCCAAGGACCGTATCCAGGCTTCGTCTTTGGAAGTTGTGGTGAAGGACAAGGATTTTGTCAAGGATGATTTCATTGGAAGGGTTGTGTTTGATTTGAGTGAGATCCCAAAGCGGGTGCCACCGGACAGCCCGTTGGCGCCGCAGTGGTACCGGTTGGAGGAGCGCAAAGGTGACAAGGTTAGGGGTGAGCTAATGTTAGCTATATGGATGGGTACGCAGGCTGATGAGGCATTCCCTGAAGCTTGGCACTCAGATGCTGCAACAATTCCTAGTGATGGTCTCGCAAATATAAGATCGAAGGTGTACCTGACTCCAAAGCTTTGGTATGTTAGAGTCAATGTCATCGAAGCCCAGGACTTGCTGATTACCGACAAGGTCAGGTACCCTGAAGTGTATGTCAAAGTAATGCTGGGAAACCAAGCTCTTCGAACCAGGATATCGCAAAGTAGGAACGTAAATCCAATGTGGAATGAGGATTTAATGTTTGTAGCAGCAGAGCCCTTTGAGGAGCACTTGATCTTGAGTGTGGAGGATAGGGTGGGACCTAACAAGGATGAGGTGTTGGGGAAGACCATCATTCCTTTGCAGAATGCGGATAGGAGACTGGACCATAGGCCTGTGAATTCCAAGTGGTATAATCTTGAAAAGCATGTGATTGTGGAGGGTGACCAGAAGAAGGAGGTGAAGTTCTCTAGCCGGATTCATCTAAGGATATGCTTGGATGGTGGGTACCATGTCTTGGACGAGTCAACGCACTACAGCAGCGATCTTAGGCCTACTGCGAAGCAGTTGTGGAAGCAGAGCATTGGTGTTCTCGAGCTGGGTATACTGACTGCCCAGGGGCTGCTGCCAATGAAGACCAAGGATGGCCGTGGGACGACTGATGCTTATTGTGTTGCTAAATACGGGCAGAAATGGGTGCGTTCAAGAACTATCATAGATAGCTTTACTCCAAAATGGAATGAGCAGTATACATGGGAGGTATATGATCCATGTACTGTTATCACAGTCGGAGTATTTGATAACTGCCATTTACAAGGAGGAGATAAGGGAGGAGGTACAAGGGACACGAGAATTGGGAAGGTCAGGATTCGTCTTTCGACACTGGAGACTGACCGGGTTTACACTCATTCGTATCCTCTTCTTGTGTTGCTCCCTTCTGGGGTAAAAAAGATGGGAGAACTTCAACTAGCTGTGCGGTTCACTTGCTCGTCATTGCTTAACATGATTCATATGTATTCCTTGCCCTTGCTTCCAAAGATGCATTATCTCCATCCTCTGTCTGTTACCCAGCTCGATAGCTTGAGGCACCAGGCTACACTAATAGTTGCAATGAGATTGAGCCGTGCAGAGCCACCATTAAGGAAGGAGGTTGTGGAGTATATGTTGGATGTCGATTCACATATGTGGAGCATGAGGAAGAGCAAAGCTAACTTTTTCAGGATTATGGGGGTCTTTAGTGGTTTGATTGCAGTCGGGAAATGGTTCGATCAGATTTGCCATTGGAAGAATCCCTTGACCACCGTTCTCATCCACATTCTCTTCATCATATTGGTGTCATATCCAGAACTGATATTGCCAACCATATTCCTCTACCTGTTCTTGATTGGAATATGGTACTTCCGGTGGAGGCCGAGGCAGCCTCCTCACATGGACACTCGGCTTTCACAAGCAGAGAATGCTCATCCTGATGAGTTAGATGAGGAATTTGATACATTCCCTACATCTCGCCCAGCTGACATTGTGAGGATGAGGTATGATCGCCTAAGGAGTGTGGCAGGAAGGATCCAGACGGTCGTCGGTGATTTAGCTACGCAGGGGGAGAGGCTGCAATCTCTGTTAAGCTGGCGTGATCCAAGAGCCACTGCACTCTTTGTGACCTTCTGTTTGGTTGCCGCCATTGTGCTCTACGTTACACCATTCCGCATTGTAGTCTTTCTCGTTGGTATCTACATGTTGAGACATCCGAGGTTTCGCCATAAGCTTCCCTCAGCACCACTCAACTTCTTCAGGAGGCTGCCTGCAAGATCCGATAGTTTGTTATGAGCACTCATCATGTTGTGATATGGTCCTGTGATTTTGTCAGTGACAATGTAGGTTGTTGGACGCAAGGCTGCAGTGAGGATGTTCAGTGGCGGAGCTTGTCAGCCATCATTGAACAGTCCTCTGGACAGCAGATGCTGAATCTACGTTTGATCTGTTAATCTTCATCTTGTATGCCGTTATCTTCTAAAATAGTTGTGTTCTTGGTATTCTTGGTTCCATCTTCCATTCATTGTTGTCTTCTAAGATTCATATATAATCTGCATCATCTGGGCTTATAATTCTTTCTACTCAATTTCCAAGCAACAGTTGACAAGCAGTTATCTTTTCCTTTATTCCTGGTATTCTTTTCACAATCCACAGGTTTAGCGAAGGGTTTGATTCTGGTATTCACGAGAGAATCAACTGAACCGAATAAACATTAAAGAATTTCTCTTTGTCAATAAGGTGGTTCATAGAGTGGTCATCAATGTATGTACTAATCTGGGTTGTTCCTATATGGATTGGATTAGCTGTTGTTTTTCTCCCTTTTTTTCGATAGGGTGAAAATAGTTGATTTTCTATAGCCATTGTTGTCTTGGAGCTTTCAGGATGAAGTTGGTCTGTTCAATTCTCTTCTATTGGTGTTGTGAGCTGTGTGATCTAATCTTTACAAAGTTCTTGTGTAGGTTTTGCTTTATGGACAGTTGGCAACAGGCCCATAAATACTATGAGTGGATGCTTTTCCTGGAAAAGCCTGCAGTGACTGCAACCATGGCCAGTGCTCTTTTTGTTTTACATCTGCTTTTGCTTCGTCTCTTTCACTAAAAGTTTCATGGACTGATCAGTGGAGCTGCGGTAGCTTTTACTTTTGTCACAATCTCTCATTCCAATCTATGTAGGATCTACAGCTACTTTCCTGTTCTTGTCTATGCTGGATTTCTATTACTTTATTTTTCCTGGTCAATTTGGGAGCAAGCTCATTGTATTTTATGTCTATTAATGCTTTGGGAATTAAAGCAGGAAATTGTTATGGATCAAGTGCGTGTGTGTGTGGCATGTTTTGTTGCTCAGGATTGGATGGAGTGGAGTCATTTTTTGGAATGCAGACTTTTGCAAAGTGAAGTCATGTGAAGTGGCATGTCAGTTTTTACTGTTTAGTTGGCGCTGGAGTGACCGTTATTTTTTTGATTAAATAATATGTACTCTTTTTGTAAGGAAATCAGGAGTTTGGGCTGATTTGGGACTAATTGAATCAGGGTTTCAACCAAGGGGCTCAGGTCGGGCCCTAAACCCGGTTCAGCCTGGTCCAACAGGCCAATACCCTGGTCGGACCGGGCTTCAGCCCCCCCCCAAGGCGTGGACCTAACAAGGATGGGGCCGGGCCTAATGGGCCTTTTCTAACACCCTTAGATTATTAATCGGATAAAATAACCTTTTAGCCGATCCAGCCTTCTCTGTTCCAACCAATTGGGTTACACGAAGCCAACGGTCCTGATTAGATTTTAGGGGGGCCGGCCACCGATCTAGGGCTTGCTTTGCCCACGTAACTCGCGTCATCCTAGCTATAAATACCCCAATTCTAGACGACTGACACACGTGTCCGTGTCTAGGGTTTTCAGGGTTTCTCTCCTCTGGCTCCCCGCTCACTTCCTCTCCCTCCTCACTCTCTCCATCTCTCGGGCCATGGCGCCGCGCAAAGTTAGGGTTTTGGAGCGCTACAACAAGCTCGGGGTCCCCACTAAGGCTCGTAAGCTTGGCGGGGAGCTCCATGGCCGCCGCTTTGCGCGGCCGCATCGCTCTGCCGTGAGGCTTCAGCGTGCGGTTATGAAGCCTTCCAAGTTCGGGTTAGTTATTAGTGTCGATATTTTATTAGATTTTTTTTTTTTTTTGCTGCGAATGCTTGTGATCTAGGATTTTGATGGGGTTTAGAGGGGGTTTTAGGGAGAGCTACAAACCGGGGACGGTCTTGGTCGTGCTTTCTGGGGGATTTGTGGGGAAGAGGGTCCTTTTCCTGAAGCATCTCTCTCCTGGACTTCTACTCGTTGCCGGTGAGTGCTCTTAAAGTTTTTTTTAGCTTTACTCCTGGTGATTACGAAGAGATAGCCTCTTTGAAGCTGGTGTTGATACTTTTCTCAATTTCATAAATAGTTATTTTTAAGTCATTTCCAAGCCCTTTGTGATCTCGGCTATAGTGACTCTTATTGTTTCATTTTATGAGGAAAGCTGAGGGCATGTTTCGAATTGTGCTATTCTGATAGTCATTTGGATTAGGGGAAGTGGATATGTCGCAAGTCGTTTACATGGCGTGGTCCTGGGTTTGCGTTGTTGCTTAGCCTTGGCCAAAATGTGAAGGAAAATATTAATAAAAGAGCTGTCCGTTTGTTCTGAGCAATGAAAACAGGTCTTGCAATAATACTATGTACACTTGCAATTGTTGACATAACTTTATTCAGAGCATTACAAAGGGTTGGTAGAAAGCAGAGTATTTTTGAGAGCATGTTGCCATTCCATACGGCTTATGTGAGTTTGTTGGATGAATGTGGCTTAGACAATTTTCTGCAATATTAGGAAGTTTAAGGTATCAGGTTTGTTCTATCTAGTGACCACTAAATTCCTTCTGTAAATGGGCATTAATGTCCAGGAAGCTTTCTAAAATATTTATGCTCCAAACTATTTTTCCTAATAAACATGATGGTAAGATTATTTTAAACCTTCTATTTATATGCATTGTCAAATCATATGAGGTACTCATAATTGCCACATATAGTATTACAGTTTGTAATATGAACGTCCATGAGCTTGAAATGAACATGGAAGAGGGGAGGAATGGTTAGGAATGGTAAGTTAAACCATCTGCCTGTTGCCTTCCGCACTCTCCTTTTGGCATGCACAGTGAGTGAAATATACTATCTTCCTGAAACAAAAATTAGGAAGTTTAACTTCTCTGTATTATTTTGGTATTCACAGTAGAAATGTAATTCTAGATCAAATGACATGCTTCTGTTTGTCAACTACATGGGATTTTATTATGGACTGCGTTAAAGCTCCTTTATTTTTCTGTTCTCATCCTGATCAAGATTATAGTTTTGTTATGAAATGTATTGGTGGTATATTGTGAATTAGTTTTTTTAGATGACTTTTTTTCAACCCGCCACATTTCTCTTCTTCCTGCTCTTTGTTGAGTAATCAGTTCTTTTATATTGCTCTTATTTAATTCTTCCACTGCAGGGCTTTTCTGGTTCAAGAAAGTAGCACTTGGCCGTGTCAAGCAAGCTTATGTCCATGTTACGTCCACCAGGCATGATATTTCTCATATTAGCATCGAGGACTTTAATGATCCATATTCTGCAAATGAAGCAATTAAGAAATGTGTTGAGACTGAAAAACAGGTTAGTTCTGACTTTCCAAACCATAGGTAAAATCATCATTTTTGTATAAGAGTTTAAATTTATGAATTTCCAAAGAACATCCAAATTGCTTTGAGTTGCGAACATACTTTATTTTAACAACTATGAGTATTTCTTTTTCCTTTTTTTTTCAATTGGTCGAGCATATTATCTTGGCTTAGGGGGGCAAATGCCCTACATACTAAATTCTAGGGATTACAGGGCCGTGCCCCCATCCTTGTTTGTAAGCAGCTCTCCCTCTTTCATGCCATTAATGTTCCCTAATAATTCCTTCCAAAAGATGCGCCCACCAAGGCTCGAACTTGTGATCTCCACACTAGAAGTCGCAAGCTCTAACGACTACACCTTGCACTAACATGCGTGATAGAGTGAGGTCGGTGGTTATATTCAAGTTATTATCTTTGTATAGTGATGGATGTGATACAGCCAGATTTGATCTGTGAGACGGCATGGTTTACAATATACCCTTTCGTTCCTCTATAGCCGATTGGAACAAATGTGCCTTCTGTAGACAATAGTAATTTTGAATTCATCTATTTGGGATCTAACTCCTTTCTAAATTAAGCAACAAAAGAAACAAGTTCTTTAGAAAGATTTACATTGTGCTCTCTTTTCGCGTGACACCTTGATGGCTAAAGTTCAAGCGAGAGTGTCAATGAAGTCGGTGGTAATTCAGTTTGGTTGATTCGCTTATGAATACCAGATTCGAACCCTTCTTTTAACCTACTTCTCAAAAGAGTATCAGGAATAAAGAAAAACAGAACTCTCTCAATAAACTTAGAACCTATAATAGAAACTATCCTAAGCATACCAGAACTGATGGAGCCTAATTATGGCTTCCCTAAAAAAGAGAGATATTATAAAAGCAAAAAATTTCTAAAATAGCTAAATTGGCTATTTGAGGCCTTAAAACGAAGGAGTTTGTCCAAAATCAACTTTGGAGAAGCAATATTTGGTTGCAATGTGTTTTTATCATAGCCATGATCTACTTCAACCTGCCAATCTTTGTGCAACTCAAATTGTCAGATTGTGCTGCATCAAGTTGCTAAACTTTGATGTTTTATTTTTTTATGTTTTGATTTGTTTAACCTATTATCTGGGCTTAGGGGAGCAAATGCCCTACATGCTAACTTCTACAAATCACTAGGCTTGTGCCTAAATCTATGTTCTACCATGCTCACTCTCCACACTAGAGGTCACAAGCTCTTACCACTACACCAGCAGTAGCGTGCCTAAATTTTGCTCCACATGTCTAGGCAGAAGCATTTTGAATTTGACTATGCTGCTTGCTAACAAGTAAAGAACGGCTGAACTTAGATTATGCTATTAGCATGGCATGGCTGTGCTCCAGTACAGCTGATTGCTAGCAAGTGAAGGGCGAAGACAAAATTTGGCACCCTATCACTAGTTGATTAGATCATACCTAATCCATATGCATTCTGATTCAGCTTGGACATCTCTAGTGTAAACAGTAGCTCTTAGTTAATTCATTGTGGATGCCGTCTCATGATGAAAATGACCTGTGCAAATGCCTCTTTTGCTTTCATTGTTGCTTTCCGTTATTTAATTGGTTTATGTTCCATCGCCTATCTTTATGCTGTTGCTTACTTATGGTTCTCTTTGTATTGTAGTTGAGGGTCCTGCTTGAATTCATTAGTCTTCATCACTAGGCTTTCCTGTAGAAAGATGATCCATCGTTCTCGTAAATTTCTGTCTGTCTTCTTTTTTGTTCCTATTTCATATGTTCTCTGCATGGTCTCATTTCTTCCTTTTCCCTTACTGTATGTTTGGAAGCTTTTGTTACTATATGTCAAGTGTGTTACGTCTGATCACTGGTTCTTTCTCTCATGCTGTTTTTGGCAAATTTGAATTGCTTCAGTTGAGCCATTTGCTGAGTGTGCCCACCCTGTTTGATGGAGGAGCTGAAGTAATCAAAAGGTAATTATGATTTTCTCCCTGCCTACTTAATTTTTCTGGCAGTAGATCTTAGTTTGACAATGATATCTGGAGCTTGAGTTGCAGCCTCCGAAGCAAGTGAACTACGTTTAGGAGAAAATGTCATGCTCACAATGTGTTTTCGTTTTAAAGGATTCCTGTAGCTGTCCCTAGAAGAAGCAAAGCTGAACCTGCACCGGAAGACAAGGATGATGATGATTCAGATGACGACGATGAGGATGATGAAGATGAGGAAGATAACGTAGATGAGGATGATGATGGAGGCGAAGAAGATGCCTCAGGCGATGAGGGCGAGGAGGATCCAGATGATCCCGAGGCTAATGGTGAAGGTGGAAGCGACGATGATGACGATGATGATGAGGATGAAGACGATGATGAAGACGGGGACGAAGACGGGGACGAAGACGAAGACGATGAGGAGGACGATGAGGAAGAGATCCCCCAGCCATCTGCAAAGAGGAGGAAGTGATGCAGTCTTGCATCTTGCTTTGTAATGGGTTCTTTAGGTTAGATGATCTTGATAGTTGGGCTTGTGGGAAGATAGAAATTCCTGTTTGGTTGGACCTTTTATCATCTTTTGTGGTTTAGATTAAACATTCATACTTTTTGGTGGATGTTGGTGGAAGGAGGCTTTACAGAAAATTTGGTTTTGAAGCTGCTCAGTGATATCATCATGTTTTGCTTCACCCTTCTGTTCTTATAGCTCTTTTTTTAGAGTATTGCCTGTCAAATTGTTCTTAGTGCTTGCTATTGATATTAGTACCTTTATATTCTTGTGGATGAGACTTCTAGGGTGTTTATTTGGTTGTACAAAAAACGGAGACTTATCGAAGTGAACGTTTCCTATGATTTATTTTGGAAAAGTGTGTATATTTTGTGTGTTTAGTATGTTTTGGGTAGTGATTTGTGAATATGGGCATTGATTTAGTTCATCGGCATCTCATCATCTCATTTGATGAGATACGGATGGATTATATCAATTGATTGATATATATACCTCACGTGATCATGTAACAAATTCGGGATCCAATAAGCTATTGTTATCGGATAATGAATTCCGGGGATTGAATCCGGACCATGTGAACAGTAACAGCTGTTATTTTCCATATAATATTGTTAGAAAAAAGATGATGATTAATGGGAGTGGCACGGGGCCTATCCAGTGATACACAATACACGGCCTTAGGGGAGTTTGGATTTACACACAATACTATCCGCATCCGACCCGCTAACCCTTACCAAACGGACGCTTCTGATGCGATCTCATCTCAGTCTTCATCATCTAGGGTTCGACTATAAATAATAGGCCAGCCTCCATTTTTAGGGTTTCTACAAGGGTTTCCTCTCCGTCACTTCTCTTTATTCGCTGCCTTAGAGACGCCATGGCGCCGTCGAAGCCGAGGACTTCGAGCCGCAACCCCGTTTTGGTGCGGGGGATCGGGAAGTACTCCCGATCCAAGATGTACCACAAGCGAGGCCTTTGGGCTATCAAGGCCAAGCATGGCGGCAGCTTCCCCCGCCACGATCCCCCGGCGGCGAAGCCTGCGCCGGCAGCGGAGAAGCCCCCGAAGTTCTACCCCGCCGAGGATGTCAAGCGTCCCATCACTAACCGCCGAAAGCCTAAGCCCACCAAGCTCAGGTCCTCTTCCCTTATCTCTTATCCAAAGACCATGTTCTTGGATTGTTGTTTAGTTACGGGTTTTTCTGAGATCTAGGGTTTGATAGTTTCGCCGGTTTTTTTCCAGTTGTGTTGCTTCTTAGATCTGTGGTTTGATGGTGTGCGTTGGGATTGATGCTGTGTTTTTGGTGATTTAGAGCTCAATGGATACTCATTTGAGGGATGAGGAATTGTTGTAACATTGGGTTTGAGTGGATTTAGTTGGCTTTATTCCTAGTTCAAACGAAAGAAGCAATATATAGTTGATAGAGGAAGTAAGAACCCCTTATGGTCAATAACGACTTGCGATTTTATTGACTCGTAATTTTATATTCATATTGGGATCTTGTAATGTATGTTGGATCAAATTTGCATGTGGTTTTCTTAATTTTGTTCTTTATTGTAGGGCGAGCATCACTCCTGGAACAGTGTTGATCCTTCTTGCTGGGAGGTTTATGGGGAAGAGGGTTGTGTTCTTGAAGCAGCTGTCATCTGGATTACTCCTAGTCACTGGTAAGTCTTATGAATTCTTTGAGATTGAACTTGTGATTATTTGATATTAATAACTGGGCAAATGAATTGCTAATTAAGATCAGATTGCTGAATTATTTTTTCCGATCTAGACTATTTGGCATGGTTAGTTTGTAATGATTAGTAATCAGTATAGATTTCTTTTTATCTGAAAATTAGAGTGGTACTTCTTGTGGCTATGATTTTGTGACACGAGAGTTTGTGGACAAACCCTCGAGCTTGTTCTGTGTGTGTAAATTGCGTTAACAGTCCATTCTTCATAAGGCAGATTCTTTTGGCTGGACAATTAATTGACTATTGAGATATAGGATTAGCATGGTACTGAACGCCGTCACCTCCCCACCCCAGCAGCCGCCGCCGTCGCCCACGGGAGAGGGAGAGAGAGAGGAGGGGTGGGGTGCGGGGGGTCGCCGCCGCCGCCCTCTCTCTCTCTCCCCTTCCTGGCGTGGCCGGCGGCGACAACCCGCCCCCCCCCCCCCCCCCCCCCCCCCTCTCCCATTCTTGGCGTGGCCGGCGGCGACGACCCCCCCTCCTCTCTCTCTCTCTCTCTCCCCTTCCTAGCGTGGCCGGCGGCGACGACCCTCCCTCCTCTCTCTCTCTCTCTCTCTCTCCCCTTCCTGGCGTGGCCGGCGGCGATGACCCCCCCTCCTCTCTCTCTCTCTCCCGTGGGCGATGGCGGCGGCTGCTAGGGTGGGGAGGGGACGGCGGGCCGGCGGTGGCTGCCGGCCTGGTAGAGGAGGTGGGGGGGTGGAGGAGGAGGTGAGGGTGGGATGGGGGACAGAGGGGAGGTAGGGGATGGGGGTAGTTTAGGGTTTTTTTGGTTTTTTAATTTTTTTTTTTCAAAAAATCTGAGATGTGGTGTGTTGAGTCCAATTTGTTGTGCGGATAGCCGCACCCATACCTATATTGACTACAAGAATTAAATAAATACCGGTTATGGGGAGATTGATTTCAAATTCGATGTTACTTACAGACTTGAATGGATTCACTGTGGGGGTCATCCTTCATTTTGATAAGTTTCTTTGTTGTAGTTTTTTTCCTTTTAGTGGCACACTTTCTAATTTGGTAGGTTGGTGTGATTAGTAATCTTGTGCGAAATAACTCTTTTTTTTCCTTTTTTGGTTTCCTTTTCTTCCCATGTCTTTCCTACATGTGCTTCCAATTTGTCTTTTATTTTGTTGTCAGTGGTTTATTATAAAGAGTCTGGCTGCAGGGCCTTTCAAAGTCAATGGAGTTCCTCTTCGCCGTGTTAACCAATCTTATGTCGTTGGTACATCTACAAAGATTGATATATCTGCCGTTGATGTTGGTAAGATTGATGACAAGTACTTTGCAAAGGAGGCCAAGAAGAAAAACAAGAAGACAGAAGGCGAATTCTTTGAGGCTGAAAAAGAGGTTTGTCCTCCTTTAAATATGATATGTCCAGATTAGTTAGGTTGATTGTTAATTCATTGCTTTTCTTGTCCCTCTCGTTTTAATTGCAGGAAACCAAGACAATCCCTCAGGAGAAGAAAGATGATCAGAAGGCTGTGGATTCCCAGTTGGTTATAGCCATCGAAGCTGTCCCAGACTTGAAAGCTTATTTAGCTGCAAGATTCACTCTTAGGTCTGGAATGAAGCCCCATGAGCTTGTTTTCTAGAGGAGGAGCATATGTACTAGTTTTTTGAGAATTTTGTTTCATCCTTAGGTGGTGGTCTTTTCAGTTTTTGATTGCCCAGAAAGAACTTGATTTTGATTTCGTTATGGTATTGAAATGGAAACAAATGATCATTTCATCTTGGTCTTATAAATCATTGCAAGTGCCAGTATCTTCACTAAATTATACTGATATCTGGCTATGAAAATGTGACAGTATGATAAATTGTGATGATACATATTACATGCAGAAGCCAACAATTTTCACTCAAAATAGAAACTCACAAAGCTTGGTTGTGGATGGTGTACTGCTTAGGACGCTACATCCCCTGTGTTCAAAGAACCAAGGAAAGCTGAAAACAAGCATACAAAGGTTTTTTGCTGTGATCTTTCAGAGCATGCTATCGATCTTGGATGGCAATCTTTTGAAGAAATTGCTGGGAGCCGACGGCAGCATGCTCCGGAACCTCGGATGCCGGAGCTTGTAGAGCCCGGCCACCAGCGCCACCACCCTGAAGGGTGTCACATACAGCACCACCGCCGCACACAAGCAGAACAGCACAAACAAACAGGTGGCCCTCGGATCCCTCCAACTCAACAGAGACTGGAGTCTCTCCCCCTGGGTCGCCATGTCTCCGGCGACCGTCTGCATCCTTCCGGCGATGCTGCGCAGCCTGTCATACCTCATCTGCACCACGTCCTGAGGCTTTGATGTCGGGAAGGTGTCGAACTCCTCGTCGAGCTCGTCCGGGTGGGCTGCCTCCGCCCAGGAGAGCTTTGTGTCCATGTGCGACGGGTGGCGCGGCCGGAACCTATGGTTCCACAGTCCTATGATGAACATATAGAGGAACACGGTGGGCAGGATCAGCTCCGGGTACCATATCAGTATAAGCAGCAAGACATGCACCAGCACGGTGGTCGCCGGATTCGCCCAGTGGCTGACGCCGTCGAACCACCGGAACAGTCCGATGACCCCCGACAGCAGCGCCATGATCCTGAAGAAGTTGGCCTTGCTCCTCCTCATGCTCCATAGGTGCGACTCCACGTCCAGCATGTACTCCACGGCCTCCCTTCTGAGCGGCGGCTCCGCCCGGCCGAGCCTGGCCGCCACGATGCTCATCGCCTGGTGCCGCAGGCTGTCCAGCTGGACGACTGTGAAGGGATGCACGTAATGCATCTTGGGCAACAACGGGTGGCCGTAGACATACACCATATGGGAGACAGAGAGGCAGGTGAATCGCACCGCCAGCCGGAGCTCCCCCATCTTCTTCACCCCCGTCGGCTCGAGCACGATCAGAGGGTACGAGTGCTTGTAGATCTTGTCACTCTCCAGCGTCGACAGCCGGATCCGGACTTTTCCGATCCTGGAGTCTCTGGCGCCGCCACCACCACCTTCGCCAAGATGGCAGTTGTCGAAGACACCGATGGTGATCACGGTGCATGGATCATAGACCTCCCATGTATACTGCTCGTTCCATTTGGGGCTCAGGTTTCCGATGATGGTCCTCGTCCGGACCCACTTCTGGCCGTACTTGGCGACGCAGTAGGCGTCGGTGGTGCCCCGGCCGCCCTTGGCCTTCATCGGAAGCAGCCCCTCGGCGCCCAAAATGCCGACTTCCAGCACGCCTGTCGGCTGTTTCCATAATTGCCTGGCCGTCGGCCGCTGGTCACTGATGTACATCGTGGACTCGTCCATGACGTGGTACCCGCCGTCGAGGCTCACCCGGAGGTGAACCCGGCTGGCGAACCTCAGCTCCCTCCGAACGCCGCCGCCTTCGAGGACTCCGAAGCCGAACTTTTCGAGGTCGAACCACCGGGAATCCACCGGGCGGTGGTCCAGTCTCTTCTCGAAGACGGTCAGCGGCAACACCAGCTTTCCGAGCACGTCGTCCCTTCTCGGGTTGACTCGGTCCTCGACGGTCACCACCAGCTGCTCTTCGAATGGCTCCGCCGCCACGAAGACGAGGTCTTCGTTCCACAGAGGGTTCGCCGTCTTCCCGCCGGCGATGCTCCTCTTGGTCTTCAGCACTTGGTTGCCGACTTGCGCCTTCACGAGCAGCTCCGGGCTGCGGCCTTTCTCCCTCGGCTCGACGTCCTGCGCTTCGATGACGTTCACGCGAAGGTACCATAGTTTCGGCGAAACGTAGACCTTCGAGCGTATGTTGATCATGCCGTCGGCGTGGTGGACAGAGGCGGCGTCGGTGTGCCACGCCTCCGGGAAGGCCTCGTCGGCCTGGGTGCCGACCCAGACGGCGAGCATGATCTCGCCGTGCACTTTGCCCCCTCGCCAGTCCTCTAACCGGTACCACTGCGGCGCCAACGGGCTGTCTGGCGGCACCCTCGTCGGCACCTCATTGAGATCGAACACCACTCTTCCGACATAGTCATCTCTTCCGATCATCTCTCTATCTTTCACAAAGATTTCAAGAACCGAAGACTGGATCGTCTCCTTGGCGAAAGCAAACACCTGGTGCCATTCAGGGCTGGTCTTCTTCTCAAAGTGCTTGGTGGTGCCCCGGTAGTTGCCGAGCCTCACTTCGGCGTAAGGGTCGTAGCTCCCGGTGACCGGGCCCGTCAGGAGGTCCTTTGCCTTCACCACCCGCACGTAGAGGTAGTACATTTGCTCGACGAGGTCGTATGCAGTCGCCAGTCGATCCCCGCCACCCCCACCATTGCCGCCAGCACCAATCCACCTGTCGCCAAATTGCATGCCGCCGCCTCCCTTGATCTCATAGTCCTCCTGGCTCCTTGGACGAGTATCCCGGCTCTGCGCATCGTGATTCATCCTCGCTCACCGGCAATGGCGCCGCCCCGCCGCCTTAATTCCGAACAAGGTGCAGTATATGGTGTGGATTGGTGATTCTAATGGAGATGTTTGAAGGGCTATCCTGTCTTTGCCTTACCTACTACTATCATATATGGTGGAGGATGCCACCATGGATGCTATACTTGGCCATGAAAGGAACTCGAAAGCCTGATTCCGCAGCAAAGTTGCCATCGGTTGCCGCCGTAGAAAGCCGAAGTATAAGAAAGGAATCAAACAGGAGTGAGTTGTTTCTTGGAGAAGCCTTAGTTTTTTCCAGGTGTTGGGACTCCTTTGAGGTTCTAAGGGTTCTTAGGGTACATTCAGATATAAATTTAAAAGATAAAAGGGAGGGAAGGATGGTGTATTAAGTATTAACATGGAGGGAAGGAGTGACCCAGTTTGGAAGGGCCGATGGCCTTCTCTTGTGCTGTTTCATCCATCCCTCCAATGAGGCCCAGCAATTGGTGCCCTTTATTCCTTGCCAACCCTACAGGGGTCTCTTCACACTTGTCTTCCCAAGTGGCAGCTTATTCTCAGTGCCATTGGAACCAATAGGGAAAAACGCCGCCGATTCGCTCATCGATCGTCCCATTTGAGTTCCAAATTGATCTAATCAATTATAGTTTTAAATTGATCTAATCAATTATGGATCAATTCATCAATAGATGTCAAGCAGTTAGTGATCGGAAATGATAAGTGCTTGCGCTTCACAGGCCTATCATAGTTCACATAAGCATGAGATCATCATTTAGGCCATCAATGAAAGCCAGAACATCATGCAAATGATGTTTTGTGTTATTAAAATTCTATTTTCATATTAGTTGTCATTGTTTTATTTTAAAGTCATATTTTTTCTTTTATCTTTTTTTTTATGAAAAAAAAATCATGCAAGTGAAGTTAGTTGTAGGAACCTTGTACCTTGAGTGTCTTACAACAGCTTGGGAATCTCTCTTTAGGAGGACTTGCTGCAACAACTCCACCTTTAGTGAGGCAACTTTAATTGAGAAATGGATGAAGCAATCTCATTACATATCGGAATTCATCTACATTGTAATCATCACAATAATTAGATAAATCTAGTTTAGCTTCTACTTTCTTTTCTTTTCTTTTCTTTTCTTTTCTTTTCTTTTGAGAGGCAGATTGTGGCCGAGTAATATTATTTTAGTTTTTAGGATTTGTGAGTGAAGGGCTTGGGATCGTTGATGTTTATAGCTTGAGCTTTGGTTCGGGTTTAAGGGGAATAGGGTTAAGGGGATTAAGGGGAATATGGGGTTAGAAAAGACGGAGGTAAGAAATGGGGTAAGAAAAAACAGAGAGAAATGTGATCAATGGAATAGTAGTAACTCCATTATCATTGTTTTGATGTTTGATGAAAAAATAGAGATAAAGTGAGATAACCCCTTAACCCGGTTGCCAAACAGGGGCTGAAAGCTTGAGCTTAGGATATATTAATTGTTAGAAACTAGAGATGCTACATTATTTACATGCATGTGAAGTCATATATTGTTAGAGATATATATATATATAGTTTATGCGTGTTTCAATCTGCTGTGTGGATGAACATGGATGCATTCATGCAACAAGAAAAGGAAGGTCTATATAGAATCGATCTTGATGAACACTTAATTTGCAGAAGAACTATTCGATTAATAACAAAAACGGATAGAATCCAAAGCCCAACAAGAAGCATGGACCAGTTTATGCGTGTGTTTAAGTGGTGTTTGTTTACAATAAAAAAATATCGCGTTTCTCAAAAAGGGAGAAAAAAATGACTTTTAGCGGCGAAATTAGTGTTGCGAATCAGAAATTTCGCCGCTAAAACATCAGCGGCACGCGTACCGCCGCCGCTGAAAGTATTGGTATGGCCGCTAATTCCATTGCGTCAAAAAAAAGGAAAAATGACCTTTAGCGGAGTTAACCGGATATTTCGCCGCAAAAACGTTAGCGGCGTACATCTTGCCGCCGCTGAAAGTATTGGTACGGCCGCTAATTCTATCGCATTCAAAAAGGGAAAATGACCTTTAGCGACGAAATTAGCGGCACTAACAAGAAACTTTAGCCACCTAAAGCATTAGCGTCACGCATTTCGCCGCCGCTGAAAGTATTGGTACGGCCGCTAATTCTATCGCATCTGGATCATCTTCCATTGCGTGTATAGCAAATTGATTATTAGTATTGCGACCGCATTCACTAGCTTTGTTTGGCCTTAGGAAGCAGCTGACAAATTGGAGACTTCCTTCGATCCAATAGGTTTATCTTTGAACGTTGCTCAGTTGATGCAGATTCCCTCATCAATTTGTTCATGTCATCCGTGTGACACATGTTCACCCTTCAAATTTATTCAGATCACAAAGTTTTTGATCTATTAGCAACATGATCAAGGCTTCATTGGAACAGCATTTTAATCTGTGATGAATGAGATCCTCTGTTGCCAAGTATGCTCTATTATATTATGCAAAGCATCCATACAAGCTAGGAATGGAGGCCAAAAAAAATTCCAATTAGGCAGGCAGCTCCGTGATGAAAATACTAAACTGGTGGACTTGAAATAATGTGATCTCTGATATATTTACGAGCCACAAGAGCATTTGATGTACTGTATTGGAAAATAAGCACCAGAAATTGTAACCATCCATGGATAAAAAAGCTTGCTTGGTGAAGGGCAAGAAGATAAGGCTAGAAGAATTACTTTACAAAAAAAAAAAAAAAAAAAAGGCTGGTGTATACAAGAGAAATGTTACAATAATGTGCTAATTGGAGATAATCCTGAGGCCGAATCATTCAGGCAGTAAAGCCAGTCTCTGATTGATAACAGATGGAACAAGTCTGGTGCTTCCTCATCCCTGAAAAGCAAACATCAGAACTATCTATCATATGAGATGTTAAAAGTACCAACACAAAAAGTTAATCTAAGAACAGCAAAATAGAAACAACAGTTCTTTTTAATGGACATTTGGATATCTCAAAACAACAATGAAGTTGAATTAATTTGGTACATAGAAGCGAAATTCCAGCCCTTACCTATTCATTGCCTGGATTTACTTGTTCTTCAACAGGAACACAACCTTCCAACAAAATGACTTGGAAAAGGGATCTAATAAATAGGATATCATTGCTATTTAAAAAATATTGTCAGGTTCGAGCAGGCTTTTTAAGCCTCCGGTTTGATATTCTGTACAAAGAGCACAAGAAAGTTGGTCAATTTGTCAACAATGAAAGCATACAAACTCAAACCCATGGAAACCAGTAAACATCTAATTATGCCTACTTATATTTCATACTCAGATTTCATAACATTGAGGTCAATTACTAGCTTAGTCTACAGAAGTGTGATGAATATATAAAAAAGACTCAAAGCAAGACATAAACGTTACCTCTTGGTGGATTTATCAGCATTGGAAACACCCTTCATTATAGTGCGAATATCAACTGCACGTTCGCGCATAATTAAGTCATGGTAAACTTTACTTCCAACCTCTGCTATTTCTTCCTCTACTTCTTCCAATGTTTGGTCAACATTCAGTTTGAACTCCCCTTTTCTGATCACAGTGACATTAAATCCATTTTCCTTCGCTTCCCGAAATGCATCCTGCAGGTTGATAATTGCTAATCATGAAATAACTTAATCTGAAATATCATCATGGTGTCAACTGCTACAAAAAAGAACAAATTGAGGAAAAGAAGAAAGGACGACACCAACTATAATAAATACCACATCCAAGTTACAGCTCTGTGACTAACTACACTGGAAGGAATTTCATCTCAGACTGGCAACTATGTAAGAACTTGTCTTTTATGTCTGGACCTACATGGTGATTAGCTAGCTAATTGTTGATGGCTTGCAGCACCAAGAACAGAGAAATCAATACTGGACTATGCTCTCAAAAACACATGGCTATGCTTGAAAGAAGTAAAAGGGGTCATGTTAGAAACTCTACAAACAATAACAATGGCTTCCTATAATTGACGACAATCCAAAGTGCTATGTGATAAATGGAGTGGAAACGAGCACTTGCCGTTAGCAAGGTCAATAATTTAAAGGGCAAAGCTCTGAAAAATGGCATTGATTAGTTCCAGTTTTAACTGCATTGAAGCTTCGCACAAAGAGTGTTATTCCTGGTACAAAGTACCTTTGGAGGTCGAGCAACAACAAAAGCTTTACCACTTCCAAGCATATCCATATGAGACTGTAGAATATAACTGAAGTTTTTTGAATCTCCTGGATCTTCAAAAGCAATCACATGGTATTGCTTTGGCTCTAGCTCAAGATCTGCAGCCATCTCCAAGGAATAAAAGCCCACTTTAGCTTTGCCATCTTCAATTGTGTATAATTCAATGCACTGTGGACAGCAAGAAGGAATAGCAATCAAAACAGCTGTACTGATGACGTAATTAGCAAGATGATGATCATATAAGCACTAGGGATACAGTTCTTAGAGTAGGCAAGGGAAAGAACATCAACAAGTAGATCACAAAAAAAAACCAATATAGACAAAGAAACACTTACGAGCACATATTGAAGATCTAACCACCATAGGTAGTCTTCATCTTGCTCATCGGCATATTCTCTGTACTTGCTAACCACTGCTTGTGCTCCAAACATTTGCATCTCTCTTTTAAGCTTATCCATTTTCTTTTCTATATATCTTCGTTTTCTTTTAGGTATTCTTGTCATCAAATCACCCACGTCCTTTATTTCTTTCTCTGTGATCCATCTGTCCAAATCTGTTCCCATATCCTTCATGATAGATTTCATCTCTGGATCTGTCTCTGCATTATAAACTTCTAGAAAACCCTGGGACCATCTTTTCGTGTGCTGCCAATGTTCTTTCCCAGTCTTTTTACCCGCCGTGCTTGAACCATCACTGCACTCTATAAGTGTCTTAGGACTTGGTGAACTTCCACCAGCTGAGGTCTTTCTTTTACCATTTATTATAGGGTAAACAGAAGAACTATCAGATTTTGGAAAGTCATCTGATTTCTGGAGGTTAATTTGTGAATCTTCCTTTGTAGTATTCTCAACTCCAGCAAGGAATGCTTCTCTCTGTTCTGCCAAACCTTTTAGAAAGTCATCATCATCTAATGCTGGACCTTTCCAACAGGGTACGATTTTCTCCAATGGATCATCCAAGCTAATGCCATCTGCATTTAGATACACGATAGTTAATACATCAACACTATTCCCTTCTCTTAGGAAACGATATTATGATACATTACTATCCGTGTGATACTGTCAAAAGGTATAGATAAGTAAACATGAAAATCTCACAATAGATAGCACATGATGGTTGTTTACATTTCTAAAATCCCAATAAATTTACTTCACCACGATTTCAGTTTTCAGCATATTTTGTTTGAAGAGAATAATTGTGAGTGGTGGAAAAGTTTTATAATAAATACCTGCTCCATAGTCAAGATTTTCAACTCTCGAGTGAATCCACTCATGCATAGCCAGCAGCTTTTCATTCACCTTTTCAGCCTTGCGTTCAAGTCCCTCATAAAAGGCACGCTTGTCATCATCATCCATCAAATGGAAAGGATCCCGTCCGGCCAATTCATTCTCCCGGACTTGAAACACAATTTCCACAAGATTATCATCCTTCATCCATGCAAGTTCCTCATCCTCTAACATTAACCTGAGGTCACTCATCTTAGTGCTTAAGCCTGATATTTCTTGTGCCTTATCTTTTGCCACTGCATAGTTGTCTTTGAAGCCAGCTCTAATCTTCTCTATGACCGGGTTCAATTCACCAAAATTCTTCTCAAGCCATATATTTTCAGCTACTGGTGTTTCTGCCTCATTATGAAAACTTGTGCCTTTTGAAATCTGCGGAGGGCTTGCTTCAGATTTAATACAATGCTGATCCTCAAAGTTGCCTGTGATAGTTGCAGAAGCAGATGGCTCTAAGTTCCGAAAATCATCTGAAGAATCCTGGGACATGTGTGAATTAGAAGACTTTACCACATCAACTTTTAAGTTAATCAACTTGTCTTTGCTGCCTTCAATTTCATCATTTTTGATGCCCGAGATGTCAATCCCAACATTGCCTTGGGAGAAGTGCACATTATCTTCCAGATTAGCATATTCTTCAGAATGAGATGCTCTGTCGCCTTCACACTGATTTTTTGCCCCAGTCATTTTGCTTTTAAAATGGACAGTTAACGGGGCTTCAGGTGAAGAACTGCCATGCAAATCTGATACTTCTGATAAGCCGCTACGCTGCACAGTTCTATGCTCATCATTCGAATTCTCCATCTTCACAGTTTTGTTGTGAGAAAGGATATCAGCATTCTGCAACTCATCTGTAACTAATACAAAAAATCCATAATTTCAGGAAGGTTGTTTCTTTATTTTTAAACTTTAAATAGATCTAATATTCATAATAGACATTTAAAATATAAGCATATAGAGAGAAATAGTTATTTTTATGGTTATTCCATTTTCACTTAATTTTCTTTTGCTTTTTTTTTTTTAAATCCAAAAATTCCTCCTTTTTTTAACACAGAGGTCATCCATTCAGCACTGGATATAAAGGCAAGGTGCCTATTTCCGAGTATATGGCTCAAATCAATTTTTCAATGAGTTTTTCTAGAAAATAAATGACCAACTACTCATTTTTAAACCATTTCAGAACTCATATAGTGTTGCAAAGAGTACCATGTTTTGCCTGCACTTCAGACAGGATAGCTTTACCATGTTTCACTCAAAAAATAAAACTTTACCTGCCTCACAAAGAGCATATGATTCCATCAAAAGAGACAGGTTTTCTGATTCTACAGCATGAATTCCATATTGGGAGTATATATCTTTCACAGATTGCAATGAGCATCATCAATAATAACAGATAAACTGCAAATCTCAATGTCACTTTCATGCGGCTTACCTCCAGAAACATGATGAAGAAGTGGCCTTTCAATTACTGAAGCAGCATTTACCACACCAGAAGGCTCATGAGACGGTGTAGCAACCTTAACATCACACGGTTTCTCAACCTTTGATGGGTCAACAGCTTTGCAAAGGTGATTGCTTATCTGGGTGTGAATGCCAAGGGGCTCCCGAGCACTGCTAATATTATCTGTATCACAACCTGTTGTTGGCCTGTTAATTCGCGTTGCCTTGTTTTGCACCGCAGCCCTCGGGATCTTACGTTTTTGGGCAAGGTATTCTCTAGCTTCTGTGACTGATCTGATGATTGTTGGTTTTGTTTGAGTAATTTCACTGACACTATCAGCCAAGCTGTTATTGGTTTCTATTTGTTGCTGCACACAACTATCCTTTTCAAATTGGCCAATTATTCCTCCGTCCTTTGGAAAATCAGCAGCATGATGGTAGGTTGTATTCTCAGAGATAGTCTCAGTAAAAGCCTTATTTACAGACATCGCTTCGTCTACGCCAAAGGTCCTTGATGACTCTCCACCTGGCACATTATTAACAAAGCTTTCTGACTCGGTACACATCTCATTGCCTGCAAGTCGAGTAGTGCCAGGATTACCGTCATGAACAGCCACTCCCATAGTGGACTTACCTACAGCATAAGCACTACTCTTTCCAGGAATATTTTTGATTTGGGAAGCAGGTACATCAGACAAAAGCTCATCATGTATGCTTTCCTCATCAGTTTCAGCATGAGCTTGTCTCTCAGACTCCCGAACCTTTCTTGCCATCTCTCTGATTTCTCTTACTTTTCTGTCAAAGTCAGGACCTTTAGTATCAAAAGGATTTGGTGAGTCAGAAATGACCAAATTCTCTCTCGACTTCTTGGCTTGCACAATACTACTTATCAATTCATTCCTATCCAACTGCGGCCTCTTACCAGATGCCATTGGCAACTCTTGCACATCCTGAAGAACTTTGACGCTGCCCTTCATTTCCTCTTCTCTCTCCATTCTCGACTTCTTCTTTCGCCTCAGCATTTCAACTTCTTCCCTAGTGAATTCCACTCTGTCATCTCTGACAAACATTTTCTTTACTGCCCAAAAGACAGCCCATCCACACAACAACGTCAAACCTATCTGAGGGAAAAGTGTCGACAACAGCTTACTCTGAATAGCAGCAGAGTTGAACCCCTTGACTCCCAAAGACTCCCTACTCTCGACTACTGACGACTCCCTATCCTCAACTACAAATTCAGCAATCGAGCTATTTCTCGAGACTGAATATTCACCAGCTTCAATCTCTTTAGCAATGAGTTTCGCATGAGATATTTTCGATTTCAAATCAATAAATTCTTCTACCCTTTCTTTCTCTCCTGGAGACCACGTTTTGATTGGGCTTCTTTTCTCAATCTCATCCTCATTTACAATAACACGAATGGCATTCCCATCAGAATCTTGAAAAATTGTGAAAACTGGACCAGACCCAATTCCCCAAAACTCCGAATCCTTTCTATACTGACCTTCCCGAGTCTCTAATTCGCTCCGCAAAGCAGAATTCCCAGGAAAATCAAAACTTTCTGAACTAATTTCTCCAACTCCTCCTACCCCAGTATCCAGATTCACATTTGATTCAATTCTTTCTACATCCTCTTGGAAATGAATAGCAGAGTTCGTCAGATTGGAATCAAAACTCACGGATTCAGCGGCATCACGAACCCGGTCTTCTCTGGAACCAATGAGTTTCTCTCTCAGCGAGTTCCGCCGCTTCGATTTCCGCCGGAAATGGGCGGAGACGAGAACAACTCTGCTGTCGGCAGCAGCGGAACATATCCAATTCGGGGTTTTTAAGAAGAGAAAAGATTGGTCGACGGTTTTCCTGAGCAGGTTCTTCCCGAACTGGATTGAAGAGGGGGGATAAGGCCTGCGAGACGAAAGATTACAGAAAAAGATTGCTCCTTTACCGATGGGAGCAACGGAGACATCCATGGGAGGCCGCTATAAGCGCAGAGCCGAGGTTTTGGAGATCCCAATCGCCATTCGAGAGCGAGAGCGCAAGCTAAAACCCCAGTTAAATCCAAAACTGGGCCGGTGTATACTAATCCGAAATAGATTGGATTCGACAGACTGGTACTCTGTGTCGAACCACATTAATCGAATCCACATTAATTTACCAACCACCCCTTGCTTGTATGGTATGACAGCTTTGGTGTCCTGTAAAGGACCGGGTTCGAAGATTGGTACCCTCTCTCACCCCCAGCCGATACTCTCCCCACTGCCGTGCTTAACTATTAAAAAAAAAAAATCCTCATCATAATCATACTCAAACCCCGATCCGAATGAAACATAAGTATTTATAAACCCCATTTATATATCCAAACATTTTATTCATAATTTACATAATTATTTTTAATAGTTGCGTAACTTTTACTTTGTCTGTTACGCGCAAACTTATCATATTCTTGATAATTCATCATCCTTTTCATGTGTCATTCATAACAGCAGCATAGAGTATTTTTGTTACATAAGTTGATCACATCTTTGAAATCGATGAATGTAAAGTCATGGGAAAGTTCTCTGCACTGAAACAATGTAAACAATCAAGCAATGAATCCAGCTTCCCCTTTTATTGTTTGCTTTGGTGCTTATGATGAGCTTGAGAGTTGGAACACAACATTTGCTGGAAAATGGAGATGACACGGCCTATTTTTCTCGGTACATGCTGTGTTGTGTCATAGTGGCGTTTCTCGCCATGCTAATCTGTTAAGGGAGTCAACAATTGCTTCCCGGAAAGCGTCATTGTGGAGGATGAAAGATGAGACATGTCCACCGGTGACCCACCGGACTTCCGACCCAGGCCATGCTCTCTGAAGCTCCAAGATGGAATGCTTTGGAATGTAGCCATCATCCTGAGGTAGAGCAGCAATTAGACAGACATCAAGTACAGCAAGTTGATAAACCATAGCGTGTCATTTGATATCAAGCAGCAGGTTCATAATCACAGCAAGAAACAATGCACACAAACCGCGAACAAACAAGATGACCACAACAAAGAAAAGAGATGGAATTTGTTAGGCATTAGCATTAAAAACTGAAGGAAAGTGATCTCATTGTAGAAGAATGTTCACGTTAGTGCATAATAAGTTGCTTGAAAAAGGATTATAAGATGGAAATTCTATCAGCTTCTGTTATTGAGGGGTCCATTACCAAGAATACAGGCTAAAACATTCCCTCCGAAGGTAAGAGTTTGAGTAATTAGGGAATCCATGCACCTCATAAATTTAATATACTCGAGAGATGACAGCTGATGACTTTTTTTAACCAGAACATATAGTTTGTCAATTTGCTGCTGATAGTTAATAAAACTAGAATAACGAGTGAAACCTTTCCATAATAAGCTAAGATCTGAAACAAAATAGGAAGCGCCGATCAGAATTCTTTCGGTAAGGATGGGAAACATAGAATTGGTTTACGCTTCCAGAAAAGTTGAGAAAATCATGAAATGAGGTGCACATACAACTCTTAGCAAGCTAAAATCAAAGTAAAAGAAGGTGAACAGTGAACTTAAACTTACAGTGGCTGCAACAAATATGACAGCCTGAGGATTCTTCGGAATTGGGAACCGAGTGACATCTGTCAGTGATAGCACTGAGCGAAGCCGCTCTCTGACTTGTTCGAGTGTCATTCCAGCCTTTTGTGCTGCATCTTCTCTCAGTGCCTCCCAGGCGGTAGCATGTTTTAACAATCCTTCACAGAATGCCACCGCTGCAGAATGTGGAGAAAGAAAGGGCAGTGTAGCAATTGGTCTAGGATGAAGGGATCCAACCATGGCAGCATGAACACCACCTAAGATTTGCCAACTCATTAGCATCACAGAAATCCCTTGTACATGGTCAGAATACTCAGATATAGCTATTAAGCTATTCAAAATAGTTATCAGTGCAGTTTCTGAAGACACTTAATATGTAAAACAATGTAATGGCAAATCGGCACGTAAATTTAAAAGATCAAGAGTACTTAAAGCACTCATATGAACATCAGATAGCCCAGAGGGAGGATCCACAAATTATAATGCACAAAAACACAAGAATAAATAGAGAACTCGGATAAATTTCACTACCCATGCTAAGCCCACATATGCCTGTCTTGCCAAAACCAGCCTCTTCCTCTAACCAGTGTAACAAACTGCGAGATTCATCAATTGTCACTCTCCCTAGGAGTAGCAAGTCGCTCACACAAAGAAGCTTTGCACCACGCTGCAGCCTAGGATGTCGGCGTCCATAGAAAGGGCTGCAGCAAATTTTCTTAGATTAAAACCTAAACTTACGAGATGTCACCACAGTTTTGCTATGGAAGAGCTAGTAAATGGTTAAAGAGAAGCCCCAATAATAGCTTGATAAAGAACATCCGAGAATGCTCACCTCTCAAGCACCATAGTTGCTATATTTTCCTTCAGCAGCGGCCCACCAAGCCGAAGTCTCCGCTCGAATGTATGGTCCCCAGTCCCTATGAAGTGCTGACAAGTCATTTGAGCTCAAGGAACATGACTCTTCGAAAGCATGAGAAGTTAAGAACATGAAACAAAACAAAACGTATGAATTACAGAAAAGGTCTCAAAGGTTATTAGCACAAATTTTTGGGTCTAAAGGGCATGCCTACTTTCTTCGATCTTATCACCGCTATTAATGTGATTTGATCAGAGGTGCATAAAATCTTTTGATTTGGAATATGCATGCTTGGAGGAAACCTACAGAACAAAGCAAATTGACCACAACACTTTGATTGTTATCCTTTGGTGTTTAACTCTTTGGCTCCTTTGATCTTCCATGTTGCATCAAAGGAAAGGTTTTGAACCTTTAGAATGGAAATCCTTAGGCAGAAACAGCATCATTGGGCCCCGATCTTCAAAGTTTTACCGTGGAAAACAAATATCAGAAATCCTTCCACTTAAGAAAGTTTCAAATTGACTTGATGTCAGTGTCTTCATAGATTTATTCATGATGGGTCAAGGAAGAAATTCCTTGAAAGCACTGCGAAAAAACTATTTGGGTTAGAGCCATGATAATGCTCATGTATATTTCTCTCTGAGAAAGAGTGCTGGAAGAACAATTGTCTGTCCCATAAAGCAGCCTCAAAGGTATATGCATTGATCATGTAGATCATAAGAAAAAGGAAAACAGTTTCTTTTATGGATCTTCCCCCTATTTAAGTATCAGAAGATATTGATTTCCAAGTCTACGAGGCAGCAAATAGAGGGCCTCAGTAAAGAATCTTTGTAATGATCTGTATTTATTTTCCACCGAACACAGAGCTATAGAAAACCAGTCAGATAAATCTTAAGAACTAGATCAAGAAGAAGTTTAACCTGCCAAGTGAACAACGCAGGCCATCCTTTGTGCTGGCACAAACTTTGGAGTAAGGAAAGCAACCCTTGCATCATGACTCTCAGGAGGCAATGCATTGATCAGCTGTTCATCGCACGAAGTCCTGAAAACACCCTCTCTCAAACACGCACTTTTCGTCTCCCATGTCGTTGTCCAGATCGGCTGCACTGGATTAGGTGGCCAGTTCTGTCCAACAGCATCAGGGAAAAGCTGTTTAACCACGCGCTCTAAAAGATCAAGCTTGCTCCCTCCCCATCCTCTTGAGAAGAAAGGCGGGCTTAATTTGGTTCGATGGACACATGCACCATAGATATGGTCCAAAACATAATGAAAAACCCCTAGATTCGCAGAGATCATGTCTGGGGAAGTCGCAGGATCTCAAATGCAGGGTCTAAATTAGAACATGCTCTTCTTGATAGATTTGAAAATCTTCCTGTAAATAAAAAAACACAAGAAAAAAATTAGACGCAATGAAAAACCTGAAATTGAATGTATACTGAAAATCTCAGCTTTGTGTTCGTTCCAGTGCAGGTGCAGATATGATGCCTAGATCACAAAACCATGCAACCAATCGCCATTGGGGACAAGAATCCACTCTGAAATCGACAAAGACCCCACCTTTCTACCAAGAGAAAATCTAGCAGAAAAAGCAATGCCGAGATCCGGATCCAAGCATCAATCTAGCAAAAACACTTCCCCCAAACACCTCCAAAGACAAACGAATAAAGCCATTAGAAATTAATCTAAAAAAATAAAGAGGTTACTATCTATTAAATTCACAACCAAAAACCAAGTGCATTATCATGAATTGCGCAGAAAAATTCCCTGGATTCACGAACCCATCGGACTAACACCAATCCAGCAAAAACCCACCTCCAAAACAGGCTATATCTGACATATTTTCCACTTTTAATCCAGATAAACACAATCTTGCAGAGAAGGCAGTGCCAAAATCCACATCCAAGCATCAATCTAACAAGAACCCATATCCCCTAGTCATCTAAAAACAATTAGAAATCACTTAAATAACCGAATAACAAATCAAGAGTATTACTACACAATAATGTCAAGAAAAACGCAGAGAAAATCATAACAGAATCACAAAAAACACACAGCTTTATCCTCTTTCCAATGCAGTTGGATGCGGAGACAATGCCTGGTGGATTCACAAAACCATCCGAATATCCGATCAACCACCAATCCAATAAAACCCACCTCCCAAACCGGCTAAAACCGCAGAAGACTCCCACGAACGCGCGAGAAATCCGATAGAACCCCTAAATTTAGAGGAAAGTAGCGATCAGGAGATGGATTCAAGGAGTTCTTAGGGAGGACGAAAGAAGCCGATCCACCGTTGCCATCTATGAGCTTCCTAGGAAACCTATGGATTATTAGTTGAGGAGGAGGAGAAGCACACGGAAAAGAACCCACGGTCGATTGTTGAAAAAAAGGACAGGCGGGTCTCGGATTAGGAATTTTTTTTGGCCTATCTATGCCCTTTCCACGCTTCTTTGCCATGCTAAACCAAGAAATAGACAGAAATGCCCTCCACTCCATATACATGTACATGCATGCCATGCCACGTGGCATGCATTAAAAAACAATGAAGAATGCCTATCGGAGAACTCATGTTATTAGTGTGCATCCACGTGACTTCATCTTATAAGCCAATAATATGATGGGTGGTTATATATGCAAGATTTGATTTGTGCACCACACTCAACTGAATCGGTGATTAATCACCGAATTTTTGATACAAATTCGGTGACCAGTCACCGAATTTTTTGATAAAATTCGGTAGAATGACACCGAACTAACATGGTTCGGTGGTATTCCACCGAATTCGGTGACAAGCCGGTGCACTATCAAATCCTGTAGTGCATATAAAACTACCCTAATATGATAAAACACTAAATATGGAGTTCCCCTTTTATCCCCAAACTTATCCTCAAACATCAAAAGTAATCATTACTACTATATCCTCATTCCACCTACCACCACCACTATATTTTTTCCTATCCCCATTCCTTTATATTCCTTAACCCAGAATAAGTTAACCCCAAAATCCCTTAACCCCCATTAACCCGGAATAAGCTAACTCCATACCAAACACCAATCCCTATTTTTATCCTCACTTTTATCATCATTTCTATCCCCACTTTTCAACCAATTATTACTACTTTTTCCCCTCGTTTCAACCAATCATTACTACTTTATATCTACTTTTTCATTTTTCAATCAATTATTACTACTTTCTCACCTCTTTCAACCAATCATTATTATTTTTTCTCTACTTTTTAACCAAATATTACTATTTTATTCCTACTTTTCAATCAAATACCATACATATCCCACGACTTATCCTAGTATACTAATCCATATTCCTCCAATCCCAGAATTGCTTATTTCGTAACCAAACGTCATATAAAGGTCGCTGGATGAGAGAGAATGAATAGTGAGAGAGAGGAGGGTTTTGGAGTGAGAGAATGAAGTTGAGCGCATTAAATGCACCTTATGTTACGAGAAGGGATGGTTGCACATTAGAGGCAGAAGCGTCTCACAAATATGATTTGAGTGCTGATTTGTGTACATACTGACGTGGTATATACATTACAGTATTACACATGTTTAAATCGGTAATGGATTATCGATTCTTTCATATAGTATATCGGTAGTGGACTACTGATGGACTACATGAAAGAATGGGTAGTCCACTACCGATTAAATTATTTATCCAATCCATCAATAGGTCATTGAATTCTATCAACCAATCGGTACTTCACTACCGATACAATTCAATCGGTAATGAGCTACGTACCGATTCATTGATCTAGAAGAATCGGTAGTGGACTACTGATCAGGTGATGTGTGTATTACACATGCCACATGTCCATGTATACAAAATATTATTCATATGATTTTGATTTGAATTTTAAGAGAAAATGAAAATGGATCTAATCAGCGAAATCCATAATAAAATGGACTTAATATGTAAAAAAATCAAGTACAAATAAAATCAAATTTAAATTTAATTATTGAACCAAATTCCAATTCTCGATTTCCGAATTCTCACTTTTGGTAGGAATACTAAACCTAGAATCGGGGGTTAAACCGGATAACCCGAATGCCTATTCAACGTTTATTCGGGCCATGTTCGGCTAGATTTCTGGAGAAAATGGGGTTATTTCCGGAAATAACCCCTTATAATCCCTCACCAAACTAGGCCTGGAGAGAAGGAAATGGATCCCGTCGTGCAACCGGAACACAAACAAGAGGCTGAGCCCTGGGGCTAACCATACCGGCGCTATCCGTCATGTCGACGGCGCCACCGCCGCCGGCTACCTTAAACTCGAAACACTGGATCATGGCCGCCAACGTGACCTGAACAACTTGCAGAGCCAGGGACACCCCCGGGCACCCTCTGATCCCAGTCCCAAATGGCAAGTAATGGAAATGCTGGCCTCTCACATCAACCACAACAGTACTGTTCTTGTCCGCCGCCGCCGTCGCATCCCCCAAGAACCTCTCCGGCCGGAACTCCATCGGCTCCGGCCAGTACGCCGGGTCTCTTCCGATCGACCAGACATTCACCAGAACCATCGTCTTCTTTGGAATGTAGGAGCCTGCAGCGCCAACGTGGATGTCCTTGTTCACTTCTCTTGTGATCAGGGGTGCTGCAGGGTGCAGTCTCAGGGTCTCTTTGACGACTGCCTGGAGGTAGTGCAATTTAGGCATGTCATCCTCTTCGACGAGCCTGGTGGTATCGCCGCCGGCCATGGCCAGTACTGCATCGATCTCTTCTCGTGCCTTTGCTAGTACGGCCGGATGGTTGATGAGCTCGGCGAGTGCCCACTCCACCGTCGCCGCCGACGCATCCGATCCGGCAGTGACGACATCCTGCACGTACATGCATGCATGCATTAACCTCTCTCACTTGTTAATTAACAACAGTTTCAATTATATATATACCAGAATGAAGCCTTTGATGTTGTCTCTGGTGAGTTTGATCTCTGCAGTACTGTTGTTAGCTTCCGAAACATCCAGCAAGATGTCGAGGATATCCTTCACCTCCTCCTCTTCTCCGGCGCCGCCTCGCTCCACCATGCTGCTGCTCCGCCGCCGCCGCCTGCTCTCCTCTTTGGCGACTATGATCCTCTCCAACATGGCGTCGAACTTGCGGTGAACGTCGACGATCCTCTTGTTCAGTCCCTGGACGTCGAGCCGGCGAAGGAGGCGGATATGGTCCGAGAGATTGAACGCTCCGGCGAGCTCGGCCACCTCCTTCACCAGTTTGAGTGCCTCCACGGAGGGGGCGGCGCGCGCCGTCATCCTTGTGATCACGCTGTTGACCATCTCGATGAGCGCCCGGCTCAAGTCGACCTCCTCGCCGGCCTTGGAGGCCTTTAGGAGGCTCTGCAGGAGGTGGTGGAGCTCGCGGCGGCGCACTGGGAGGAGGCGGTGGACGGTGCGGCCGCTGAGGAGGTCGGACATGCAGAGCTTGTGCATGAACTTCCAGTAGGCGCCGTAAGGCGCGAAGGCGAACCCAGCGGTTCCGTAGGCGAAGCGGCGGGTGGCGGTCGACTCCGGACGGTAGGCGACGGCCTGGTCATGGCCGCGGAGGAGCTCGCGGGCCGCCTCCGGGGAGGAGGCGAGGACACACAAAGTGGAGCCGAGGCGGACGTGGATCAGAGGGCCGTAGCGGACGGCGAGGGCGTGGAATGCGCGGTGGGGGGACGAGCCGAGGAGGTGGTGGAGGTGGCCGATGATGGGGAGGGCAGGAGGGCCCGGCGGAAGGCGGCGGTGGAGCCGGCGGCGGGAGAGGATGGATTTGATGAGCATGATAGTTGGAAGAGTGCTGATGAAGATAGAGAGAAGAAGGATAGCATTGAATCCTTCTTCCATCATGATGATCAATAGAAAGATAGCATGCAAGCTCTCTCTATATTCTTATATAATTGTCAGCAATGTAGGGGGTTTCTGATATTTAGAATGTTTTCAGGGGGTTATATGATATTATTACCCTTTTAATAATTTTTTCTTCTCTATTTTTCTCTCGGGTGAATATTCCTGAGAACTCTATCTCAGGACAAAATTTACGGTTAAAAAACAGGAATTTAACTGGTCTATCCGTTAGGTGGCTTTAAATTAAGAAATTATAGTATGTCATTACTCATTACCTCTTTGGCTCGAACACGTTTGCTACTTGTTTGCTACTAATTTCTACTAATAAAGAAATATAGTCAAGGTCAAGGTCCAATATCTGGTTGTGGCCATAACAAGTCAGTACGTCGTCCAAAATTCGGTTGGGCGCCTTAAATGAACTTTAAATCACACGTACAAATGTCCCCATTTCTAATCGCACTCGTACGTACGTGTGGATGCACTTGTGAATGCAAGACTATTCCTGAAATAGTACTCCTCAGTGGATATCATTCGTTATTTTTTAGCCCGAAGGCTACCATTGAGAAAACTAGGCGGCAACCACCTTCGGATAATCGGACCACTCTCATTACATTCTCTAATAACATGAACCATTAATTTAAAAGAACTCAACTGGCCTATTAAGTCACCTACTTTCATGAAGAGTCGTCAATAAATGAGATGCACGTGGCATAAGATCATGAATCAACCGTATATTTGGATAAAGAGTTGTTTTCCAACTATATATTTGAAATCCCACGTCTACAAATATAATGGCAGTATAGAGAAACGATAGTATCTGGATTGGACTCGCCATGCTCAACCCAACAGTACGTAGGCTTTCCTTTTGAAATTTAATATTTTTAACTTTAAGAAAAAATTGTATTTTTCGCCATGTATGAGGATTACAAATGGCCTTTTAGCTTTATAAAGTCATCTAAAAGAGGTTTTTATTTATATATATCAAGCAGGAAAATTTTTTTGTCAAATTATTACCAAATATTATTGCATCCCCTGGTTGGGAAAACTAATAGCCCATTTTTTTCATGAGATAATTATTGTACCAAAGACTTGTTGAAATAATTAAAGTAGCTGGATATATAAATGTAAGAGACGTACATCAGACATGTAGCTAGCTAGACTGAGAGATCTAATCTCTTATTACATAGATTAGTGATCATCCTAATTAAGTAGAGATAATACATATAGGAAGACGTGGAAATATATAAACTGCTCCTCATCTAGAGCTTATTTCAGGAAGCTAAGTGTTGCATGATCAGTCTTAATTCCTTGCTTAAACCCTTCCATTGCCTGCAAACATGCAATAGATAAACAACAATTAATAAGACCAATCAAAAGATCTCAGTTATATGGCTATAATTAATGAGATCAATTAATCAAGTTGTATGATATCAGATATGGGATCAATTAAATTAAGTACGTGTTTAATTAAGAATTCCCATGCAGTACTAACTTTTGATTAGAAGCTCACATGGCTCGAAGTTGACGGTGCACTTGGCGGGGAGCTGCAGGGCCATGTTGCGGTCGACGCCGGTGATCGGCGGCCCGCTGGTGAGCACGCAGAGACAAGGCTGGCCGAGGGTCCGGACGGCGTTGCAGCACGCCTCGCTCGGCAGGGCCGGGCTGAACGGCGCCACCGCCGGCCTGCACGGCATCAGCTGCATGAGCGCCGCGAAGAAGGTAGTCCCGCAGTTCCCCTGGGCCATCGCCGGGCCACCCAGCAGCGTCACTGCCGCCGCCATTATCACGATCCACGCGACAATCTTCATTTCTTCAATGAACTAAATCTAGATAGCAACTTAATCGATCTGAAGAGCAGTGAAGTGTGTCTATGGCTATATATAAGGATGATAAGAGAGGGAGGTCATCATGGGGTTGTCATGATAGCTAGCTAGGGTTCTGGTGGTGAGGCCATTTGGTGTGTAACTGAAACCCTGCAAGGAAAGCATTGGCTTTGGATTGGTTCTGAGCAGTTAACAAGTTCATATCTCATGAGGGAGGGAAGCTAGATCGAGTTACGTCCAATCTGGTGAACCATGCATATGATCTTTACGTATCAGCCCTTCGATCCAAATCCGACGATGGACGAAGAGCTTCAAGTCTCCAGGACGAACAGCTAGCCCAATGAGCTTGCTAGATAAGTCACTCATAAGCTGCCACCTCTTTGCAGTATGCATAACTGACCTCTGAGGAAGGAAATTTTAATATGAAAGGGAATAACCATAGACAAACCCTGCATATCATTCACGTCTATAATCATACAAGAGCAACATCAATACATGATGGCTGATCATACTTGCAAGAAGCCATACAACATTAATTCACCTGTCCAAGTGAATTACATCTAACAGTACTCTACAATACCACAAAGTGAAGACACTTTCCTATATTGGATTATTATTTTGTTGCGCTGCAAGCACAAGCTGAAGACTGACCGGATGAAACAAACAAGACCTGATCACACACACCCAATATATACAAAGTAGAGAGTATAGAACCCATAGGAGGAAGTTAAACCCAGTTGTTGGAAACGCCGAACTCGGTGAATCTGAAGGATGTGTCACCGGCGGCCGCGGTGCCCCTCTCGACAACTGCCTCAGGCTGATCATCGTAAACTAGCTCCGGATCAGCTGCCGGAGGGTGAGGCGGCGTCATCGGCATCGGAGACCTACTAAATGATGGCATATTGCTTAAAACAGGTGATGGCCGCTCCCACAAGAGCACATGGATCAATATTGGCCTGAGAGCGTGGCGGTGGAGGGAGAGCTTCTTGCTGAGGGAGACTGTGTCAAAGCACCGGATGGCTCCTGCCGAAGACACCATCCATGGGAGGATCTTCTCGTTTGACACCCTGGAGATGACAAGCCGCTTAGATGCCCTTGTAGCCTCTCTATAGAGTTCTCTGAGTCCTGACCTTGTCGATGCCACCCCAGGATCGTCGTCTTCAGTGACTGAAGATATGTAGATGAAGCCCTGCAAAAAAATCTATGTTAAAAATCAAAGAAGCGATGTATGAATCCTGAGAGGTTGCCAAAGGTGGATCATGTTTACAATCTCTACGTTCTTGAGATAGAAATCAGAGACATGAAGATTTCTTAAGCGACATAATTAATAATGCTTGCTTTGCCATGAATAGATTAAAGTGCACTATCTATAACTTGTAAGCGATTCTTTTTGAAAGATGTACTGAATTAAGCATACGATGTGGAAAGCTAAAAACTAGAGAGTTGAACCTTTGATCAACACAAGATGTATATGAAGATTACCTCTTCTGTGCGGCTAATGGCAAAGCCAAGCCTGGAGTCTCCTGCCTGTAGATTAATCTCCACTGGCAGTTCTCCAGCAACCGGAGTGTACCAAAGCCGGACAGCCCTCACCACCCCAATGTCTACTCCATGGTAGTCCTCAAATCCATAAAGGCTAGCATTTCCCAGGTTCGAGAGATCAGCCAGGGACCCTGCATTCACAGTTGCAGATGCCGTCTCTCCAGAGATCTATAAAACAGAACATATAATAGCAATACTCAGTGAATCTTTTATTACCATACTCTTAGATTAGTTCTAAAGCCAAAATAAACTAGAAGTCTTATGGTGAAAAGCTAGTTTTGTTTACCTTGGTTAGTAAGGCCTCAATCTGGACATTCATGAACACAATTGGAACACCAGAAGCCTGGGTGGAGAAAAGCCAAGCGTTGGCACGGGCCAGTGTGTCCTCCAGCGAGTTGTAACGATTGGACATGGCATTCAATGCCTTAGGCAGGATAAGCAGCGACAGGAAACAGCTCGAGCTCTGTACAGGTAGCTCCTCCCTCATCTTCTTCTCCCACGGGTACGACACGTAACCGTCCTGAAGTTGGGCTTGGCTCAGTGCACTGACAACCCTCGTAGACCTTGAACCTACACAAGGAGCACGAAGAATCCAATACTCTGTTACTCGGTATATTCTTCATTTTACTCAGAGAGAACCTTATAATCCTTCAAAGAATTCGTTGATGTACATATGTGCACAGATTAAGATATTTTGAACAGTTGGAGGAATCAGTTAAAAAATTCAGCTTCTGTTTACAACCTGTATTAAACTCCTGTTATGATTCATAATAGTCTACTGAGGGAGATCTACACTACACCAGTAGGCTTTTAAATTCAATTTTGGCACAAGTGGAGCACATGCAGCTTTAATTTAAGATATCACACGCCTTAAATCCCTCAAACAGGTAGCCGAAAGCAGGTTTTCTAGGGAACACAACACAACTTTGATATTAAGCATACTTAAATATCAAGGAATGGCTAATCTAACAAAAGTGTGAGCAATCATGTGGATGGTGAACATGGTCTCATGTGGCTGATGAATAAGATACCACTAAGGGGATCCAGTTTGCAATTATTCAATTGCCTAGACCATCCAATCCCAGTAATCAGAGTACATAAAACTGTAATTTAATCAGAGTTTCATAAAACTGATAATTTTTAAAAAAAATCTAACAAAAGTATCTGATAACATTCTAGTGACACTAAATTTGCCTCTTTCCACAAGAAAGGCAGAAAAAAGAGCTTCAAAGAAACATAATCTGATTAACCAATCAATCAATAAATTTCATCAAAAACACAAAACAACACCACAATTTCGCTTATTAGTTTATGAACTGGGCTTAACTTGAAGCTGTATCAGTTTCATCGATCATCTATATTTCTAATTATTGCCGCCGGTGTTTCTAAAACACACATCTAAACAACATAGGAATTCATATCCAAAAAGCTCAAAGTTGACTCACACAATGAATTGGAATCTCAAACTAAAAACCCAAAAATATAAAGTATTGAAGTAATTTATATCCAATGAGCTCAAAGTTGACTTACACAGTGAATGGGATTCTCAAACTAAAAACCCAAACATAAAGTATTGAAATGATCAAGTCCGCACTCTGTGTAAACACACATATTTTCCTAGATAACAAGATACTAGGGGCCTTGTTTCTATAAAGCAATTTGTTTGAGTCAACAAAGGCCGGCCCGTGCCAACCCCACTGCGGTACGTCCACACTATTCCAAAGATCCACTATTGAAAAAGTGACCAGAAAAGAAACCAACCAATGAGAAAAGGGAAATCCAGTAGGGCCCAGACTGTGTCCACACGAACGAAGTCACAAACAAAAAGAAACTTAAAAGGTGACTCACAAAAGAAACCAGACAATGGGAAGAGACGATTTTGGTGGGGCCCGAGAAGAAGAAAAACTCACCCTGGAGAGCGATGCACTCGCTTTCGACGCTGTCGATGAAGCCGACGGCGTAGTTGGGGTCGTGGATCGACCGGATGACGTACTGCCGGCGGCTACTCCCACCTCCGCTGCTGCCACCTTCGTGAGGTACGAGGCACCCCTGGAGCTCGACCACGAACGGCTCGCTCTGGCCCCTCCGGGCGCGGACGTGGATCGATGTCTCCCCGCGCTTGAAGGCTTGGTGGAGAAGCTTCTGAACACCTGAGCGCCCGCCTTTAAAGGGGGCTTTCACCGACGGCGACGTGGAATCCCCCAGCTTGATCTCCTCAACCACGTCCCCGGCCTGGAGCATCGCGGACCCCCACTCCTCCGCCTTCGAGCTCCCCGCTACCACCTTGATCGCCACCACCGGCTGCGACGCTCCGGCTGCGACATCCAACGATTGAGATCCGTCCGACGGCATCCTCTCTCTCTCACACTCTCTCTATTCCCCTTCTCTCTCTCTCTCTCTCTCTGTGTCTGTCTGTCTATATATATCGTGGTGGAATCGAGGATCCAAGTGGACAAAGGGGCACGAAAGTGGAAGGATTTTGGTAACTTCTACGCAAGATCGGCGATGGAGGGGACGATCTAGTGGTGTGGCCCGTGTGGGGCAGGATTCTAGTAAATGAATGACCCGACTTCGCGAATCTCGAAAAAAGGCGGATTTTTTAACGATTTGGATGCAAAATCGCCATGGATTGGACGATCTACAAGAAAGAAGGGATCAAATTCTTCGATTTCTAATCCGGGAAAGCCGATCGAGATGACGATGATCGAACGAGGAGGAACTACTCTCTCTCTCCCTCTCCCTCTCCCTCTCGCTCTACTTCACTTCACCTCCTCTTTAACAAAGAATCCAAGATTCTAGATCCCTCTTCTCCGCAGATCCAGTCCTCTACCCAGGGAGTGCTCTGCTCCGATTAAAGAAATCAGACGACTTGATCCCAAAGGAATCCCAACCACTCTCGACTCCCACGCACTTCTCCAAATAAAGAAAAGAAGTAGACCTTTTCAAAATAACTTTCTCGCCGTCGCCAAAATCGACCACCCGATACACCGAATAGAGGCGATTCCTTCGGAGTCTAGGGTTCCTTGCCTCCAAAAATCCAATCTTTCCCCCCCCCCGTGGAAACTAAGCTCGAATAGATGGACGAGGAAACCCTAACCCTAACTCAAGTTTATCTCTAGCGGGAGCTATGGTCGTTGCTCTTGCCAGGAGAGGAGGCCCATGATATATAAAAGAAAAGAAATGCTCGGGGGTCGTCGCCGACTCGGGAGATATCTTACGGGGCCCACCCCACACTCAGTTTTGAACCACAGCCGTCGGATTTACGGATCCTGCGGCTGGAAACGGTTAGGATTAAGGATAGCCAACGAGGGCAATGGCGGTAATTAAGTGATTGTAATGGTCATGCAGGTAAATTTAATTAAACTAACATTTTAGAAGATTCGTTACAACGACGGTTGCCAACCCGAACAGGAAATGTCCGGAGCGAGCTCGGTCAGACACAACACACGAGTAACAGTAGTTCGAAAAAAATAATAATAATTTATTGGATAAATTCTTACATCATCAATAATGTTTTGATGTATTTGATATTCCATTTAAAACTCCTTTTTTATTTTAATATTTGTTGGAATAAAAAAAAATTAATAATGTGGTGATTCATTCGTTCAACAAAATTTAAAAAATAATGACATGGTATCATCATCTCAGTGGTGGTGGAGCTTGGCATGAGGTGACGCGCATGTCATCAATCATACATTAAATTTTTTTTTTTTTTTTTTTTGATCCCCGGTCTTGCGGGCCTGATTAAATTAATGTTGTGTTTGACAATTCCACTCCGATGACGTGATATATTAATCGATTCAACAGTGTTTTGGGGGGGGGGGGGGTAATTGTAAAAAAAAAAATTATTATTCTATTTTAAGAAAGGAGCTTGATATGTCAATCTATGTGGAACTGTTTGATTATGATATTCGATTGAGGTGTATTGGATGATGCTGGGTCTAATCAAAAAAAAATCGAAACCTTCATTCATTCATACATGATGTTGCTGGACGCAAGGTCCCAAACACATATAAAAGATCCCTTTATTTCTCGAAGGTCAACGCTCACCAGTTTCCAAAGAATCACAAATTTCTCATCAGGATTACAACATCAAAAACGAAGAGAGGTGTGTGTGTTATCCACCTTCCTTATGTGGCGTCTCCTGTGGTGCGATTCGAACCCAAGACATCACATGAGGGTAACCATCATGAGTGCAAATTGAGAGCGACTCTCTATACGCAGTGCATATGATAGGGGGAAGAATACCCCTTGCAGAGGATTGTAGAGATGTCGTCCAGGAGATATGGTGGTCGTGTCGGGCGTTTGCTCAGTTCCAGGTCATGCATATACCACGGGAGCAGAATTTGCAGGCGGATTATCTTGCGAGAGAGGCGCTTAGGTTCTTTAGATGTTTTCATGATGCAGGAGGGGCAGGGGCCAGTCCCCTTGCCAGCATGCAAGTTTGTAATTAGCCTCTTATGAGGTTTGTAGTCTTTTGATTTAATTAATCAAAAAAAAAAATGTGTGGTCATCAGAATATAAGATTTCTCTCTATTTTTTTCTCCCCCTATACCTCCTCTAGAGGGGGGATGAATTGTTTTGGGGGAGAGTGACGAGAGTCAACATCAGTGGTGAATTGTGATTTAATGGAGGAGTTGGGGGGTTAGGAGAATAGGGGCTGCGTCAACGGCTCTTCTTCGTTCCTCGCTGCGTCCGTGGTTGTGGAAAGAAACATCAGTGGACGAGGGTGGGTTAGGAGAGTAGGGGAGAGTAGGGGCTGCGTCAAAGGCTCATCTTGGTTCCTCGCTGTGGCCGTGATTGTGGAAAGAAAGGTATGATTTGAAGACTGACGTTGTTTGGACGTAAGATGAGTAATGGCCCGTTTGGTTCACTACTATGTATGTAATGTAAGGGAATGTATAAGATAATGTTATACGTTGCCATCTACTATGTAACAATGGCATCGTAATATTTTACATTAATAATTATAATATGTTAGATTTCGTGTAACTTTAAATCACCTCTGTGTTGATTCAAGTTTATATAAATTCATCGTATTGTATATTTTTTGTTAGAGTATCATAATTGCCGACCTTATTCCATAATCAATTGCATCCTTAACTATCATATTATTTATTTTTTTATAGAGTACCATAATTGCCGACCTCATTATTTTATATACATATCATAGATATCTTAAAAAAATACAAATAGTCAATGTTATATACGTCAATATATATATATATACACATCAAATACATAATTGTGCAGACGACCATGATATGTTAGGTTTTTAAGGACATTTTCGCATTATATAGTATAACTCTCGCCTTATATAAACTTATCTATATCAACCAAACATATAGTATTAGAAGATAACCCTGTGTTGCTTTTGGTTGCGTATTTGACGGTGGAAATGGGACAGGGAGAGGAGTCAAGATTCTCATTCCATGTTTGGTTTGGTTGGCTTTTAAGAGCACGAAAAGGGATTCGGCTTGCCTAAGAGGAATCCGGATTCCACCCACTTTGAGAGGAATCTAAATTCCTTCCTCCGATTTTAATCAAGGAATAATTGGCTAAAACACTATATTATTCAATCTTTATTGCTGACTAGGTGTTTGTTGTTTTGTTTGGGCGTGTAGCCCTGTAGCCTTAGGGCTTATTTGATCAAAAATCCAATCTTTATTGCTTAAAAAATCGGTTCATAAGTTTTAAGTCAAAAACTCCATTTATAGGTTAGTTAAGTTGTTCCACGAGATTAGTTATTTCACATGTAATGAATGCATTAATGAATCCATTTATAGGTTAGTTAAGTTCTTGCATTTAATGAAGGGATAATTGGCTAAAACACCAATAAATGCAAGAAGACATTAAATGCAAGTGGGGCCAGCCATTAACTAAGATGGTATAGCAAATAAATGCAATGGAGAGGGAGAGGGAGAGAGAGAGTGTGCAACAAATAAAGTGGGTCAGTGGCGGCAGAGGAGTTGGTCATCGTGTCGTGCGGTTAAAAGAGTCCACGTGTCGATTGAGAGAAAACTCAATCGATTGAGAGAAAACTCAGTCCAGTGAGAGAAAACTCCAACCAAATTAAGAGAGAAAACTCAGTTCATTGAGAGAAAATGAAAAATCAGTCTATTGAAAGAAAACTCAATCTATTGAGAGAAAACTCAGTCCATTGAGAGAAAACTCAGTCCATTGAGAGAAAACTCAAATCAGTGAGAGAAAACTCAGTTCAATGAGAGAAAACGAAAAATCAATCCAGTGAGAGAAAACTCAGTCCAGTGACAGAAAACTCAATCCAGTGAGAGAAAACAAAAAATCAATCCATTGAGTAAAAACTCAGTCTGGTGAGAGAAAACTCAATCCAGTGAGAGAAAACAAAAAATCAATCCATTGAGTAAAAACTCAGTCTGGTGAGAGAAAACTCAATCCATTGAGAGAAAACTCAGTCCATTGGGAGAAAATTCAGTCCAGTGAGAGAAAACTCAGTCCATTGAAAACTCAATCCATTGAGAGAAAACTCAGTCCATTAAGAGAAAACTCAGTCCAGTGAGAGAAAATTTGAAAACTCAGTCAATTGAGAGAAAACTCAATCCAATGAGATAAAACTCATTTCAATGAGAGAAAATGAAAAATCAATCCAGTGAAAGAAAACTCAGTCCGTTGAGAGAAAATCCAGTATAGTGAGAGAAAACTCAATCCATTGAGAGAAAATTCAGTCCAGTGAGAGAAAACTCAGTCCAGTGAGAAAAAACTCATTCCATTGAGAGAAAACTCAGTCCATTGAGAGAAAATTCGAAAACTCATTCAATTGAGAGAAAACTCAATCCAGTGAGAGAAAACTCAGTTTAATGAGAATAAAGTTAAAAGAGGCAGTTGTGTGGCTTTGCCCGACGGGGTTAACCAGATTCAATTTTATATTTTCCAATTTTCTTTTTTTTTGCATTTTTTGTATAGTCTCCGGACTCCAAGCTGGGTGAACTGTATTGGACAGCTGCCCTCCCTCAAGTCTCTAACTTTCAAGGCCTGTCGAGCAATTAAAAAAATTGGTGATGAATTCCATTATAATGGTGATATCAAGGGCTTCTCATCACTTGAGACAATCGAATTTGAAGGCATGTTCGGATGTGAAGAGTGGTCAGGAGGAGGAGGAGGAGAAGGCAACCAATTACTGTTTCCTGTTCTGCAAGAGGTCACAATCCGAAGATGTCCGAACTTGAGACATTTATCAATCCACCTTCCTCTGTCACTTACCAGATTGTACATTCAGGATTGTAAAGAATTGATGTATATGCCAATAGAGAGATTAAAACATCTCGTCTCTCGAGAGTTTGGTACTCAGTGGGTGCCCCAAGCTCGGATCTTCTATGGCGATGGTAGCACAACATCAAGTGGATGAAGAAGAAGAAGAAGATCATGTGGAGGATGATAACATCCAGCAGCTCCTTCCCTCATCCCTGACCCACCTTGAAATCAAATCATGTGACTGTCTTTGCAGCAGCGGGTTTGTCCCAAGGTGCCTGCGAAACCTCCCCCCCCCCCCCCGTCCAGCGGCGTCCAGCGGCGCCCCCCTCTCCAGGCAGCTTGCTCCAGCGGTGTCGCTCGTCACTGCATAGTTCCAGTATTTCGCAGGACTACGATAACATAGGGTTTTTACCAGGTGGATGGGGCTTTTGCCCCAAAAACACTTTGTGTTGTTTTATTAGCAAACTAAGTCCCATCTCACGGGCTCTGGCCGATTCCCCCTTTAATCAACACTTGATTAGATTACTAGACTATCCTCTTTGATAAATAGATGTCACATCATTGAGATTATCTAATAAAAATTCTTTTAGCAACTCCACTTCGCTTTTCTTGTTCTTGATATATCAAACACTGACGAGGTCAATATCACTCTCATATCGATCATCATACCAAACCTCGATCATCTTTTTTTCGTGTAACCAAACGCAACGTTAAACTATGCATTATATAGCATAGACTTGGCAGCAGCTAAAGCTCTTAGACTTGGCAGATCCATTTAATTTGAATAGATTTCCTTTCGACTTGGAAATCCTCGAAACGGCTCATTCAAGTAGGGGTTTAAAAACCAATCGGCAGCTGGAAGTCAGGAGAAATATATATATAAGTCCGAAGCTTTCCAAGCATGAAACATAACCAAATCTCACACCATAACTTCAAGAATAGACTTGCAAATTTCCATCCAATCCTCCCAAAGAACTTGCAAATACGAGAACTCATCAAACTCGAAACACACGCAACACAATTCCTTGGAAGTAACTAACTAACCAAGAAATATGAGAAAGGTTATACATAATGCAGAATTCCCAGATTCCATGCTGTATTCCTCAATTAAACGACCAAATAAGAAATTGCACCAAAATGTACAAAATCACCCTGGGGGACACATCTCAATACAAAATGTGTCTGAAACACGAAGCTTTATACGACAACTCTGATGATCCCTTCAGTAGTATGCCTTTCGAGGATTGTTCTGCAACCACAAAGACCAATAGACCATACATACAGAAGACATTATTAGTTGGTTCTCTAGCTGAGTGGCAGTTTGTCTCAAGAAATTTGGGAAGAAACAAAGTGGAGCGCCATGAGAAACAAAGCTTTACCAGTGGGTTTGGTCTGTAACGATAACCAAGCATCATCCGCTTCTTATACTGCTCATAAATGTCGTCCTCAGGAGTGACCTCGCCTGGATTATGAGCGCCAACACCTAAGTTGTTCAATTTTACACTTCCTGCCATGACTGGATCTGAGCGGCCGCTCTTGCCACTGCCAAGACCCTCACCTGCAAATTACATGTCTTTCAATTAATAAACAACAATAAAGAAGGCAAAGCATAAAACGCTTCGGCCAATGTGGAAACCTATCAAGAGCATATATGTTCAAATGTATATTCTGAAATGCATCTCATGAACCTCAGCATGTATATCTGTCTTTCAATTAATATTCTGTCTCTCTCTCTCTCTGTGTTGTGTGTGGTGAACTCATTTTAAAAAAGGGATAATTACTTTTGAATCCTCTAAAACTTCTAAAATTATAAATACACCCTTACAATCTTTGACCTCACGTATTTACCCTACAAACATTGATAAAATGTTAACCATGCCCCCGAGTTACTTCTTAGCGAATGAATATGGAATATTCCTAGCGATGTTACAGCATCATGGCAAAAGTCACTTATGTAGAGGTACATTTGTAATTAAGTAACTTTGCATGAGGATACATTTGTAATTAACTTTGTAAGGTTAATTAAGTAAAATTCCCCCATGATTAGATCTATACCGTGGTTAAGTTAGATGCATAGATAGACTTAAACGGAGGGATATGTTTAATATTTTTTCAATGTTTTGTAGGATACATTCATGAGCCTAAACAATGTAGGGGTACATTTGTAATTTAAGAAATTTTGAGGGATTCAAAAGTAACTATCCCTTTAAAGAAATAAGAGCACACTAGACTATTCCCTCAAGAAGATGGGAACCAACCAGTTTCATTAAGCTAATTCTCCTACTCAAGCAGTATCATACTCAATTTGTTTAAAAGAACGCTAGACACCTATACAAGCTTCAGAGAAGATAGACCATGCTTGCTTTTCCAACAAAGAAACAAGAAGGGTATATCCAGTCCAGCCCCCTTCAAAATAAAAACATTGATCTTCTTACCTTCTCTCCAGCCCATTTTGGACAAAAGCTTATGCCCGACATTATCAGCCTGGATTTTGGCCTTTTCTGCAGCCTCTGTAGCAGCCTTCTGCGCAGCAACATCATTGCAAGAAGCCAAAAACTTCTCCAGCTCTTCTTGTGGTATATAATCACCCATGTGATGACCCTTTTTGGGAGGACCTGAGGGACGACAGAAGAAAGAACATTTGAGTGCAGTTCTAAGAAAACACCTCATTCTACTTCCACAGTGTGCTATTTCTTAAAGGTGGAAATGAAGGTCATCCACTGCAAAAGCTTGAAACAAATCATGGGAAGGAGGCACACTGAAGATCAGCTCGATGAAATGCAAATTTGAAGCTCTACCATTTCAATCTCTTTCTTCCATAAGATAATCCTGTCTATCAAGTGGTGTCAATAAGAAAATGTGAATAGCCAAGGGAAAGAAATATGAACCTTGAAGGGATGGAGGTGGTGGCATTTCATCTTTCGACTGCCTAGGTTGCCTCTTCCTTTCTTCCTGTGCAGCCTTCTTCATGTAAAACTCCATCATTGCTAAAGGATCTGCAGCTGAAGATCCACTGGATTCTCCTGCAGCGTTGGAACAGAATAAGTGAGATACCAACATACCCATGACAAACAGAGGATGATTCAAAGTCAATATTATGAAAAACAACTCAAAAGACAACCTCCATTTTGTAGTCAAAGTGATTTCATCCTCTTTGGCATCGTAAGCAAGACAAAAGGTCACAAATTTGGATAAACATATTCAACAAAATATCTAAAAGTATCATCATTTTCTAATTAGATCATGCCAAATAACACGGAAGATTAGGTCACGTGCTTATCTGAAAGCGCAATGATAGTGCAAGAAATGCAATGATGATGCCATGGAAGTAGTAGTTATTGTGCATACCATTGGTAGGAGTTTGTCTACTTGATGCACCAAATGACCCAGATTCGTCATTGGACTCATATAATGCTGAAGCAGGAGTTTGGTAATTTAACTGTTGTTGAAGAGAACTCCTCTGAGAAATACTTGCTCTGGAAGTCGGATGACTCGTGTTGACTGTCAGATAGGGAAGATTTAGTATTTGCATACGTCACTAAGCTGACTTTGAGACCAGTAAACAAATTTCACTTATAGCCCCACTCTCTTCGTGAAGGCTACTCAAAGTTAGGAAACACAAAAAAAGCATGTGATGTGCTCACCAGTATTAGACACTTGAGAATCCTTTGCCTGTGCAAGGATCTTTTCTTCTTCAAGAAGCCTGTACTCATAGTATTTGTAGTCTGGACAGCTTGAATCAAAGAGAAATCTGCAATTTACCCGATAAGGACCACTCTAATCAAGCCAGGAAAGTCCAAAACAAAATGAATGCCATTAATTTCCAATGTAACATGAAAACATCAGAACAGACCATGATGTGCTAGTTACATAAAAGAATTGAGGGATCAAACAAGGCTTAAAATTTTAAAAACAAAGTGGCCTCTTAAGATAAGTAATTTAGAAATAACAGAGGCTATACCTTCATGGTGAAGAGGTGCACACACGTAAAGATTTGTCAACAAGTTCAAGATACATCAAATATGAGTCACCTACATAAAATGTTGACTCGTTTGCTTTCCACTAAACAGAAACCTCGGTGTTATCTTCAAATCACTTTTTTTTCACCAAATAAGTCAAGTTGAGCAATTACTTAGTCCAAATTATCAAAAAAATCTTACAGTCATCTAAGACACAAGATTCCCTAGAGGCTCATTCACATTGAGCCAATGCAAAGCTGGGTGATAATAAATCTGGCAAATAACATCGCAAAAATTCTGAAAACATGAGTTGGAGAAGAAATTACTAGCTTGCTTCAATATCCTACTAAAGCTCACTTTAGATGCAGGTAGAAGCTAATATACCTACAGTACACCTGATCGTGGGCTGAGAGGCCCGCCAATCCATTGTTTTTGGGCTTGGGCAAAAACAAATTTTTCCATGGGCCAGGCTTGGTCACAACCTCAAGCCCGAATTAAAAAAATCAGGTCGGGCTTGGGATTTGCCACGTATTGGTCCAGGCATGGCACGGTTCACAATATTTCTTCATTATATTTTATAGACTGGATGGGCTTGGTCACAAAAATAGGCCCGGAACCCCAGGCCAGTTGGCCTTGGACATGAATTTTGGCTAGTGCACCCAGATAAAAGCCCACCCCGAGCCTGATTTTAATCAGCTCTAATCTACATACCTCAATCGTCCTTGTCCTAGTCACTAAGGTACCACATAACAACTGAATCAAACTAGAGTGCTTTTTTAAGATCAAGTTCACCAGTAGGAAAGAATGGCCAATGAGAAGGTTGATCATGATCCAGATATCCAGATATCCAGATATACTATCAAAAAAACACAATTCTGCCCGTCTATATGCATCTAAGCCATGCCGACCCATTAATTAATAAACATCACGTGAAAATGAACAAGTAAACAAGCACCGCACAGCTCATATACAAATCAGCTGAGAAAGTAAGCCGTAAATAGGTACTTTATTTCAATACCTCTATAAACAAGAAACACAGATATCAAAATGGAAATCCAAGAAACTAATATACATAATGCAAGATAAACAAAACCATTTGCACACGGCAAAAAAAAGATAAATGAAAGACTCAAAAGATAATTTGAAGAATAGAAACAAACTCTTCTTACTTAAATGGTGTGTCTCCAGGATTCCTTTGACGTGTAATATGCTCAAATTGCCTCCCATTTTTAGCAACAAAACTTGCCAATTTGTCAGCAACTTTCTTCACTGTAGAATCACTTGGGGAAGATGGTGCTGCATGCCACTTAAATAACTGATTAATACCAAAGAATGATGAAGGGAATGCAAATTACTGTTGTAGCAGGCGTGCCACATTTTCGAAATCTTTCAATCAACATTCCTTCCACCCAATGTCGATAGACACTTAAGATACAAGCTGCATTAATCAGACAAAAGCTCTCAAGAATTTCTTGCACGGATAGCCTATGCAACAAAAACCCTCAATATAATGGAGCAGAGAAAGTTGATCTGGTGCTGAGAACATGGCATATCTTGAGAGAAATGAGTTAAGACATGTAAGTCAAGCATATGGATGCTGAAGATATTAGGCAAAAACATAGATTGACACAAAACCACAAGTACAATGGATACTGGATGGAGTAACCAGGTTTTGGAAAAAACAGCCACACCAACAATCTAAGCTTTCCGAGATTCTCGCTAATGTGAAAGGTACCATGACGACCTATTGTAAAATACACCACCGCCTGGCTCAAAAAGGAGCACGTTATCTTATCTAGCACAATGAGTTCCCAAATGAGATCAAAATCCAGATTGGTGATATTACTTGGTCCCGATTATTTCTTAGCCATTTCCTACTTGTAGAAAAATACATAGAGACAAAAAGGTAAAATAGAGCAAAATACAACTATTTGCTAGGGCTTCTACAATTAATAGTATGGCTCATATGTAATCATTTAATGTTGTTTACTGCAAGTATTTCCATGCTGGTTGGTACATCCACTGCCAGCGCACCATGCCAGTGAATTTACGAGGAAGTATGATAAGCAAAAATGCGTCTTCAGCATGAAAGCACCCACCAACATTGGTGCTTCATGCAGAGAAATCTATGATACCAGGAATGCTGGCTTACAACATTGGAAAGCACATGTAGCTATGAATTCATGATATGAAAAGTGTCCTTTAAGCATCAACTCAATCTGGGTGAGGTAGCTCCTAAAGCACTTCACTGAAAATATGGCAATTTAATTTCATGGATCAATGCACTGATTTAAGCAGCTCCATTTCTGAGTAGGCAACTTTAGTTGCCTAGAAGAGTGCCACAAACTAACATATTAGAGGAAATCAGGAGAAAGAATGAAAACAGGAAAGAAGGATTATCCAACTGGTTTGCAATACTAAAGGAGACACAAACAGGAAGTAATTACCAACATCTCCATTCTCAGCCGATGGCCCAGAAACATCAGCCCGGACCAATTTCTGACGCTTTGAAGGTTCCTCACTAGACCCAGCTTCAGTATCTCCTTCTTCATCATCCTCAGCACCTAACTTTACAGGGGCCAAAGCAATCTTTGACTTTTGCTTCAAGCTGAAAGCAAGTTTGCCACTTGAAGCAGAAGGGTTGGGTTTCTTCATGTCACTTGTCTTAGGATCTGAAGGCCTCTTGTTCATGACAATGGAAGGCTTTGAAGGGTCATGTGTGCTGGTCGAGAAAGTAGAAGCAGGACTCTCTACAGCTGTCTTATTTTGCTTCTCTTGCTGAAGCTGCTTAAACTTCTCCATGAAAGAACCATCATTAACAAAGAGACCAGGGTTGATACCCTTCTCCATGGTGGGTCTTCCACACGAATCAAGCTGACACTTTGTACTTGTAAGACAGGCTGCATTCTTTCAGTTCTGATTAGGAAAAGATTTCACAAACAACCATAATAAAATCCAAATTCTCAAATAAAAAAATTCATAACAGATGACCTGATACAACAAATACCCCAGATAACAAGCTTATTTCAAATAAAAAGTAGACAATATGCGGTCTTCAAACATCAAAGCCGAGAGTTTGTTTAGGCGTAAATCCTATATTATTAGCATCCAAAAGGCAATCTAACCCAAACCCTGAAATAAAGCCAGCAGCCAAACAAGAACCCTAATCTCCACCGAATTAGCTCATCTTCTCTGCGACAAAAAAATTACTCTCGGCAATACATAAAGGCATAATTTATCTCGATAACAAGACTTTGCCCCTTTTCAGAACGAGATACTAAATCCGTTCCGAATTAATCCATGCATCAGAACTCGAAGAGTTCAGCGAAACTCAAACAACTCGATGGGATCCAGATCGGAACCCCATACCTGAGACTCAGCATGAGCACTTCCAAAAGGGCAAAGCCGGAGATCGTTATTAATACCCCCAAAAGAACTCCTATCCATACTCCACAGGAAACCCTAATAGCCGACTAATCGCAATTTTTAGAAACCCTAGACATAGAGGAACAAATTGGAAAAAAAAAGAACCCAAAATCAAGATTACGGACGGGAGATGATTGCTACCTTTAGATCTCTCCGAGAGAGAGATGGATCGATCGAAGAGCTCCAGAAAGCAATCCTTAACGCGAGGTCGAGGGAGAAGAGAGACTTATTATATATAGGTGCCTTATGAGGACGAGGCGTTTCCCGTGGCCTGTGGTATGACCACGTGATTCGCACGTGCAATGCTTGGTTCGCGGATTTGAGGGAACTTAAGAATAAGGCGGTCGGACCGCCTCCTCCTGCTGAGAAGTTAGCACCGTAACGCCGCCTTCCTCTGGCCTATTTTTCGAAGAAGTCGGCAATTGAACCAATGTATTAAGGATTTCGGTGGTCGAAGGTCGACTTTCGAGTTGGTGCAGTAGACAAGTGATGGTCGCCACGTCGCAAGTATAGGTCAGCTAACCTCCTCCACGGATGCTCCATCAAAAGAATCAAGGGCAACTTGCATTTTGATACCATATAATTTAGTGTAATCACAATTCACTGCCCTATAGTTTTAAAAATGTAGTTTACTACCCTATATTTTATGTAATAGCGTGATTTAGGACATGACCGCAGACGGCGTTATCTTCTTTGAAGGAAAACCGCTATAAGCATCTTTGATTTGCATTTTGATACCATGTAGTTTATTGTAATGCCAGTTTACTACCTTATAGTTTGAAAAATTACCCTATATTTTATGCGACGGTGAGATTTAGGGTTGAGCCTAAACGGTGTTATCTCCATTGATGAAAAACCGTTCATGTGCGCGTCGCTTCAGCCGTCTAACTCAAAATGTAGCCTTCAAACTTCACGGTCGATCCACACATCCGTCGTCACATCGACCGTCAACTTCCGTGAAGAAATAATGCATCCAGGGTCGATCAATGCATCGACCGTCGTTTCAGTCTTTTAGCTCAAAATGCAGCTTTCAAACTTCACTGTCGATTCCACGCATCTACTGTCGCATCGACCGTCAGCCTCTATGGGGAAATGATGCATCAAGGTCAATCCATTCATGGACCATCATTTCAACCGTATGGCTCAAAATACAGCTTTCAAACTTCACGGGCGATCCACGCATCCACCGTCGTATCGACTGCTAGCCTCTATGAGG
>OY986973.1:23871531-23939360 GCA_963920575.1 Narthecium ossifragum | reverse complement strand
GGATAGCCACACCCAGTACAAAATCCCCGAGAATTAAAAAGAGAAGCACCCACCTCATCTCATTCCCCTCCAAAGACAACGATAAAAACGCAGGCGCCACGGCGGCGGCGGAGGGGAGGGGGGAGGAGGTGGCAGTGCGTGGAGGTGTAGAAGAGCTCAATGGACGTGTCGGGGTTGCGAGCTCTGCACTTGCGCGCATCGCCGCTCCGATCTCCTATTCTCGCCAATCTTAAAGGCTCGAAGACAACCAAAAATCGTCCTGTATTTATCCAATTCAATGACAAACGGTTAACTCGATGCTTCTCGCGTGAGTATTGATCTCGTTCTCCTCCTTGTTCTCCTACTCTTCTCTATTGTGTGTGTCTCTCTCTATGTTGTTAGTTTGTGATGTGTTGGATGCTAGGCTGGTATTGATGCTGGTATCATTGTTACATTCAATACCAAGATATAAATTTGGGGACTTTGAGTGGGAAAATTGCTTTTTTTCATGAATTATTTCCGTTCCTATTGATTTGATTGCTTGTGGTGAATGCTTTGAGAAAATGTTGGTTCTTTTTCGTTGAAGAATGGTTGGTTTGTAATTATTATTTTTCTGATTAATGTGGTCAAAATGGTATGCAGAATATTCAATGCATGAGATGCTTTGGTTAACATACATTCACTATTACATTTCATGTGCAGTTTTATAGTGATATTTGCTTCTTGAACTGAACTTGGCATTGTTTAGGCAGTCGAGAGAGGTGATGTGAGTTCCCACTGCAATGGGACCAGTGGAGGCATGTCTAAACTTTCATGTGACAAACCTCTTCAAGTAGTCTTAGTTTCTCCCCAGGTCAGCCATACTGGAACTGGGATGGTTTTCTTGTTCAATTTAGTTCTTGAGTCTAATAGATACCCATGCTAGTCAAGGAAAGCAACGAGAAACGGAACATGATGCAGATGGACATTCTTAGTGATTTTAATTCAGGTCCTTTTCTAGCACAACACTCTACCTTGTACAGCACCAGCTACAACAGTTTTCTGAAAGTCACACAACACTAACTTGATCCCATTGTTTTGAAGCAACTGTTTAGACACCTAGGAATGCACGTATCAAGGTGCTTTGAATTCTATGAAAACGTTTAGATGCTTTGTTTCTGAATGGTACTTGGCAACCAATAGCTATCAAAAACATGTTTTAGCCTTGCACCAAAATTTCTTGCCAAAAGCATACACTCATATTGTCAGTTATTTCTGATTGCGAAGATATGCATTAATAGATGAATTAACAAAATTTCAAGTTGATAAATCTGCCAACTCAGTTGTATGACTGTTGGGCTGCATGCGACCTCACTTTGTGGTGGCTGGGACTGAGTTATCTTGTCTTTGACAGATACCTGGAAACACTGGTTGCATTGCAAGAACATGTGCAGCATCAGCTGTTAGCTTGCACCTGGTTGAAGTATGGCTAATTCTCCCTCAGTCATTTGATGTGTTCAACCTATGATAATGCTGCTTTTCAACATTTCTAGATAATAGCTTTCTAATTCTTGTACTTATGATACTCATTTTTCTCTAGCCACTAGGATTCGAGGTGGATGATACCAAATTGAAGCGAGCTGGATTGGATTACTGGCCGTATCCTATTTTAAAAGATGATCTGATTCGTTGCCATAAAATAGATGTCGTTGGCCCTCTTGTAGCTCTGATGACTGCATACAATTTGCAGTTTCAGAGCCATTCAATACTCTAGTCAAGGTTATCTGCTCAGATGCAACTACATGATGCACTTTAAATTTTGAGTGACAGTCGGTTTCTATTATTTCGAGTTCTTTGCTTTCTTAAAACTGCAAGTTGTGTTAAACTCATACTTCACAATCCACTTGTCTTAGTTGTTGGGATTTGTTTGAGAAATTGACAGTTTCAACAATGTTCCCGTCCTTAACCACGTTAAACAGATTTGTAGTTGTCAAGATTCACAGCTCTTGGCTTGAATTTCAAGACTATTTCAGGCAACAGGTGGTCATTGTTATGTAAACTGAAAAAAGTGTCATCTATAACTGTCATGTACTCATGTTTATTGTGTTGCCCTCTTGATTTTAGGATGGAGAAAAGCGATTATTGGCATTTACCAAGAGAGGCACAACTATTCATTCGGTGAGTTGCTGCTATATGTCATATGTTTGTTTAGACTTTTGAGGAAACCAAAATGTTATATTGTTCCTTCATTGTTCCTGATACTCTTCAATTATTGGTAGCCTATTCCATCTTTTATGCAAATTTGGTCGTGAAATTTTGACTTTACCGTGGTTATCATGTATTCATATGTTTTGTTCCCATGAAATCTGGAGGCTAATATTTTTGTTGTGTTGGAATCTCATGTAGTTGTGTGATGTTTTTAAAATGTCCTTCAAAATTTGTGTATTTTCATGCTGATGTAAGTGCTGCATATTAACTGGATAGTCCTTGTCAAATGGAAGGAAATCAGTTCTTCAGGGACCTTACATCCAGTGTTCATTTTCTAATACATTACAGGATTTCTCATACAAGAGAGGTGATTGGCTAGTATTTGGCTCAGAGACTTCTGGATTGCCACCAGAAGCTCTACTTGATTGCAGTGCTGGAGAATTTGGAGGTGGGACTGTTCGAATTCCTATGGTTGAAACATATGTTCGCTGTCTGAATCTCTCTGTTAGTGTTGGCATTGCTCTATATGAAGCTTCTAGACAAATGAATTATGAACAGCTTCAGCTCGCAACAAAGGCTACTGCTGAGAACCAAAGCCTATTTCTCAAACAAGATATCTTTGGCTAACCTCTTGTTGAAATGGCATTTATTCACCCCATTCCATTCAAGCCAAACATCGTGGAAAATCCAAGTTCAATAATTTGTGGCAATGTCTGCTTTGTGATGAGCTTTAAGATATATATGTTCTGGATTAATTGTAATATGAACACAAATAGATTACTTCCATTGTCTTAGTTGTTGTAATGATGTTGCATTTGGATGTGAATTTAATACAAAGTGGGGATTTCTTTGCAGTGGTTGTATCCATTGGTTTAGAAGAGGGGTTGGTATAGATGCTGACGTCATATGTGCATTACACATACCTGAATCGGTAGTGGACTACCGATTTTTTCATGTAGTCCATCAATAGAACACTATCGATGAACTAGATCAATGAATCGATAGTCTACTACCAATTGAATTATTCATCTAGTCCATCGACAGTGAGATACCGATGGACTCTATCAATGAAGCGGTGCCTCACTACCAATACAAATTATCATTAATGTAGTCCATCGGTAGTGATCGGACTACATGAACGAATCGGTAGCGTACTACTGATTCGGTGATGTACTACCGAATTATTCAGTAGTATACTACCGATTCGGTGGCATATGCATTACACATGCCACATGTCATGTGCACAAATCATTTTCCTTACAAGAGTGGAAACAGGTTACTTCATTGTCTTATCACTCAAACATGACACAAGTTTGACCAAACGGCGATCTACCTAAAATCAAAATCACTGCTACGAAGAAAGTGCCAAATCTTGAAAGACTCTTCCTCGATGCTCGAAGTTTCTGAATTCATCAAAGCTGGCACAGGCAGGACTTAAAAGGATTGTGTCACCTGCATCAGAGCCAATAGAACAATATCGGATTCTAAATAAGTTATAGAACTCAACTGAAACAAAGAAACAACATAGAAGTTTTAAGGCATTGGCAACTAAAAAAATGAAAACTCATTAACAAAGTTTCTCTGACCTATAATTCGAGTACTGAAACACCTACCGATTTGATGATCCCTCACTCATATTCATGCATTTAAGAGCTCAACACTGGCATAGTGAAACAGCTCTATTCGCATGATCAGAGATACAATGCTAATTCAGCTACCAAACCGTGTCTCAAATTCCAGATTTTAGAGATCACATTGTTAATCAGTAACCAATTACATATCACCACTACAAAAGGGCTATTTACCGACAATTTAGAGCTGTTATTTCAAATTTTACTTTGACAACCAAACAAGAATACCAACCATTTTTTGCCATGTTTCTTGCATGTTCAACAGCTTCCGCGAGATTTGTAGCTCTGATGCATGGTATTTTGAGACCTCCATCGTGTAATGTCTTCTGGATCATCTCTCCAGAGGATCCAAACTGTGGTAGTGTAGCACATATTTGTTAGTATAACTTACCCCCGTAACCAGGGAGGAAGTTTTTCACGAGCGTGAATAAAATAAAATTGCGGCAATTACACATATGATCAAGCAAAGAATGCAAAGCCTCATCTTTGCAAGAGAAGATTACTCACAGTGACAACACCTGTATGGTCATTGAGAGGTACGATTAATTGTTTAAAACCATTAGACACCTGACTGCTCCCGGCCTGCAGTAACATCATAGCATGTTGAGCTATTTAATTTCTTGGATATATTTCTGATAATATATCTCTTTGATAGATTCAGAGTAGGATTATATTTTTTTTCCACTTAGAATCTTTACTGAACCTGTAAATCTAATAATCTATAGCAACTGTGGGCAAAAGAGTAACATATAGGTTTCAGGATGACAGAAAATAAGCAAAGCCAGCTCATGACTTTTTTAACTAAAGCTGAGCCTCAGTTCATACAAATGGAGTCATACGAAAGGTTGTGTCATCAAAAGAGAGGCTCGACAATGATATACCTTTGCCAGGCCACCAAGAAGGACAACAAGTTTGTGTCCTTTGAGGCCCATCAATCCTGTGTATGTTGATTCTACATTTGTTGCCTTACTGTCATCCACCCATCTTACCCCATAAGCATCTCGATGAACTGTCAAAAATGACAAAAGAAGAAAGAAGGCATGTGAGTTGAAAGCTATATGAACTCTATAAATATAAGTTAAAACTTCATTCAAGTGAACATAAACAGAGCAAGGAGGTTAAGCATCTGTTGCATTAGGTTGCATTTTTCTCCTGCCACAGAAAACATATATTCACTTCTGTGTAGGGTCTTAAATCTAAATTCAGATGTGCGTGCATGCATAAAACAGATAGAAAACTGCAGTTACGAGAGAGAAGACACTTCTACAGTCATGTTTAAGGATAAGCAAACCCACCGACTTGCATTCTATGTGGAAGCAGACTCAAGCTCTGAACAATCGAGTTGATGGAATCAATATCAATGCCAACATCCAATCCAAGAACTAATAGTGCAGCTACAGCCGCATTACAGTAATTGTGGGTGCCTATAGCTCTCAGAGCTCCCAATTGAAGGTGCCCAAACAACTGGGTACAGGGAAGCTGGACGCTGGCGATCTTTGCCACAGGGTCAACCTTGCCAAATTAAGTTTAAATATCAGTTCCTGGAATACTTAATCACCGGAAACTTTCAAGATGGGTGTTAGGAAGAGGAAACTTACCTACCTTGATTCCCGGGAAATCTCCTATCCAGGAGACCCTACACCCATCTGCATGCTTGCTGAAAGCATCATTAAGGTATTGGTTTCCTGAAAACATTATTCCCATCATCATCTGTTAAACAAGCCAAATTTAAGTCCACATACACCTATTGATCGTATATCAAAATGAAAAATCACTTGTTATAGAGCCCATAATATCTAAGCAACTTCAGTTAAGAAAACAAGGATGCCAACAAAGTACTAATTAAAGGATTTTCTGTTTTAGTGGGCAAAAAATCCATTCTCATCTGGTCCAGAGACAGTAGCAATATCCAGGTAGCAGCCAAAATTGAAGAAGTTGCAAACAAGATGTATGAAGTACCAACAAGCAAAATAGCTTACAACCAGCTAGCGAGTAAGATAGAGAGGAACAACTTAAAAGTTTCTACAGGACGCAACTTTGGAAAATTGCAAGTTTCCTACTTCACATAGATCAGATGGAAAATGCAGATAGGTAGAAACATTGAGAGCTTCGACATCAACATAAATAATAGGGGACAAACTAGAGGCTTTGTATATCATTCCAATGAAATGAACATATATCAAAGAATTGCATTTTTTTTTTAGTGAACGTTAGCACGCATTGCTGAATCCAACAGTGGAAAGTAGCAATACAAAAGTAGCAATACAAGGGAAAACAATGTTCATTGGAGAAATGGAAATTTTTTATAATGATTCAAGTGGTCATACCAACTGGAATAACAGCAAGCTTGCCATGCTTCATATGAGAAAACAGACAGCATTTAACAGCAGCGTAATTCTGCATTGTCTTGTGCCTCTCCAGATGATCAGGAGTGAGGTTCAAAATTGCAGCAACCTGTAAATGACCCCAATAAATTTAGGGATGATGACCCAATAATATACAACAACATATTGACCAGAAGTACAGCATTGAACTTACTGAAGGTGAAAAGAATTTATTTGGAATCTCCATCTGATAACTGCTAACTTCCACCACAGCAACCTGTAAATGTAAGACAACAAAAGCTTAACATAGACTGTAGAGAAATCCCATGGCAAACCTTTGTTGTGTAGTTGAATTCGATTGGATTGATAAGTAGTTTATAAGAATGACAACCCAATTCAGGAGCCCAAACTAGGATCTGAAATGTAAATGAAAAAACTTGGGAGGTAGATATTTGCCATCCACTCAGATAGAAAGGTACGATACGAAAGACGCAGGAAAAAAGAGATATATAAGCCATCCTCAAGAACTGAATTTGAGAATTCACAGTGCCCTTAGCATTCCAAGGTGCACCGAAGCTCTAGATTGCTTTTCAAACATGCAAAAGAATTATATCAGATACTTGTGATGTTCCAGACTTCCAGTAGGCCAAACATATAGAAGTTTCAGAATAAAACTCCAGAAGGCCATATCTATGTTTGAAAGTATTCAGATTTTAGTGATTATCTACAAATGCAACTGGTCTAATGAATCCCGCAGCCTCGATTGTCCTGTGAAGATAAAATATAGCCAGTCATGGCGATATATGCTTCCTGACATCAATCATATAAACGAGTCAATTGTCATGGAAAATTGCTTGTAGGCCCTCCTATGGGGTTTTCTATATCACACTCGTCCTAGTCCACTAGTGTTCACAGGCTACAGATCGAGATTGGCAGTGACCCTAATCTGCAGTACATGAGGTGCTCTTTTGATATCTTGAAAGACTTTTGGATAGGATTTATGGTTTTAGAACTTAGTGTCTGCAAAAGCTGCTAGAAATGAATGCTTCAATAATATACTTCCGGGTATTCGCCTTTTTCTGGAGATGCTTCTGACCATTGTATAGCAGCCTCTGAGAGTGGTAATCCAAGGTTCCCTCCAACGAAGGCCCTGATGCCCAAATGGTGAAGCATCTGCATCCAAAACAGGATAAGAGAATTAACCCAATGTGGCAAGAAGAAGAAGCTTACTATGGTAAAATAAGTCCTAGCACTAATTAGAATTTTGCAGGCACTAACCGGAATTCAAAACCAGTATCTGAGCTTTCATTTACAAAAAGTTCTAGAATCATAAAATTGATCACAGCTTCTTGTTTGCCAAAAATGGTTGTAACTGAGCCCGCAAAGAAACAGAGAATCACCTGCCCAGCGAAAGAGGTCACCGTTGATTTTCCGTTGGTCCCTGATACTGCCAAAACCTTGACGTCCAGGGGCATCACCTCAGCAGCAAAGTCCAGCTCAGACATTACCTGCCTTCCCTATAATATCCAAGAGCATGATATCTTAATTCAGGAACCAAGGCTTTCAGGGGGCGAAGATTAACCTCTACCGAAAGGACACATGGACAAACCGCATGCAGTTCGTTAGGAGATGTTTATGGCTTGTCAGCAGAGGTTGAGGTGTGGCCAGAAAAGAACAGGGACACAAAGTGCTAATACCTTGACAACAAACTGCTGTGTTTCATGCTACACAAGCAAGCCTTATCTAATTATAGGAATATTTTTGGGATCCACATCTTCTTTTCGTCTACAGTCAAGAGCTGAATTCAAGTCAGATAAGCTTTTACAGAACCTAGACACAACCTGTTGCAGCCTTGATTGTACTTTTAGTCTCATAGATGACAGCCATAGCAGATGAGAAAAGCTTAAGCATACCGATTGCAGCAGAGTTGAGAGACCATAATGCTTAGGAGAAATTCCAGGGGAAACAACTATCCTATCTGCAGTTGCAAGGATTGTGTTGTCGCAATGCCCAAGAATTGTTCGCAGATCAGCATGCCTCGCAAATTGGGGATCACTCTAAAACCATTTCACATCACTTGGATCAGAAAGAATAACATAGATACAGTAGCTCTTTAAATATTATGATGATAGCATACTTCCAAGGGGACCAACTGCTCATTGCTATCAATACCAAGAACAGATGCGCCTCTAGCAAGAGCAAGCCTTGATGCAGCTCTCCCGGATCTGCCCAGACCAATAACCTGCAATGAACCTACATCATTTCAGATAACCAGACAATGCCAACACAGATACATGCTCAATCCCTAAAACAATCTGTACGCGTAATTTAAGCAGTCATGAAAGCTAATTGGCATGAAGTTTGCTGTTACGATGCATTGTCAGATATAGATTGTTAATCTCTTCACTAGAGTAATAATATGCTAATGAGCCAGATATATGAAACAAACTAAGCCAGATCATGGTCATACTCGTTTTCGAAGGCAACCATTTCCGAGCTATATTAACTGCTGGATGAAAAGAACTACACAGCATGTAGATTCCAGTCTCGTGGATTTAGAAATTGGTTTGCAAATGGCAATACGCATACAAGAAAACAATTAACTTAAGTTGGGAGCCTCTAATACTAGAAATGGGTCAATTGCTAGCCATATTATCAAACAAAGAAAGTAATACATTCATATTGTTTTCACCGATCCATTTGATTCCAAAGTAGAGAGTATCAATATAAAAACATACTTTTTAATAATAATAAAAATGCGAATCAAACTAAGCTTTAATATGTTCATACTTAAATATGCAAGATACCAATTTGCTATCTCATCGAAACAAATCCAAAAGTCCAGCAAAAATAGAGAGACAAACCGCGACTCTCTGGCCTCTGAGGTCCTCCTTGCAGCACCTAATCCAGTTGGGACTCAAAGAAGTAGAACTTGGAGACCGGGCTTGGAGGCGAAAGGAGAGCAATGGGGCTCCCATTACTCAGCTCCCTCTTGTTTCCCCTTGACTCAAGATTGGATCTTGGGGGTTTCTAATGGAGCTATATAGCTACGGAGGAGTTGAATCGGAAGTGGTTTTCCGGTACGGCTTCCATTTTGCAGATAGAGGAGGCCTTTCAGAGTAAATACTTTTGGTATCCAAAGTTGGGAGCTATTTGAAGAAAAGTATTTTATTAAAATATAGTCAGGAGATTCTGTTACCCCTAGCAAAAAAAATAAAAAATAAAATAATATCGTACGTCTCTCTGTATATGTTAAATTATTTCAGACAATATTAAGGGTGTCCATCCGGGTCGGGCCGAGCCAGTACTGGGCCAATTAGACCTACAACCCGGTCTGGCCCAGTATGACCATGCCCCGCTTGAAGACTGGGCTGGCCCGCTAGCCCAGTTTCTCCTTTGACTTCTCTCCCTCTCATCTCTTCTCATCTTCTTTCTCGGAGAAGACTTCTCCCCCTCTCCATCGCCTCATTTTCTCGGAGAAGACTTCTCCCTCTCCGGACACCAAGCCCGATGCCTCACCTCGCCGGAGCCATCCCATGCCAAGCCCGATGTCGAGCTCCTCCATCTCCGCCGCCCTGACGCTGCCCTTCGCCGGATCCGCCCCCCCCTTCCCTTTTCAAGCCCGACACCAAGCTCCTCCAGCGCCACCACCCTGACACTGCTCTCCGCCATATCTGCGAGACCCAAGCCGTCAGCATCCCATAGCTCCTCCAGCTCCGGATCCACCTCTAATCGTCGTCCCCGATGCCGGTCACCTCCCAAGGATCCCCCCCCCCTTTTCAAGCCCGACGTTGAGCTCCTCCAGCTCCACCGGCCTAACACCGCTCTCCGCCAGATCTGCCAGACCCAAGCCACCCCACACTAGCTCCGGATCCACCTTCGATCGTCATCCCCAGCGTGGTCACCTCCCATGGACCCTCACCTGCGTGCCCTCACCTGGATCCACGCCTCCGCCTCCCATCGGGGCGATCCGAGCCGGTGGATCTCTGGGGGACCCTGTGACCCTTCAACTACCGATCCTGACTGCCGACAATCCCTTTCCCTTGCTGATCCCGACCACCGACGATGATCACAACTGGATCACTAGCACCGCTCGTCCTACGCACGGTTGGGGTGTCCAACCAGTCCGATAAACCTTTTCTTTAAAACCCAGGGCGGACCGGGTTTTTGACTAAGGGGCCCTGGTCCGGCCCTGAACCCGGATCAGTCCGGTCCAACATGGCCAGCACCTGGGCCGCACACGTACGGGCCGGGCCATTTAGGCTTTTTGGACTCCCCTAGACAATATCATGTACTAATATAGACATTGAACCCAACATAGGTTCATATTTTTATATTTTTTTATGACTATACTAACCCAACTTCAATGATGTAGATAAAGCTTCTAGACGATTTTAAAAATCTTTTAAAATTTAACTCACTTCCTAAAGTATTTTTTAATATATCCCATAATCCTTTTTTATATTAAAAAAAACTGCTTACTATGTCTTAGAAACTACAGCAACATGGTCACAACTCCTTCGCTTATATATCAAATTATTTTATATATTTATGTCATCTCTAACAGCTCATCCTAGTTGATTGAAAAATTGGATATATTGGAGTTCTTTATTCAAATCCTTTAAACCACAATATACTTAGGTTTATATATATATTTCTCTTTTATAAATATTTAATCGTGAGTCCATTTCACAACAAAATTTCATCATGGTTTTACATCTTGTATGTTTTGTGTAAATTCCCATAATCCTCCAAAAACATCTGAAATCCAAATGTAATAAAAAATAAAAGTTCATGAGATCAAGATGCAAAACCCAATTATTAACCAAATGTATTCACATCTCAAAGCACCAATCCAAGCAATTGGGGAATTGAATAATTAGATGCCAAATTGAAAGATCCCAATCCCAAAGTACATAATTAGGACATGGATGGGGCCTCCCCTGTGGATCTACAAAAATAGCATTAGGACCACAAGACAATTGGCATCCCCCCACCATCACATCTCAATCTATTTTGCTGAGACACCTTCCAACATGTTGAAGGACTGGCCCATATGAATAGAGACATCAGATATGTACCGGTGGAGATATTGTTACATGAAAAGGACCTTTGATGTAATTTTGGATCATGCAATTAAATCATGGATTCTAGATCCAAAAACCCTATAATCCAATTTGTTTTTTTTTTTGGGGTTTTTTTTCTTATATATATATTAGTATTTAGCCAATTTTTGAAAAACTACCTCACTAACGAAAATTACATTCTGGTACTTTCATTATTCGTATTTTCACATAACCATCCTCGCGGGCCCCACACAAAACGTAACACTTGGCATCCAGCTGTCGAGGGCCCAGACGCCTGGCACATCGGTGTTGCTGGTCCCCGGGCACCGAATAACCCGAGTCAGGGGACCCGGGCAGACAAGGGCAACAGACAGATGCTGCCCGTCCACACCCTCCCGACTATTCCCTCCTGTGTACGCGCACATCATGCCGTTCTCCATTCTGATCTGGACCCTCCATCTCTGGACCACTCTCGACCACCGGTTACGATTCGAACGGGGTTTGATTCGATGGGTCCATTGGGGTGAGCAAAACCGAATCGGATCCAAAAACCTCGCCGTGCCGAACAATTTTGGTCCATTCAATTAAGCTTTTGGATTCATTCGGTTTAGTGGTTCTGTTTTCGAACCTTAAAATTTTTGATTCTCCATTATAAATTTCGATTAGAATTGAAAAACATGAATTTTTAATAAAATAATTTTTTTCTTATATATATATACTAGGTGGTGGGCCCGTGCCACCTGGCACGGCTAACTGCCCGCCCCCACTATCTCTATTATAACTTACGCCACACCAGTCACTATTTTTTTTTGTTTATTTAATTATAATTTTATACCACGTGTATGTCATGTGTGTATAAGTTTATGACTCAGATGATGAGTCATAAAAGTAACTACCCTTGGATCTTATAAGGTAGATAAGTATGTATATTTAAAACTAATCTCATGACTTATGATTATAAGGATGTATATTTAAAACTATCCTATAGAATCTAATAAAAATATACAAAGTTAACTTAGGAAAATATACATGTAAATAAACTAATAGGAGGTAAACGGTTGTAACCGTTTTTGCTCCTTATAAGGTTGATATATATCATCATTATATATGAGCATGGTTATAAAATAACCTTTGGTTGTTCTATTGGCATCCTATGTGGTAGGCTTAGTCCTATGTGGCTGTTGATATGGAGGGGGTAATAGAGGGGAGTTAGGGGGGTTAGTGGGGAGTTATGAGGGAGGTGAGGGGAGATGGTGGTTACCCTGCCATGTGGCAAGGAATAGGAGCAGTATGTATATATATTGGGTGCCTTGCGTCACTTGTCACAAGTAACCACCACTCACACTAATCATTATATCTCTTCTAACCATCGAGTAACCACCTCATTCCACTTAGCTTCATCTTGATCGTATGATAAATTCAGACTTAACTTGGATCAGACCTCCCTATTCATCTGATAGGATGCGCTGGGTCTTATGTAATAGACTTATACTAGTCCTATCCCCTGCCACATGGCAGGGTAACCACCATCTCCCCCCCACCTCCTTCATAACTTCCCACAAACCCCTCCTAACTCCCCCCTCCCCCACTATTATCCCCTCCACATCAGCAACCACATAGGATAAATCATGCCACATAGGATGTCAGTAGGATAATCAAAGGTTAACTTATAACCATGCTCCTATATAAGGATGACTAGCGGACCCCCGTACCACCTGACACGGTAGGCATCCACCCTTAACTTTCATGTTAGCTTTCTTGTTAACCACCCACCCCTTAACCCCCTCCCCCACTAACCACTAACCCTCCCCTCCAGGTAGACTCTACGTAGGATAAAAAGCATGTCACTTAAGATCCATATAGGACAACCCAAATGTTATTTTATAAGCATAGTCTTAAATAAGAATGATTGTTCGGTTCTTATATGAATTCAGTTCGGTTTATTGATTAAAATTTTAGATCGAATTAATTTAATTCGATTCAGTTCTCAGAAGTCTGAATTAAAAATAGTTCGGTTTTTTGACCAGGGACGGAAGCCGAACTGAAAACGAACGCTCACTTCGCTGGGGACCGCCGACAGCGCTGATCCAGTCATCCTCATCATTAATGAGTTGGCGAGTGGATCGGGTGGCATGTTTGATGGACGGCTGGGGACCGCCGACACCGCTGATCCAGTCATCCTCACGATTTCGGTGCCACGTTATCAAACAAGTGCTGTTCCGTGTCTGACCCAAGACAGCGGATCAGCTTCAGCTGCGGTGGAGATATCTTCAGCATAAGCCACTCATCCCCGTGAACGTGCCACGTTTCGTCCTCCCGCTGGATCCATCAAAAAGAGCCCCCACGTCTAATCAAATCAACGGTCAGAACTCGTCCTCTACGTGGTACACCCCTTGATTGATTAGACACCCGGACGCCACGATGGTCCTCCTCCCATAATTAAATTATGCGGCACCCCCAAAGAATATTTGTCCCTCCGCGCCGTCGCATGTGCACAAGCCTCTCTCACGTGCCACACTCCCAGCATCAGCATCCGAATCCGATAATAACATCAGAGAGCTTGACGGAGCTCCATTAAGATGAGGAAATAGGGAGGCGGTTTTGACGGGCTAATCCATGATCCATGAATGCGGGAAATGGGCAGTGTCGAGCGAGACGATTCGGGAAAGGCGTGTCGGCTTTTATCAAAGCTTCGGTCCGGCGGTACGACGGGGGCGTACACTCCGGTTCTATACGTGTATCCGTATAGCGCGACAGAGACAGGGCGGTACGGGTCGCCGCGGGGCGTGATACGCCCCCCGCCTCCGTCCTCGAAAACCGCCGTTTTTAAAGACACCCCAACATCTCCAGACTTCTACGCATCTTTTTCTCTTACCAAATTGGGTTCGGTATCCATTCACCCTCCGTAAGGTTACTCCCAGTGTGCTTACGTCTATTTACTTGTGAATATAAGCCTCTAGAATCATTGGTTAAGTGGTGAAGGCAATCTACGCTTATTCTTACCGGGAGTGAGAATAGCGGTGCAAGTCCCTCTCTTCTATCCATTTTATACGGCTTCAAACGTTGCTTTCGGGGAGCGTCCTTTTCCAGGAAAATTTATTAAAAAGGAAAGCAGCGATAACGAGGGGGATAGAGAGAGAGAGAGAGTTGTGTGTGTGAGCGTGTGCTGTTTATATAAGGCCGTTTTGGCTCTGCTCGCCGGCCACTTTGGGCGACTCGAAAACCACTTCGCCTCCCAGTAGGCGGCTTCACGGCCTCTCGTCGACGGGCTTCCTCTCTGTTTAGCGGTTTTACGGTGGAGTTACGGGGTTTGGGGAGCTGGGGTATCTTGTTTCCGGGGAGAAGAGATCTGCTGGAGGTGTCGAGTGAGCTAGATCGCGCCATTTTGGGGCATTTTGGCGAGAATTCGAGGTGGATTTGGGGGAGTTGAGGTCTTAATAGTTGGGATCGGGGGGGATCTAAAGGTGATTATGGAGGTGACGCGGAGCTCCGGCACCGGATCGGGGAACTCCGGCGCCTACACGACGGAGATCGCCGAGAGCCTCCGGTTCGAGGAGGAGATCCAGAGCCTCATGAGCGATACTTCACCTCCGACCACCGCTAGCTCCTTCACCGCCCTCCTCGGCCTTCCCGCGAGCCAGGCCGTCGAGCTACTCCACGAGCCCGACCCCGCAGCCGTCGCCGGAGGCGATGCGTGGTGGTTACGGATTCGAGACCACCCCACGGCGCTCCCCGCCTTACCGCTAGGCTTCGCCCCCACCTTCCCCTCCAACGCCACGCTGGTGGAGCGAGCCGCGCGGTTCTCCGTCTTCGCCGCCGAGGAGTTTCCGGAGGCGTCCAACTCCGGCGAGAGATCGCCAATCTCGAAGCCGGAGCCCGCTGACTCCGGCGGCGGCGCTTCAGCCGCCGCTATTGACCGCCCCTCTAAACGAAAGCCCTCCGCCGAGAAGAGCAAGGTTCGCGGTATCTCTAATCCCCATCTCTCCAGGGTTTTCCATTTTCTAGTAACTGTGGGAAAGCAATCTGAGCTATGGGAAACGTTCCCACTTCCAAATCTCAGGCGAAGGCCCCCACCAAGAGGAGCCGGAGCGGGGAGGAGGCGGAGGAGAAGAATGCCGGCGGCGGCGATAAGGATAAGGAGAAGCCTCCCTACGTCCACGTCCGGGCTCGCCGCGGCCAGGCAACGGACAGCCACAGCCTAGCCGAGCGGGTAATCCTCGATCAATTAGTATCTAATCATAGATTACTTTAATAATTAGTTCGTTATGAGCACGTTCCCTTTTAATTTCCCTATTTTTTTATAGGCAAGGAGAGAAAAAATTAATGCTCGTATGAAGCTCCTCCAAGAGCTGGTCCCCGGCTGCAACAAGGTCAGTATTATTTCTTTGTTGGATTAGTTAATGGTCTCCTTTGGATTAAGTTTCCTTCTTAAATGGACGCGAGATCGGTCCCCTCCCTGTCTCCCTGCTCTCGCGATTATTTTAGTAGTATTGGGTGAGTGGTATGATCGTAATTCTCGAAGAGAATTGAGGCGTGGTTGTGTGCTCTTGAGTGAGAAAAGATTGGAAATATTGGTAATTTTGGAGAGGGGGTGGGTGGCCTTTTGTATTCTGGAAAGCTTTCAGCTTTTCCCACCCCCGAGGGAAATTGGAAATGGATTTTTGGAAGTTTTCATACGTTTTTACGTTGCTAATTTAGCAGGTTGTTGATCGAATTCCAATTATGAGGACTTTTTCGCAAATGTGAAGAAGGGTAGCAGTAGCAGTAGTGATTATAACATCTCTATTTCCGATGGTTGTTCAGATATCTGGTACGGCGTTAGTGCTAGACGAAATCATCAACCACGTACAGTCGCTCCAGCGGCAGGTCGAGGTAACGATGCTTCTCCTACTCCCCCCACCGCATTAAATGGTATTTACCAGAGGACCCCTCGTGGGTATCTCGTTTCCTTTGACCGACCACCCTTAATTGCCTGAGATTCTAGAGGTGTTCGCTTAAATTTGTGGTATTTGATGTAATTAGCGTTGATTTGGAGGTGGTTTTGTGTTAAAAATGGGCAGTTCTTGTCGATGCGTCTAGCGGCGGTGAATCCCCGGATCGACTTCGGCGGCCTCGAGAGCTTCCTATCGTCCTCCGCCGAGGTACGTTAATTTAAGTTACTCGCGAGTGCTTCCTTTAGAGAAGGGCTGGGAATTATGTGTGTGATGTTGCTATATATGGAGGGCAGTGCGGCGGGAGGGTGACGGCTGGGGACGGGAGAGGAACGGTCTGGTCGGAGGCGTCGTCGTCGGTTAACGGAGGAAGACCGCATCATCACCATCCGCAACAGCAGGAGATGATATGGCACGTGGATCTGCTGCAGGGACACGGACACCACCAGCAGCAGTGGGGAGAGGAGGAGGGGGAGGAGAGGGAGGAAAGCCAGCAGCATCACCACCACCACCCCCACCACCACCACTTCATTGGTCCACCGGGGACCAGCTCGACCTCCACCTCCCTCTTCCCTTACGACTCCGCCAACCCTGGTGAGCAAAAACGGAAACAATACTTCCCTTTCAAATGCTCTCCCTATCCTTTCTATCCTTAAATTTTGCGTTATATGATCTATGTTATGGGTTGCGGGTTCAGATCCACGTAGGTTCGGACCTGAATCCGACGAATGGAACCCTCATACTTGGTGGAGATTAGTTAGCCCTGATCTGTGACGTGCAGCCGTTGGCTGGGCTCGAACCTTACACTGCACAGATCCCGAGGCAAAACCAAGTGCTAACTACCGCTCAATTTACTGGTCCCCACATCCTAATTTAAGGTCTGCTAGTCCAGTAGCATAAGTAGGCCATCGTATCTGTAAAAATGATCTATATTAGCGGATGCGGGTTCAGATTCACGTAGGATCTAACCGGTATCCTGCGGATGAACTGCTTCCTCATGAGGGGAGATTAGTAAACATCTAGCTGTGTCGTGGCAAAAGAGGGGCCTAGCATTATGTTAGTGCACACCGATCCGGAGCCAAAAGTCTGGTCGCTGATTTGCCACATCCTTGCTCTAGGCCAGCCTAGACGGTTTTAGGGTACCTAATTTAACCGCCAGTAAATGGGATTCACTTTTAGCTTTTACCAGACGAGTCCACCGGTTCTGGTGCGTCCGTGACATATATTAAATGAGCCCACTCTACCCACCACAGATAGGGTCGGGTACTCCGCATGATGGATGTCAGCCAAGTCCACACAGGATCTCGAGCCAATCACCGGCTGACACGCCGGCGCTGGAGATTAACCGGCGTCCTCCGTGCCTGACCCGATCTCCAAAGCCATCGTGTATACCATGGTATCAGGGGAAAAAGATGATAACTGGCTATGGGGTTAGCCTTGCGTTCGTTCAAAGGGTTACTTTAACCTTGGGTTGGGTGGGGTCGGGGAGTGGGGCCGGACTCTTTGACTGTGGGGTGTCATTAAATGGCCGGGCGGGATCCGAGGGGAGTTGGTCCTTTCTCCTAAATTTAAGGGTGCGGTTGTTTTGTTTGAAATATGGGGCACTTCCGTCGAAGTGTTGTAACTGGGCCACATCAACTCCTCTCTTCCTGTTTGCTTGCTGGAAGTGAGTGTAATCCAAGAAAGCCCCGGAAAGGGCCAAAAGGAAGAAAAGATAAAAAAAATATAAGGAAAAATATAAGGATCATCAGCCCTAGTCACTAATTGTCTAGTAATTGTTAGCTTGAGAAACAGTGAAACTGGCTTGTTGTGGTCTCTCCTGTCCTTGGGGATTTGTTTGTCACCTGATAGGGCTTTTTAGCTGGGAAAACTCTTTTAGCTGTCTTTTTCCGGGACGTAACTGATGAATAGTGTAGCTCGACAGCTCAGCCTATGAGGAAAGGAGCCCCTAAAAAGCCTAAAAATGCAAGAGGAAGATGAGATCTACGGGTGATTTTGATTTCAGACGATGGGTCCGCCATCTTGGCGTGTTCTTATCTTGGTGGACCACTTGGCCCCCCATCTTTAGTTACATGTTGAGGGCAACATGAAAGCCTCCTTACTCCATTCCAAAAGGTGGCTTCGTCTCCATCCGGATTGGTAAATGAGAAGGATACCATACAACAATAGGCCAAGCCTGGTGGGGTGATGTGGAATCAACTTAGAAGAGTAGCTAGTGCCTGGATACTTCTTTCTTGCTCCAAGTCTTGTTGAAATCATGATTAGACTTCAATGAGGTTTTCCTATTTCTTTTGTTTTTACTAGTGATTCATGAAAATGTTTTCTAGAACCAAATTGCTGCTGTATAGTAGAGCTAATGATCTGTTTCTCTAATATGGCAGTGCCCTTGCAACATAACCAGTTAAAAACGGAGCTCTGAAGCGGGCTGGAGATCTCAGCTCTCCGCATGCTCAAGGATGGTTTGTACATAACGGAGTAGGCAAAGTAGGGTGGTAGAAGAAGAGATTTGACTCTCAACATTCTTTATTGTCAGGAAATCTCTGCGGTTTGACTGCTATATAATGTGATGGAACCCTAACCTTTCTCTAAATATATATATATATATATATGTAACTTTAAACATTGTTGGCGCTTCTACTTCTGACCCATCCTATCTCTTTTTTTCCTGTACATGAGTACCTCTATGATAATCTCAGCTCCCAGCCTAACGAAACATGTCAAGAAAAGGACTTCACTGACTGGAAAATCTACCCATTGAAGAGTAAAAGATTCTTTTATTCACTCTTTGTTTCCCTGGATTACAGTAATTTTATCATTTATGGCAACAGTGTACCCCAATCCTAAGCCCTGTTTGGTTGGGGGTTAAGGGGGTTAGGGGACAAGAAAGGGGTAGACTTAACCCATTTTGGCGTTTGGCTTAAAAACAGGGGTAAGTTAGTGGATTAAGCTTGGGATAAGGGTAAAAATTATAAAATATATAATATTATAATAATAGGTAATCTAGTGAGTTAAGATTATAATATTAAAATTAATTATTAAGTTAATTAAAATATTTGTACTTAAAGTGTATAAAAATATATAATATTATAAAATATATAATATTGCATCAATGCATCCCCATACGGGTCCACTTATATTAATATAATAATAATATTTTAATATTTATTATTAAAATAATTTAAAATAATGTTGGTACACATTAGTGCATCCCATGCATACCCACTTATATTAATATAATAATAATATTTTAATATTTATTATTAAAATAATATAAAATAATGTTGGAACACATTAGTGCATCCCATGCATACCCACTTATATTAATATAATAATAATATTTTAATATTTTAATATTAATTATTAAATTTGTACACATCAATGCATCCCCATACGAGGCCACTTATATTAATATAATAATAATATTTTAATATTATTATTATAATAATATAAAATAAAATAATTTTTGCATGATGCATCCCAATCATGATATGACATGTGACATGGAGACCCACTTATATTAAATAATACCAATAACATATTATTATAATAAAATATTAATATATGTGAATGCCATATGCCACATGTTATATCATGATTGGTTCACATCATGTAAAATGTATAAAATAATTTATCATTATTTATATATTAGTATTTTTAAAATAATATTAGAATATATGTGATGGATGTAAATGAGAGAGAAAAGCTTAACCCCATTTTTAGGTTTAACCCCTCTTAACCCCATTTTCAAAGAGAATAGCGTTTAGGGGTAAGAATGGGGAACCCCCTTAACCCCATTTACTAACCCTATAGCCAAACAGAGGTAAGAGTATGAGTATGCTAAAAACACAAGCAAGAACTGTTCAAGAGAGAAGTGAATACAAATTAATTCAAATGTTCATATATCCGAGTCAAAACCAATGTTCCAAAACCCTTCGGGTGTCGAAGGAGGAACGTACCTATATCGATGCCTTGAAATGCCGTCATGGTGCTCGCATCGCATGCTCTTGGAGCCGTCTCCGCCATTGCCTTGTCCTCCATCCGGAAGAGCTGCATCATAGAACTTCTTGCACTGTTTGCATTCCACCCCTTTGAGATTCTCTCGCTCGGCCTTCTTCCTCACAGGCTCCACATACTTGAAACCCTTGCTCTCCTCTGGCCTCGGAGCAGCGGACACATGCGGTTGCTGCTGGCGGAGAGCCTCGGCGTTCACATCCTGTGTTTCGTCGTCGGAGTTGTTGAACTCCATGTCATCCAGAGAGGGTACAGGGGCATCTTGAACTTCCTCATGGGAGCCCTTGTTTGAGTTCCTAATGGCTTCCATAGGTGTGTCCAGGAAGTCATCATGTGGGTCTGCACCTCCAGGTTCTTGGCGCATTCGAGTAACTCTCCAGCATGATGGTTTCTCAGGTTTCGTCGTATTACCAGTATGTTTGGGAGGGAACTGATTGATGCGTGAACAGCCACCGCTTGATGTTTTAACAAATCCAGTGTCTTCAACATCCTTAAGTTTTAAAGCTTTCTCATACCTCAGTTCTTTTGGCTCCAAACTAAGCTCGGTGGTCTCTTGATCTTTGTTTCCTGAGACAACCAAAGGAAGTGACCCATTTAATTAGCGACAATACACTCAAGTTACAAATAAATCTGGCAAAATACCTTCAAAGAGAATAATAGTAGGAATTACTTCATGTCATATCATTTACTTTTGGCCAATTATTTGTGCTTGCCTATCACAATAGCACTAAGAAGTAGGAGTATGAGAGTGTCTTACCATGTAGAGTTCTCTTGTTCATGTAAGGCGGCCGTGAACCATTGTCCTCTTCCATCCTGTCTGAAAAATGCTGTTTCTCTTCTACAATACAAGATTTTCTGAGGATAAATGTGTACTGGGATTTCAAGTTCTTGTATCTTGTGCTCATATCTTCGAGCACACATCTTCCCTTCCTACGCTCTGTCAATATTTGTTGATCTTTCAACTCAATCTGTTGCAACAGCCTTTCCTGCAATTCCTTCTCTTTCGCCACTTCACCAGTCTTCTGCGCAAGCTGTTCTTTGAGCTCAGCAATGGCTTCTTCTTGCCTTTCTAAACTTTCCACTTTGTCCAGCAACTGCTTCTTTTCACATTCTTCTCTATTCAACAACTGCTCAGAACTCATCAACCTTGTCTTACTTTGTTCCAAGGAAATATGCAGCTGATGAATTTGTTCTTGTGCATGCTGTTTTTCAAGACGAAGCTCTTCTATTTGACTTAAGAGAAGACTTTCCTTCGTCTTCCAATCACCCTCTGCAGATTTCCTTGCCTCAAGCAATCTTTTCTGGAAACTCTTTGATCTTGACTGAAAACTGGGAAAGAGTTGACTGCAGAAAATAAACTCTATTTGGGAAATCCGGTCTTTCAGTTCCTGAATGTTGGCCACGAGAATGGTGCTAAGCCCACATAAATACTTTGAGTCATCGATGTCCTCCTCATACTGTAGGCAGCTTGGAAGGTCCCCTTCCATAATGACCTGCCAGAATACCTCAAGTTGTCAGTCTATACATCTAACAAGCACAAAAGGATACATATTAAAGCAGAAAACAACAATATTGGCTTAAACAGCCCCAACTCTGCCTCTTTTTCAGTTGCACTGGTATTTGCATGATTGAACTCTACCATTATACTTTTTTATCAATGTTCTTTAAATCACACCGACAAGCCTCCACAGGAGGGGATTTCCATTAATAATCCAACCTGTTCTATTCTCAAGTACTCATGCCAATCTTGTGTGAGAAAGATACTGTGAGGTTAATGAGCATCCTTATTTCATTTCACAGTCCTTGTCATATTGAATGCTACCCACAAGTACTGGCAAGTTCTCAGGAAAACCTAAAGAGGGGCTCCCCTTGTAGCCCTTCAAGTTAATAAACATTCAGATTTTACGCTCCAAATTTAACTACCCAGTGTGATTAGATCAACGAAGAACATTATCAAATGCTGCACAAGAAATGGATAAGATCAGCTCTCCAAGATCACTCAGCAAGCATACCCAGATGGAAGCCATGAAAGAGAACCTCTCCATTCCAGTGAAAACTTAATTAACTACCATCAAATAAGCCAAGCAAGCGAGAAGCAGCCACTTTCATGAAACATGTCCTGCTTATATTATATCATGCAGCAACTTAGAAAATCATCATATTGCATAATTAAGAGTGATTTCTCCATCAAGGTCCTTATATGTCACAATTGCAGTAAACCTTCAAAAGATTGTAAGCTGTCCTCATTGCTCTCAAAGAGTAGAAGATAGGTTTGCTCAGCTACTTAGATTCACCACCCCCCTCTTTCGGCATTGTATTCCTCTAATGCAATAAAAGATTAGTAACTTTGGGGGTATATTTCCATCCAGTGGCTGAATTCCTCATGATTTATTAGATCTTTTCCCCTAACTTTTCTCAAGCTATCCTAATTTTTTGACATCAGACCATCTTCAAGGTCGTGCTAGAATCAACTCCGATTCTCTCTCAAGAAGGCGATCACAACGTTTGTGGAGCGCTAATTACTAACCTAAGCGCAAACAAAACTCCATCTATGATTACTTCTATCGATCCAGAAATGGCGAGAAAACATATGAACTCATCCCTTATTGATGACGAGAATTATTCCAAAATCTAAAGAGCGATTGTTTTCTTAGTTAAAATGAGCACAGAGCTAAACCAATTGGACAAATAAAAACTGAAAAAAATCCGTCGATTGGCTCGATATGCTAGTTTATTTTATTATCAAACAGAATGTTTAATTCTATATGTTTTCACTTTTCGACTCTCTCTTAGCCTTGACCACTCAACCCTGGCTTGATGCAAGTAGCTGATACTTTGTGGTTGTTTAATTGGATTGGAGAAGAATTGAAGTCTGGAGGAAACAGTAAGGAGAGTGAGCGAGGGAGGTGAGGACCCAGCGAACGGCCGGGCGGCGAGCTCGAAGTCTGCCCAACCCTCAAGTGACTTGTTCTGGGGTGCTCCAGAAGCACCTGCAGAGGAGACTGTGAGGCGAAACGATGGAAGGGGCCCTTACGCCCAGGGTGCTGGAGCTGGGAGATCCTGGGCGCAGGTCACCAGGGGAACTAACAACAAACCGGCTTATGTTCGGGACATGGAAAAGGAGAAATTGAAGGCGCTGTGCACAGACAAGGTGGTCTTTGGCCCGGAAGAGGTGGCAAAGTGCCGCCGGAAATGGAGTAATACCCTGTTCGGGAAGTTTGTGGGAAGAAGGGTGCATGTGGAGATTCTTCGAAGCAGGCTGGCAAGGTTATGGAACACGAAGGAGCCATTTCAAGTGGCCGACATGCCGGACAATACATATGTATTTCGCTTTGAAAGCGAGGAAGATCGAAGCTATGTCCAAGCCAATGGACCTTGGTCGGTGGAGGGACGCATGTTGTCGCTAATGAGATGGGATGGGAAATTCCGGCCAATGGCTACCCGTTTCAACATGGTACCGGTTTGTACGAGATTCCCAGGCCTTCCCCCGATGGTGTATGGACGGAAGAAATTGATCAAGATTGCAAGAAACCCCCTGGTGGTGGATATGCCGACGCCACTTGCTGCGAGGTGTAACTATGCAAGGGTGTGCATTGAAGTTAATATGGATGAACCTCTTAAGGTAGGAGTAACAGTGGACATGGATGGGGAGGAGTTCTTTCAAAAATTTGAGTATGAGGGAGTCCTTATCTGCAGCAATTGTCGCCGTATTGGCCACAAAGGGGGTTCGTGTGTGTACGAGGCGACGAAGCCGGAGAGCGTCGTGGTGGGCTTGAGAACTAGCCCGATGGAAGTGGCAGCGAACCAGGGAGACGACGGGGGCGATATGTCAGTGGAGATAATGGATCACACCCATGAGAACAAAGGAGAGAATTCCCACATGGATCTAGAAAGGGGTAACCAGTGCGGCGCAAGAAACAGGGAAGGATGGGCAAGTTATGAAGTTGCAGACCTTGTCGGAGCATCAACAGGTGACCGCGAGAATGCCGGAGCCGAAGCCGACGCCGGAGTGTATCTTCGACGGCGAGTGGATCACCGCAGGAAGAGGCCGGCGCTGGACCCGAGGAAGAGGCGGGCACGCGAGCCGAGGAGGGGACGCAGCGGTAGGTGGGAGGGAACGAACCAAGACCCTCCACCTGGAAGATCTCGGGGCCAGAACCAGGGCGGAAGGCCTTCGCCGGCGACGATTGTGCCCAGTACTGAGAAAGGAAAGCCTGAAGCTGGATTTCAAAAAGAGGAGATGGGAGAGAATAGCGAAAGCTTGGGTAATGGCGTGGCCCGCGTGGGTTATAAGACAAAAGAAGGTGGCATTTATTAAAAAGGGTGAGGGTGGGCTGGCTTTCCACCCACATGAAAGGCAAAGATAAAGTGGGCTTAGATGGCGGGCTGCTCCTCAAGGCCCAGTGCCCAGCAGATGACAGGCTACGTGGGAATAGGAGGGTGGCTCTTGGGTGCCAAGATGAGGAGGATTCTTCGGATGATGACGAGGGGGAGGGCCGTTTGGATCCGGAAAAATTGCGGGCTGGTCTGGGCCTTGAGCGGGGAGATTGGAACAGACTGAATCCAATAGTGGTTCCTAAGCAACTAGTCTCCAAGTCACAGGGGACCTATCAAGCGCTCGACATGAATCCATGCACATCGGAGGCCTCAGCAGGTGCTCGACGTGAGAAGAGCGTGCGCATACTAGAAGCGGCGATCAGGGGAAGCTTGCCGGACGGTGGGGAGTTGCCAGAGACCTGTTCTCCGGTGCATGAGGTGAATAGGCAAGACATGGATGATATGCAAGGTGTGGAGGTACTACAGGGGGTTGCTAAGCCCCTCCTGGCCATAGGTTTCCATGAAACCATGGATATGGAGGTGATTCCCACCGCAAGGAGTGGACCTACCTACCGAGGAGCAAGCTTCAAACCTGATTAGGCCGGTTTATGATGAGGAGATCAAGGAGGTTGTGTTTGAATTGGGTGCGTGCCCGGGCGGATGGAATGCCAGCGGAATTCTATACGGAGAATTGAGGGACAATGGGTGGAGTGTAGGTTTATAAATAAGTTAGGGTCGCTAATGATGATCAGACTCAGACCTAATTGGTTTAACCCATTTAAACCAAATCAAACGGTTTAGATGACAGTTATCTAAACCGCTCGGAATCACTAAGCGTCTCCTGGATTAAGCGGGAAAGAGGAACCGCTAGCTAGAGATTGTTTTTGGGGTGAGAGAACTCTTCCCGTCTAGTGATCAAGGAGAGAACTCTTCCCATCGAGTGATCAAGGAGAGAACTCTGAGTGAGGAAGAAACAGTGGAGAAAAAGAAGGACAATAGAGAAGAAACTTGAGCTGTGGATTGGAAATCTTGTTCTAGTAACAAGATCACTTGGATCACACGTGAAACAGAGGAGAAAAAGATCCTAGGCTAACGAGTAAGTTCTCGTCAACATTGCTATGCAATTTCATATCTAGAAAATTCTACATTTTCTACATTGGTATCAGAGCTGCTAGATCTGTTTTCGTGGATTTGTGTTGTTTTTCCTCTTCTTCGTCGATGTCGCATTCGATCAGTGATAGGAAGGAGAATGATAATATTGTCGGTGGAGTGGTTTAACATACCTGGAATGGCCCTTCATCCTCCGATCCAGCGACGCACAATTTTTTTTCTTTAATTGTGTTGATGTGGCATGCTAATTAAATAGCATCAACCATAGTAGAGAACAAACCCTAGCTATCTGGTCTCGCTCACAGATCCCGATCCAGTGGAGGACCGGCGTTTGGAGAAGCGCGTGGCCAGGGTGAGGGGGCTCCCGGGCCGTGGTGCGACGAGATCCGGCCTCCGTCGCCGGCCACATCAACCGCGGCCTCAACGTCCAATGTGAAACCTCGGGTGATGCTTCGACCTTGGCTCCTTTCCATCCTCTCCTCTATTCCCCTGTCTTCACGATCAGCGTGGAGATCATGTCGGAGAGACGTCGAGGCCGAGGTCGGATCCCTGCGATGGTGGTGGACACCGGAGTCGGATCCCTGCGATGGTGGTGGACACCGGAGTCGAATCCCAGCGAATCAAACCCAGATCGAGGTGGGACTTGCCACATCAACCGCGCCCTGGTCTCCGGAGCCCATCTCGACAAGATCGGGCAGCGGCACCCATGCGCTCCTGGACTGTGGCCATCTTGTGCCCCCTCCACTCCAACAGTGGCGCCCTCAACTCCGTTGTCGTCCGATCTAACGCTCAGGCCGGGCTGAAGGTCTTCAACGCCCTTCATTGGTTCGAGCAACCCATGCGACGTAGGTCGTCCCCAACCTCTCTCTATCGCCTCCTCACTCACCTTCAAAAGGGACGGAGATTGAACAGATGGGAGCCGATTCGGCGAGGTTGACCGCAATCAAGCACCGGGAAGAAAAAAAATTGTTCGTCGCCGGATCGGAGGATGAAGGGCCATTCCATGTATGTTAAACCACTCCATCTACAATATTATCATTCTCCTTCCTACCACCGATCGAATGCGACATCGACGAAGAAGAGGAAAAACAACACAAATCCACGAAAACAGATCTAGCAGCTCTGATACCAATGTAGAAAATGTAGAATTTTCTACATGGAGACATATGTCGATTGATCTGAGGTTTTTTCGAGAAGTGTGTTCTCCCTCCGCATTGGAACGAAGCGTTCATTTGGCTCGTTTTGAAATGTGTGACTCCTCGACGAGTCAAAGACTTCCGCCCAATCAGTTTGTGCAACACATCTTACAAAGTGATATATGCTATACTAATAAAGAGAATGAAAGACTTGATAACAGACTTGGTAGGAAATGAACAATCTGCCTTTCTGTTACAAAGGCTTGCTTACACTTTTGAACCTCCTATGGGAATGCGTTACAAAGGTTTAATGGGAAACCTGATACTGTTTTTTTCTTCTTTTTTAAATCAATTTTGACTGATTTTTTAGTTTTGAATAGTTTGTATTTAAGCAAGTCTATCGTCTCTTTTATTCTTTCTATTCTCTCTCTTCTTTCTCTCATTTATTTTCTCTCTCACATATTCTCTCTCTGGTTTAAACCTCGGTCATGTGCTAAGGTTTTTTTTTTTTAGCAATTCAACCCATAGGCTTGTATGAGATTATAGAAGATCAAAACTAGCCTGTTACAAGCTTACAATCTTACAATCTTACCTCAAAAATACACCACCAACAAAACTGTATACCACCCAAAAAGAAACCCCAACCAAACATTACATCAATAGGTATAAGACCACAAAAACTAGACGGAACAGAAACCAAATTATATCATCAAAAACACAAACCAGAATCTCAGAAATTAAGAGGCCAGCCCTTTGTTGTCTCAGATCCAGGTGCAAAGACCCACAAGTGTGACCAGCGACGACTTGTGGTAAAATCCATCAGTTTTTCTACTTGACCCACCAAATCTGGATGCACATACCTAAAAATTGAAATCGTGAGATCATGTGCTAAGGTTTACCATCATGCTAAGTAACGCCATTAGACACTTGGTTTAAAATCACATGGTTTGCAAAAGCGGGGGACATGATTGTCAAGTTTTAAAATACAGGATCTAAAATGAATATTTTTCAAAATACAATTTACTAAAGTGTAATTAACCCAAATATATGTGCAAAGAATCTAAAAGTATCTTGGTTAGAGAATACACTAGAAATAAGAACATTTTATAAAAGGCAAATTTTTCTATAGAAGTTTTCAATATTTCTCTTAAGATTTGATCGCAAGAAATATATATATGCACAACAATACTTCACCTAGAAAAGCCCTTATGCGCAAATGCGTGTAAGCAGACACCTCCTCCGTGCCACCCAACCTTCCCGCCAAGCTCTTCCATTCCATTACCCGCGGCATTCAAATTTGAAATCTCCATCTCCCAACGGTCGTCTAGATGAAGGTCTTCTACAGTTGGCCATCTTGGGCAAAGACGCGAGCTTTGGAGCCTACGACTCCCTCTTATCTGAATGCATCGAACTCCAGGCTCTTCGAGAGGGCCAGAGAGTCCATACGCACATGATCAAGACCCGGTACCGGCCGTCAGTCTACTTGGAGACCAGAATTTTGATAATGTATGTGAAGTGCGACGCGTTGGGTGATGCTCGCCGGGTGCTCGATGGAATGGGCGAGAGGAGTATAGTCTCGTGGACCGCTATGATCTCGGGCTATGCCCAGAGCGGGAAGTGCTCCGAGGCGCTGGACGTCTTTGTTCGGATGATGGCAACAGGTACTGAATTGGTGTGCGAATTGATTTGTTGCTTCCACCGCATATTTGTTTGAATAACAGAAGTGTGAATTTTGATGAAGGTATCGCAAAGAAGGATAATATCGACACTTTAACCTTCTCATGAAAATATGGTTTGACATGATTAGAAAAAAAGGATCCTCATTCTTCATGCAGTTTGAAGTGTTTTAAGTCTAAATGATTGCATGGAAACAATGTTCAAATGATGTGTCTGTAAACTTGTGATTGCGTTATGAAGTAAAAAAGGTATCTCTATGTTGATTTATATACTTAATTAGCTATATCTGCTGCAATAATTGAGAATGAAGGGTGGTGATCAGAATCTGCTATGTCCTCAAAGATTTTCAGTGCATGAAAGGGATCACTGCATATGTTTGAAATTTCTGAAGTTATCTCCGTTACTTTAGTAACTATAGTAACAAAAGTTTACAGGTATGTTGCCAAACGAATTCACGTTTGCTTCTGTGCTCACTTGTTGTGCTGAACCTTATGGGCTTCGTCATGGCAGGCAAATCCACACCCTTGCAGTGAAGTGCAACTTTGATTCATATATTTTTGTCGGTAGTTCGCTTCTTGACATGTATGCAAAGGCAAGTGAAATCCATGAAGCTCGAAGAGTCTTTGACATGCTGCCTGAAAGGGACGTTGTTTCATGCACTGCTATTATTTCAGGATATGCCCAACTAAGCCTTGACGACGAAGCATTGGAATTGTTTCGAGAGCTCTTTAAGGAAGGAATGCAATGTAACTATGTTACATTTGCTAGTCTCCTAACTGCGGTTTCTGGGCTCGCTGCTTTGGGTTATGGGAGGCAAATTCATGGGCTTGTTATTCGAAGACAGATGCCATTCTACGTTGTGCTACAAAATTCTCTGATCGATATGTACTCTAAATGTGGGAGCCTTGTGTATTCAAGAAGAGTGTTTGACAACATGGCCAAGAGAACGGTGATAAGTTGGAATGCAATGCTTGTTGGATACAGTAAGCATGGTTTAGGTAAGGAGGTAATCAACCTTTTCAACACTATGCGCAAAGAAGTTGAACCTGATAGAGTGACTTATATGGCTGTTTTATCCGGTTGTAGTCATGGTGGATTGGTCGACAAAGGTTTAGAAATTTTTTATTCTATGGTAAACAAGCAAAGCATGAACCTAGGTATCGAGCATTATAGTTGCGTTATCGATCTGCTTGGACGTGCCGGGAGGATAGAAAGGGCCCTTGACTTCATTTCCTGTATGCCATTTCAACCAACCTCTGCGATGTGGGGTTCGCTACTAGGTGCTTGCAGGCTTCATGCTAACGTTTCATTTGGAGAGTATGTTGCTCGAAGAATTCTTGAAATTGAGCCACAGAATGCTGGGAACTATGTGATACTCTCGAACATATATGCTGCTGCAGGCAAATGGGAAGAAATGATCAAGATTAGAGACATGATGAAGGAAAAGTCAGTGACAAAGGAACCTGGAAGGAGCTGGATCAATCTTGATAAGACAGTGCATACTTTTCACTCTGGCGATCGTTCACATCCTCAAAAGACTGAAGTAAATGCAAAGGTTAAAGAATTGTTCGTGAGGATTAAAGAGGCAGGTTATGTTCCTGATTTGAGCTGTGTTTTGTATGATGTGGATGACGAACAGAAGGAGCGTACGCTTCTCGGGCACAGCGAGAAGTTGGCAGTAGCTTTCGGGATGATGCATACTGATCATGGGAGATTGCACATTATGAAGAACCTCAGGATTTGTGTCGACTGCCACAATTTTGCGAAGTTTATATCCAAAGTTTATGGAAGAGAACTTTCATTGAGGGATAAGAATCGTTTTCATCTGATGGTAAGAGGGGAATGCTCATGTGGGGATTATTGGTGAGTAATGAGATCTCATCCTCTTGACCATTGCCTTCCATGAAGCCATGAAGGCGAATTACGATTGCCTCGGTACAATGACTATGGACATCCACCAACTCAACGGTGTAGAAGGATTGAATAGCCTTAAACAAGCTTTGTACCATTTCATGGCTCAGAATGTGGATAAAAGTGAGCTTCTGCCCACGCCTCTTTTAAGCTTTGTCTGCATGTAGATTGTGAGAAATTTAAATGGATAATTGGTGATAACCCCAGCCGAGGGGACATTTTTGATAAAAACCCCATTTGATATGTTTTTAAGGTTATAAACCCATATGTTAACTCTTTTAGTTAGTTGTTAATTTTAGATGACAAAAATACATCTATGTGTATATCAAAAACTAATTTGGGTTGGAGAGAAGAAATAATAGATCCGGCGACTGAGTTTTGCCGGAGCTTGATCGCCGTTTAGGAGGGCTCTTCGGAGCGCGGGACCGATGCAAAGACCTCATAGAGGTCTCAGGAGGCGATCCATCATGATCTTCCGTCAGGTGACTAAGGCGGTGGGATTAAGGTTGGCGGTGCCGGAGTAGAATAGCAGGCCGATTGAGGTTGATGGAGGATGGAGGATGGGGATGAGGTCGGGGATGATTTTAGAGGTGATTAAAGGTAATTTGGGGGGAGTGGGGAGGTCAACGGTGGTGGGGGTACTTGGTAGGGGGTCGTCGGAGTAGGTGAAGACAGTGTTAAGGGAGGAGGTCGAAGGATGACGGGGAAGGCGAAGTGGGTGAGATTGGTGGTGGTTTGGAGTGGTGGGGGAGGCCGAAGCGACCTCAACGGCGTGCGATAGCGGTCAGCTAGTTCCCGAGCCATTATAGCCGCAAACGAGCTGGGACAACGAGCTGGGACGATGAAATCTCAGCTTGTGGGTGAGCCAAGCCGAGTCAGTCCGAGGAAGAGAGAGAAAATCAAGGGAAAAAGGCAGGAAAATAAGAAAAAAAAATCCAAAAAATCTATGGAAAATAGGAAAAAGGGATAAGCATAAGAAAAAAAATATGGAAAGAGGTGGAAGAAAATGATAAAAATGGAGGAAAGATGTTGAAAATGAAGAAACTGATAAAAATGGAGGGAAGATGTTGAAAATGAAGAACATGATAAAAATGGAGGAAAGATGTTGAAAATGAAGAAGATGATAAAAATGGAGGAAAGATGTTGAAAATGAAGGAAAGATAAAACTATATTGATGATCAAATGAGCCCAATTTTAGGTCATCAATTTTTCAAATTTTATATACAAATTTTCAATTTTAGATCATTAATTTATCAATTTTTATGTACAATTTTGATGTGTCAATTGTAATTTACAAAATTTTAACGTTATCCTATTATTTCATTTTTGGCGTTGGCAATCGGATCAATCTGTCTCGATCTGGCTTGTAATCAAGTCAGATCTGGGCTTATGGCTCGACCAAATCAATGTGCCTCGAGTTGATCTCAGACCCAATCTAGTGGACTGGATCGAGTCTGATCGGATCTTTTGAGCTTGGGATCAACTTAGATCTTGATCGGATGGCTAAGATCTGTTGGATCCGAATTGAGTGGCTGAAGATGGTAGAAGGTCGATCGGACAGCTGGGAATCGCCGGAGCTCAATCATCGGCAAGGAGGGACATCCGGTCGTCAACACCGATGAGAATGTGATCTTGGTGGCATGGGAACTTGATTCCATGGGTTGGATTGCCGGCGGCGCATCCGTAGGCAGCGGATCTGAGTGGGAGCGGCGTAAGCTCTCTTGGAGAAGAAGAGTCACGACGACGACGGGGAATTGCTGGATTAGATCTCGTTGGGAAAGGGAAGAGAAAGAGACCGAAGGGTGTGGGGTATCCGGATCTGGTGTTAGATGAGGATTTGGAGGTCGGGGGTGGTGGCGTAGGGAGGCGGCGGCACCGGGTTCCGATGAGGTTAATCTCGGGTGGTGCTCCGCTGATGAGGAGTTGCTGGCAGTGCCGGGAGAAGTCAAGTGGGGATCTGGGGGGCTACAAGGTGGTCGTAGCTCGCTGCGATGCTCGAGGCTTTGCCGGAGGAGAGGTGGCTTTGGGGGCCTTCGCCAGGATCAATGGAGGTTGGGCGGGGTGCTGTTGCTCGCAACGAGGAGGCGACGGCGTGGGAGCTCCGACAAGGTCGACGGCGTGGGAGCTCTGACAAGGTCAAAGACGTCCGGTGGTGTTGCTCATGACGAGGAGGCCACGGTATGGGAGATCCGGCGAGGGAGGCGATTGAGGAGAGGGTAGTATTGTCTTTTTTTTACATGATTTGGGTTTATTAATTTAAAAAAAAAGCCTCCTTTTCTTACAAAGATGACGGGGTTTTGGACAAAAGAAAAATGAAAAATCCCAAATTTAAATTACGGTAACCCACTCCAGGGGGGAAATTGCATCCTTGATCTTCTATCTTTCCAACCTCAGCTCTAGGTTTGAAGTTTTTTCAACTTATACAGCATACATCACTCATATACATATATTTCATCATTATCTTTTGCACCTGACTGGCTTAATCATTCATGTGAGCATCCTGCGTCCCATTACATACCATCCCAGTAAATTAGCCCTGTTTATGCTAACAAAGAAGCTTTTGAAACAAATAATACGGGCAGAAGGTCTACTCTAGACATGATATGTAGCACCTAGCTTCATGAATAGATTCTCCAAGATCGTCTTCTAAATTTAAACTTTGTAAGGGGAGTAATTTTACAAGAATAAATTCTTCCCTCACAAAAATTTGCATATAGAAAACCAAAGTTGCGCCAAATTCTAATTTAACTGTCCCTCATTTGGAAACAAAAATAAGATTACCAATCCCATGAAGGAAATCAGTGACAGTAATTTCTGGTAGAAATTGGAGATAGCATGTAATGCATGAAAAGCAAACTCAAAACTTCAGTACAAACAATATGAAGTCTAAGATTATGCTTAAGGTACTTCTGCTGCATAAAGGAACACAAAATAATAATAATAAAGGGCTTAATCTTCATCGTCATCGATGATCTTGGTACCCAACCCTTTCATACCCTCCGATGGGATTTCAGCAACCGTGACGAGTGAGTAGAGCTCTTCCTTGGCATCCTCCTCGTCATTCCTCTTCCTTGAGATCCTCACACGCACACGTCTTGGCACGCTCCTGATCCCCCTGCTCCAAATCTGCTTATTCAGGCCAACATCGACTCTCACATCAGTAGTCCCCATTGCTTTCTGAGCAAACTTCCTGATCTCCTTTATGGCGTTAGGGGCCTTCTTCTTGAAGGTACTGTTAGAATACCACAGCAATTGTTAAGTATACATGAATCAACTAGGAAAAAGATTCCATGATGAACAAAGATGAAGATCAGTTGTTCGGCAATTCTCGATGAAGTCATACAAAAAAGTGCAGAAATATCTATCATCCTGAGTTACTTTCAAGAACTGAAGATCAACAAGGAATAAGCATAGCAAACGAAAGAGCTATTGCAATCAACTAATGCTTTGACACTAAGAACAACAACATCTGAAACATATTATTAACACAGTTAGATTTCTTATAGCCAATAAATGCACAATAAAAGATTCCATAATCAATAAATTTAAGTGACAATATAAACCAGGGGTTGGTCGACAATTGAAGCCCAGAAAAATAAGGATGTATGTACATAATCATACTTCAAAAGAGAGCTAGCATGATTAACTCACGCCAGTCTGCAGGCTTGAACTGCATATGGTGATCGGTTGCCTAGATGAAAAGAAAACATTGATCTACTTTGAGCTGTGATGTATGTACATAATCACACTTCAATAGAGAGCTAGCAATTCAATAGGTTCCCTATTCACTTAAAGCTCGGCTCGAATACAGCCCTACTCAGAACTACCTAAATCAGATAATCCAACACAGACACCACAATTCCTGGCTCCCATAAAGAACAGCATTCAGGTCAATCAAGTCAATCCATTCTTTTCTATCTTAACATAGAGATAGCACCAGGACTTCAGTTTCTTCCTTCGCACTAGCAATCAAGACTCTCATTTCCTAGCTACCGCGTGAGCTTCGTGTACAAATCGCAGTAACATATCAACATCAGACCATCTTATATGACACTGTTCAATGGTGCAGAATCCAGCTTATTTCACCTAATTATAAACGTCCTAATAGCTAAAACAAGTTTGATATTGAAAATAGCACATATCCAACACAAAACGTCATCCTTGAGCTTGCTCCCAAAAAAAAAAAAAAAAAATCCAGTCCAGGTGCATAATCTCCAAATTGGTCGAATGAGTAAATCTCCAAACCAAAGATCTCATAGCACACAATCTAGCCCACCCATAAACTTGTTAAAAGCCATCAACTTCCAAAAACTAGCCATATCTGAGCAACATATCCCACCTATTTAACGCTTAAATCATGCTTTATCCGGTACAAAATTCCAAATGCAGTTAAATGGATTGATACGATATTCTCATCTAACAAAAACATGTAAAAGGAAACCAAGTAAACAGTGTGCAGAATCCCATTCGCAAGATATGACAGGACGAGTTGATCTAAATGAAAAGATCATCAAAGAGCATCCACCGTGATTATACATATAACAACCATGAATCAAGCTCGATAGAAATATAAGAACAACCAAAAAGACTCAAACTTGGATCAAATGAGACCCAAAAATACCCAAAAAAATACCCATCAAGTTGGCGAAAAAGAAAGCACCATACCATCCATGGAGGCGCTTGTGGAGATTGATAGTGTACTCCCTCGTGACGACGTCCTTACGCCCTTTGGTTGCCTTCTCCACCATCCTCGCTCTCCTCTCCAAAACCCTTTAAGCTACGAGCCGGCGCTGCCGAGACGAAACCCTAGTCCCGGATGCCCAAGATGATATGAAGCCTTTAGTTCTCAAAAAAGCCCTTAACATTTGTGGAAATAACAACAAGACCTTAACTGTTCTAATAGTAAAGTATAGGGATATGATCGTTATTTTCATAGCCAAAGATCTCATCAGACTGTCGGCCACGGGATTATTAATCGGACGGTTGTAATCTTCCATCAGTAATTCGGAGCTCCAAAATCCGAAGAAGGTCCGACTAACTTACCGTTACGGGTTACGGGTTATCCAAAAGCTTATCGGATGTGTATAGGATCCGGGTTGACACCGCCGTGGAAAACAGTGGCATCGATAGAAATCCCCAATCTCCGCTTTCGATTTCCCCGTCTTCGATTGATTGCAAACGATCGTCCAATTGTAGGTAATGAATTCTAGAATCTTTCATGTTTGATTCGATAGTTTCTTATAATATCCACAAATCTATGATTGTTTTGTAACTATTATAGCTGATTTTTTGAATGTAATCGCTGATGAATCTAGGGATCTTTGGTGTTTATTTTGGGCGGAGATCAGACCTATCGTCTAGTGATTACTCTTAGACAATTGTTACATCTATATTCCTATAGAGTTAATCGTATTTCTTCGGAATTAATGTTATTTCTTGGGAACTTTTATCCATTTTGGGAGGGTTTAGTGGAATCGTAGTAGGGGCTGGTTTAGGGTACAATAATTTGCATAATTTTAAACGATGAAAAATTTGTCATATTATTTCATGAACGTTATAACCAATAATCCCACTATTGGTTCTTCATGTATATTGGGTTCCTGTGATGCATGTTCCTTCTTCTTTTTTTTGTCAATTATTAGAATTTAGAAGCTTTGCTAAATTCTGAAGCTTCCGTCAAATCCTTCGGCATGATGTGGTTTATCGTTTCTTGTATATACTTGATGAATTTTTGGCATTGATATTCAGAAGCATATTTTGGAATTATCTTTTGACTTTCCTGTGGCATATGTATTAGTGCCCAGCTCTGAACTGTGTAGTGCAGCTCAAAATGTAGTTAAATCTAACTTGATCTCTGTACCTTATGTAAAGCATTATGCCTTGCTTTATTATTTAGAATGGTTGTCATATCTTATCAGGCATAGTTAATTCTGCTCCTCTCTTCTCCTCTTTTCTTCTTATCCTCTCCTCCTGTCACCCTCTTCCTCCTCTCATCCTTCTCTCCTTTCCTTTACCTCACCCTGTCATCTCCTCTCTCTATCTCTCAGCTTCTCATTTCCTCCGTCCCGACACACAAATGGCGTGTTGACACTCAGAATTGCAATCTTTGAACAGGATCATGGTGGTGGTTGGGTTTTTGTGATTTGGTTTGTTTAGATGCTTCATTGTTGACCCCTTTTCCATGTGTTCATCATTCATTACCATACTTTAAGTTGGTGGCTTGTTTGTGAACGATATTCTTTTGCAAATATGAATATCCTTTCTTATTTGTCAAATGATGTCTTCACATTAAGTGATTGGCTACGTCTTGTTTCTGCATAACTTCATCGTGTACATTATTCTTCATTTGTTAGCATACCAAGCCCAACTCTCTTTTTTTCCGTGTGTTAAAGTGACCATGATTGGTATCTGTCTCACAGAAGCAATAGGTATTGTTTATGAAATAACTTGAAGTCGCAGTAAAAGAGTTGGAGATGGAGGATTCTACCGACTTCACCTTTTGTCAGGCAAGTTAAGTTCCTGGCTGTAATTTCCTACGCGCTGAGACATCCTAGTCAAGTTTTTCTTTCATTTTTTGTAGTCCAATAGCACTGTATGTAGGATACTAGTGAGTACTGAATTCACCTTTTGTCTGGGAAGTCAAGCCTCTTTATGCATGACTAAAATTTCCTATCCTTTTAGATGTCCTAGTCAATTTTTCTTTCATTGTTGTAGTCCAATAGCCATGTACTTAATATGTGGGATAATGCCATTAAGTGCCATACATATGCAAGGCCAAATCTGTTTCTGCTAGACAAGTCATATCGTCAGTGGAGATGGTTTGGTGCAACATGTGCCTAATCAGCATATGATGACTATCTTCTAGATACTGTCTACTATCTTCGTACCGTTAATAGTGGGGGGCTCAACGTCTTGATTTGTTTGTCTAATGTTCGAATAAATGAGTAAAGAGGCAGCTATCGTCTAGATACTGTCTACTATCTTCGTACCGTTAATAGTGGGGAGCCTCAACGTCCTGATTTGTTTGTCTAATGTTCGAATAAATGAGTAAATAGGCATGAAGTATCCATTAAAATTTGTGTCAATCTGCATTGACTTTGGATGAGATTTTAGTTCATGAGATCCAGGGGTTGTCCTTTGTACAGGTCGCTTTACAGGCTGATGGTGACCATAAAGGATGGTCGGAAAGAATTCCCAACATTGACAGTGTATCCCTGGAAGATAATGTTTCAGCACGTGTTGATCTCTCACAAAGCAATTCGACACCTGAGGGTCAGGGATCTGGTGGTTCTCCATCTGATGAAACCAGTGGCATACCACCAGCAGATTCTGGAGGCAATGCATTACTTACACAAAGGACAGTAGGAAAAGCTGGAGGCTTGAAGGAAGAGAAGCCTGTGATTGTAGGAAAAGCTGGAGGCTTGAATGAAGAGAAGCCTGTGATTAAAAAACCAATTGTGAGGGCAAAAGTTCCTTTTGAAAAAGGGTATAGCCAAATGGACTGGTTAAAGCTCACACGTACAGAACCTGACCTTGCAGGTACTCTCCAGTTTTTACATTCTTATTCCTACCTTTTTGTTGCTATACATGAAATTCTATGTTGTAATTCACAGCAATCTATTTTGTTGTGGGGCATTTCATGCTACAATATATTGGAGCATGACACGGTTACTTTATCTTGCCTTTTTCTTCCCTGTATCAAGTATGTCCATGTCTCTACATATGCAGATGCACACTAGATCCAAAGAAAAGGTAATTATGTGCATGTGCTGGCGTGGCAGATGTGCACTAAATCAGAAGAAAAGATCTGTATTAATATGCTTGTGTCTCTTTGTATGTCCTCATCTTTATCTTTCTCTTTCTCTTTTCTCTGACCTGTATGATTGCTCACCCCAAGTTCGTTTAAGTAGCAATTCATGGTCATTTGCTTCAAATTCTTGTGTTTAGGGCTCAATGGACAACCAAATAGAAGGTTGATTTCTATTGATGAAGTTAGGCAACACAAGACGGATGGTTCCATCTGGACTGTCCTAAAAGGCCGTGTTTACAACATTTCCCCCTACATGAAGTTTCATCCTGGAGGTATGCCTGCTTACATTCTCTTCTCTTTCAGATTGCCCCATGCCGTACTTGATTTTGGTCATTTATTTGCTGAATATGAATTAGGCATATTGTTGTATTGCCTCATGCATCAATATCCTTTTGCCAGGTGTGGATATGCTTATGAAGGCGGCTGGAAAAGACTGCACTTCATTATTCAGTATCCTTTTTATGTCTTAAGGTTCTGTTACTTAATCTCCACTTCTTTACTTAGTATCCTATAATGTACTTGAAAGGCTTGGTTACCAAACCTCCAGTCATCGTTACATATGCCACAATCGGAATATTGCATTCTAGTGGCCTGAGACAAATATTAGGGAAAGAAGGAACCTGTTGGTCAATAACTGCTATATAGCTAGCAAATTGTCCCTGTCCTTTCACTTCTTATTTTCGGTTGACCACTGTATCATACTGATGCAGCAGCTAAGTCAAGCTTATTTTTTGCTGCTAAAAGAATCCCTTATTCGACTGAAAATGTATGTCTCGCTAATGATTGTTTATGCTTACAACAAAAGCTATGTTTCAACTTCAAAATTAAATTTGCTGTCCTTATTTAGCTTCTTTCTAGACAAATATCATGCCTGGGTCAATGCCGAGTTCTTGCTGGAGAAATGCCTCGTGGGAGTATTAGATGCGAGTTGAACAAAAGCTGAATTTTACCGGGGATTCTGCCCCTCTCAAGCTATCAGCCATTTCTTGATCATTTGGTATCATTTGTACTGACATTGTGTCGAAATTCATATGCTTCACATATGAAAGCAAAAACCACAATAGAATTCTTGTAGCTTGATTCAATACTATACTTACAGCTGAAACTGAGAGCACTACAAAGAGCTCATGCTGTTGCTTATACAAAATTAATCTGCTGACATGCTCTAGCTTTCTATATAGATCTAGGGATGGCAAAATTGACCTCCCCGTTGGATAACCGACCCGATCCGCACTGATGGGGACGGGTATGGTATAGATTTTTTACCCGTGGATACGGGTATGGTTTACAAATTTAAAATCCGCGCGGGTACGGGGCGGATTATGGTATTGGATAATATCCGCACCGCCCCACATATCCGCCCCGCACCGCCCCACATATCCGCCCCGCCCCGCCACTAAATGTTGGTTTGGTGGATTTTAGAGAGTCTATTTTTGTAATAATACTCTAATAAAGACTAATTGTTGATGACTGTTTGGTGGATCTAAATTTTAGAGACCGAATGTTGACGATAGTTTGGTGGATTTAGATTTAGATTTTAGAGGCTTAATGCTAATTAAATGATTTTTTTAGGTTTTGCGGATAACCGCGGGTTGCGGGTAATATCCGCTTACCCGCGGGGATGGTTATGGTCCGCGATGCCCATTATCCGTGCGGGGACGGGGCGGTGCGGGTATGGGCGGAGGAGTGCGGGGATGGGTATGGTATTTTCAATATCCGCCCCGTTGTCATCACTATATAGATCCAAGTTAGAATTTTGCAATTTACAAATGTATTATTTATTCAACTTATTGTTTTGGCTTGATCAAAAAAACATTAAATGTCATTTTATTGGGAGGTCCCCTTAAAATTAGAAATTAAACCTTTCTGATATGCTCTTCACCTGAAGAATGGCGAGTTTGAGAATAGGTGTTATTTTGTTAATAGGCGCCGGAGAATTAAACAATTAACATAATAACTTAAGATGGGGGTATTATTTTTTTGATAGGCAACTTTTGAAATAAATAATTAACTGGTTAAGAGTACTAAAAAATAGTGTATGGTGCCAGGTCAGTCATATTTTGTTAATAGGCACTTATGAGACAAATAATTATCTGATTAGAAGTACTCAAAAATAGAAGCAGCAGCGCAACTACTATCCCATGCTAAGCTAAAAGGTCATCTGTTCAACTAGTACAGAAAAGAAGGAAAAAAAAAACTGAATAAAAATACTCAAAAATAGAGGGGTGACTATTGTCCGATTCCAAGTACAGAATAAGGGGTGGGCCCAGTTGCAAAATAAGTAATTAACTGATGAAAATACCCAAAAATGGATGTGCCAACTACTGTCCAGTGCTAACTAAATTGATACGGAATTTTTTTATTAAAAAAAAAACACTAATGTCAGGAGCTCTTCGGATTCGCGATTACATTACTCAGGGTTGGCCCGGTTTGGCCGTTTAGAGAGTTCTATGTTATTTTTAAATATAAAAAAAGGGGTTTTTTAATCATTAATTGGAGGCTTAATTGGAGGCTTAGTACGCGTCTTTATCATCAACAGCGAAAAATCGTCTGTGATAATCTTGTGATGTGATGATCTCATGAGATCAGGAGCTCGTTAATGTCAATGAGTCGTCTAGTTCCATATAAAATCGAAATTAATAACTACAAAAATGCTTTCAAAAGACACGTCAAGTGGCAACTTACCATCCGATGCTCAGTTCTGTTCATCGGCTCAATCAGTATTAAATAATAATAATAATAATATCAATTTATAGGTGGCTCCCACGTTAAATTATAAAAACGGCGACTTTGATGATGACAGCCCAGAGCCTCCGTCTTGGATTAAAAATAAAAAAGTGGGTGTCATTCTGGTAATAGGCATTGGGACTTGGGAGTGTTATTTTATTAATAGGCCCTCGCGAAATAACTAACTAACTGATTAAAAGTGCTCAAAATATAAATGGCAACTAACGTCCGGTGCAAAGAAATAATAGGTGTTATTTTCTTAATAGCCATTGATGAAATAAATAATACACATAATAACTTAAAAAATAAGGGGGGGGACGTTGTTAATTTTTATTAATAGGCCCCTGGGAAATTAGTAAATTAAACTGATTAAAACTGGTCAAAAATTGACGTGGCAACTACTATCTGGTATGGAAAAAAAAAATTATATATATGTGAGAAACTCTCTGGATTTTATATTTGCTATTTATATATATGCATCGGATGTTGGAGATTCTTTTTTTCACATAAATTAAGAGCCGCCATGTCCAATTATTTGCTCAATTAAATACGTGAAAGATTAAGAAATGTTTGCTCGAATCATCGAATATCCACTACTTGTCTCATCCTTCCATGGATCTATATATAATCATGCTTCTTAGAATGATTTCTTGCTCTCATTCTTCTCTGGGAATTGAGGAGCAATCCCTGCCAATGGTGAGAACTATGGCCTTCTTTTTTTCTCTCAAAATATATGAGCTCAATCTGCGCAAGTTCTTTGCTCTTTTTTGGAGTATAAGTGTGATTGTTTTAATTTTTGTTACAACTTAATAATACGCAGGATACTTCATACTATCTTGCTCTCTTTCTCCTCCTTGCTTCCTACTCCATGTGTGCATCCACCGCTCCGGTTTACAATGTTCTCTGGTATGGAGCCACCGGAGATGGCGAGACATGTGATACAGACGTAAGAGGAACCCCTCTATCTCTCTCTCTCTCCCCTATGCATTCATAACCATACTTTGTGCAGCTTAATTTGTCAATTGGCATGTTTGGTTGCTTGCATCAATACATCGATATTAGGTCGAATCATGTGATGCAGCATCAGATATTAAATCAGATACCGGTACGGATGTGGCATCGAGCGATCAACTCGTGTCCATATGCACATATCAAACGGGCTTGGCTGACTATAGATGCACGTATTACTCGTCATTGATGCATCTGTTGATGCATGCAACCAAACACCCCCTTACTCTTATCATGCATGTTGGATTGTGTAGGCCTTCCTAGAAGCTTGGAATGCAGCATGTTCAGACGCCGGAGCTCCAACCCTCTTGGTTCCTTCAGGGAATACCTTCTTGCTAACCCTTGTTACCTTTGAGGGACCCTGTCAATCTAAGATCCATGTCCAGGTAATTAATTGTATGCTCACTAACTAACAACTCAACCAGACGTACGTAAAAATACTATAAATACTTTTCAATTAGTACAATGTTTTCCTCCCAAAATAAAATAACCTATTTTTGTAATCTATGATTCTCTTGTAGCGTAATTACTTGGAAATTAATTAGTGTTGCTACTTAATTTGTGCTTGACTTTGATAATGTCACAACTCACAAGCCTAGATTGATGGAGATATAGTTGCACCAAACTATATATGGAGTGGAGAACAAATGGATCACTGGATTAGGTTTAGCCTCGTTGACGGGCTAATCATCAGCGGATCAGGGAAGATCGACGGCCGAGGAGCCGTTTGGTGGCCATGCAAAAACTCAAATAATGTAAGCACATGCTTGTCCCTATACCCTCTCAAATAGTGGTATTTTTCCCCCATGCAATTTAAAATTTGAAATTATCTATACACGTTTTGAAATATTTGTTTAACTACGTAACCCTTTCGACCAACCTTGACCATGACTAGTTCTGAAATTTAGAGTTGTTGATGCTCAATATCACTCTTTGGAGAAAAATATGGCTTAAAATCTGCCGCTAGCGATTATAAATTTCAAAATTAATCATGATCAAAAAAAAAAAATTGATGTGTTGAGCCAAATGGCTGACATCTCTAATTTACACCACTACCAACTACAACGAGTTAAAACCAACAAACCCTATCTATAAGACCCCAGCCAACCTGACCAGACCCTCATTCTTAACCATGATCAAGATTGATCATTAGAATATGTAGGAAATAAAAGAAGATTTGTAAGGTATGTGGACAATTTCAAACTTTAGACCAGTATCGTAACAATTATCACCATTTAGCATTTAGAAGGATATGTAAACAATAACCCCTTTACGTTTCATCATCGTATAATTCGATCGAACGATCCTTTGATCTCATTATTTGTTTTGTGTTTTTCACTTTGTTTTTTACAGGCATGTCCTCCCGTCCCTAATGTAAGATCTATTATCTTCAAATGTATATAAAATTCAAATTGAGCAATTATTTATTTAATATTAGAATTTTTTGGGTATTTTTTTATATAAATAAAAAAATTATTGTGATGAAGACAATGGGGATTCTAAGCTGCCAAAACCTCACATTGAGCGGCTTGAGCTTTATAAATAGCCCAAGGATGCACTTGGCCATCGGGTGGACCGTCGGAGTGCTCGTGAGCGGGCTCAGCATCAAAGCCCCCGGGAATAGTCCCAACACGGATGGCATACACGTGCAACAATCCGAACACGTGTGGATCCAGGATTCCATCATCGCGACAGGTTCGCTATCTCAACAAATGACGTGGCCAGAGAACTTTTTGCATTTATATCCTCAAGAATATATCTAATTGCTTAGTAACATTTTTGCAAGCATAAACTCGATGCATAGCTCCAGAATCAAGATTTTTATGAGGGGCATTTTGAAAACAAAGTTGCCAATAATCTTCTATATATGGTATCTATTAAATTTTTTTGATGAACTGCATGCTTATTGTCACAGGTGATGACTGCATATCTATTGGAACGGATTCCTTTGATGTTCATGTTACTGGAATACAATGTGGCCCTGGCCATGGTATAAGGTATATATATACCCCTAATCTGTCTTTGATTGGACTGTATATTAATTTTTGAGATTTATGGGTGTTATATGTAAAAGGCTATAAATCGTATTTCTTGGTAGTGTGGGGAGCTTAGGGAAAGATGACTCCATTGTAAGGGTGGAAGGTATTTATGTCTCCGGCTGCCACATATCCGGAACAACCAATGGTCTTAGAATCAAGACATGGCAGGTAATTAAGTGCATATATTGTAACCAAAAAAAAAAAGAAAAAAAAAATCCTTTTTTTTCAAATCTTAATTTAGTTTATAATTTATTTGAGTTTGTAAAAAACCCTGTCATAGAAATAATTACAATGAATTATTGGAACAGGGTGGATTGGGTTACGCGAGAAGGATAAAATTCGACAACATAAGATTCACCGCGGTCCAAAACCCCATAATTATCGATCAATATTACTGCGACAAACCTGGGCATTCATGTCCAAACAAGGTAACTAATAGAAGGAAAATAAAATATAATATTCATTTTCTATTTCATATAATTTGAATTATCCATCCATGTTTTTTTATTTTTTAATCAAGTATTAATTGATCTGGGTTTGCAGACAGCGGCCGTCCATATAAGCAACGTACAATATTCTAACATGATGGGGACGACGACGACGCCGACGGCGGCCATCAGCCTGAGCTGCAGCCAAAGCATGCCCTGCTCAAACATAGTGATCAATAATGTCCTCATTAGTTCTGCTGTCCGGGATCGAAACGTCAAAGCCTCATGTTTCAATGCTCATGTAAAGAAGATAGGACAAGTGCTTCCGGATGTTCGATGTTTGTACTAATTAATTAAAGGTGCATTTTATAAGAACTTTCACGGGTTCTAAAATGAATAGAAGTCTCTCTTTTTTTTCCTTTTTTATTAGATCAGCCCAGAGGATAGCAAAAGGTTACAATAAGGATGCTAAACTAAAAAACGGAGGAAAATCTCAATGGATCTCACATTTAGAGGAGCAAATTAAGACCTAATAGAGACACCACCGATCGTGGACCCTTCCAAGCTGAGCTAGCACATCAACTCACCACACTAGGTCTCGATGTACGGATCTAAAGATCGAGAACTCAAAACGAGCCATAAGAGAACAAACCTCTCGTGAGATCCTGGGTTAAGAGTTGGCTCTAGTCTTTAATCAAAGATGGCACTAATTATCGACTTAATGAGTGACATTGTGTTGAGTTGGAGCAGTTGGCTCAAGTCCATCATGCACCCATTCAAACTCTGGATAGTTAACTATTCCTTACTGATTGAATGAGATTTCTTTAAGAATAATCGAATATTTCAAAGAATATTCTCTGCTTTAGTTGGACATTCTAGAATTAAACTATGCAAACTCCGGAGAAGTAATTATTCCTGCTTACTGATCAAATGAGATTTCTTCCATAAGAACCAACTATTTCAAAAAATCTTCTCTAAAGTACTTTAGGTGGACCTTATAGAGAATTAAACTAGAAAGGGGTTGTTGTCTATATACCATTCTAAACGAAGATATTTGACTCATTAACACTTTTAAAGTTTGAGATTGTCAGCAATTAATCTCTACAAATGTTTTTTTTTATCTGCGTAATTTCATGATCAGTTTTCACGATGATTAATTTTGAAATTTAGAGTTGCAATATCATTATCGAGAAACAAATATGGCTCAATATCAGTCACGAGCGACTCTAAATTTCAAAATTAGTTATGATAAAAAGGGAAAAAAAATTGATCAGTTAAGCCTTTTTACTTTGGATTGGGCGAAAATGCTCTATTTTCATTAAATTTCCACGATTTTACAATCAAGTTAGACCGATTAGGTCCTAATCAGGTTAACCCGTGTAAAAGTAGGTGGGTTCAGGTTGAGGGGTATGACATGTTTTTTAGATGAGTTGGGTTTTGGTTGGGCTTATGGGCCAATATACGTTGTCTCAATCCGATCCGAACTTGACCCATGGACCCGAGTTGCGACCCTTAATATGATACTTGCAGTAATTGTGTCCAGAAACACTTGAAAATCAACAATTAACTGACTGATTAAGAGCGACAAAAGTAGACAAACAGCAACTGTAACGATGCTACATTTTATATATGTCATCAATTAATTTTCCACGAATAAATGGACCGCAAATGCTGCTATATTTGCTAACCATCGCAATTAACTTGCTCAATTAACCTCTACTTAGAAATGGTAAGAAATCCATGCATGTAGTCAATCAATAAAAAAGAGGAAATATCTCGAACACTAATCAATTAAATAATTAATGGTGCTAAATTGATATAGAATAGAGTACTAATATAAACATGTATAGAAATGTTATGATCTCTCATATATATATCCCTTAACATGTATATATAGCCATATAATATAGGTGTTTAATTTAGAAGCATTTCTATAGCACTCTTTAGGCTGGGATTAGGTGCATCATGAGAATGGTGAGGACAACTTCTAACCTCCTCCCCATCCTCGTCATCCTCCTCCTCCTGATCTATAATTGTGACAAAATTATATATATCAAACTTTGCATCAGCTGAAGCTTTTGTTTCTCTCGTTCTATGCAGGATAATATTGCTTGCTATCTTGCTCTCTCTCTTCTTGCCTCCTATTCTTTGTGTGCATCCACTGCTCCAGTTTACAGTGTTCTCCAGTACGGAGCCATTGGAGATGGCAAAAAAAAAGATACAAACGTATAAACTCTCTCTCTCTCTCTCTCTCTCTCTCTCTCCATGAAGATGGTTTACGTTATACGTACGTACGTAAGATCAGCATGCATATATACGTACTCATGCATGCGCATGTTGGATTCCACAGGCATTCATAGAAGCTTGGAATGCAACGTGTGAAGATCCAAGAGCTCCAACACTGTGGTTGCCCTCAGGAAAGACGTTCTTGCTGGGCCTTGTTTCCTTTGAGGGGCCATGTAAATCGAAGATCCACATCCAGGTAATTAACACCACACTAATTATTCTATGATGCGTTTTTTTAAATCATTTTATGAATAATTTAATGGTCATGAGCAAACTTTACTCCATGATGCCAATTAATTTCAGTTATGGTGATTTTTTTTTTTTACTTGCAAATATATATAGATTGATGGATATATTGTTGCACCAAGCTATATATGGAGTGGAGAAGATATGGATCACTGGATTAATTTTAGAAACATTAATGGGCTAACCATCGACGGATCCGGCGTGATCGACGGCCAGGGTTCCATCTGGTGGCCATGCCAAGATGGAAACAAAGTAATTAATTAAGCACTTAATCTTTTAAATAATGCCATTTTTCTATTTAAGCAAGCATATTATTAATTTTCTCTTTTTTTTTCCTCATGCAGCAATGTCCCCAAATCCCTGATGTAAGAAATATTATCTTGGAAATAATTTTTTTTTGGCTTTCTTAGAAATATATTTAATTGGAGAAATCTATTTTTATTTTATTTTTTTCTCGTGATTTATTCTTGTGAAGTCAATGGGATTCCAAGGCTGTGAAGACCTCACATTGACCGGGCTGAGGTTCGTAGACAGCCCGGGAAAGCACGTGAGTATCGGGAACACCGTCGGAGTGCACGTGAGTATCGGGAACACCGTCGGAGTGCACGTGAGCAAGCTCGAAATCAAAGCCCCTGGGGACAGCCCTAATACGGATGGCATCCACGTGGAGCAATCTCAGCACGTGACCATCAGCCATTCCATCATCGGGACAGGTACCAATCTCGAGGAATCCTTCAATAATACCAATTTAATTGCATATAATTAATAAACTGTTTTTTATGGTCACAGGTGACGATTGTATATCTATTGGAGATGGTATATATGATCTTAATATTTATGGAATCATATGTGGTCCTGGCCATGGCATAAGGTTTGTTCTCATTTATCGTCCTTATATGTTGTCCTAGGAGAATGTCCTAGGTGGCGTCTATGTGTCATGATAATCCTAAGTTAAGAGGGGTTTAGTGGAAAGGGGTTATTGGGTGGTTATTGGGGGTGTGGTTGGTGGTTGCCAGGTGGCAAGGGGCAGGGGCACCACTAGTGTTAATATATGTTATTATTGCTAATTATGAACATGAAGTAGGAATTAAGAACATTTTTAATGTGCATTAATCAAAATTATATATTTTTATTTTCAGCGTGGGGAGCTTAGGGAAAAGTGGTTCTGATGTAAATGTGGAAGGGATTCATGTTTCAAACTGTACAATCATCAACACCACCAATGGTGTTAGGATCAAAACATGGCAGGTAATTACAATAATAGTTACTATAATTAATATTAATTAATTATGAATTTAATTTATTTATTTTTTTGGTGTGAACTAATAAGTTTTTTCTTTCCGATAGGGTGGATCTGGTTATGCAAAAAGAATAACATTTGAAAACATAAAATTCACTGCAGTGGACAGACCGATCGTTATAGATCAATTCTATTGCGACAAAAATGGCCATCATTGTGCTAACAAGGTAATGAAAGTAAAAAGTAAAAGTAAAAGAATTAGTTTCACGATATGAATTTGGTTTTTTCTTCCTTTCTTTCTAATAGTGTTTAGTTTTTTTCTTTTTAAAATTTCTTATCTTTGATGTAGACATCTGCCGTTCAAATAAACGACGTGCAATATACGAACATCGCAGGGACGTCGGCGTACATCATGGCCGTCAGCCTGAACTGCAGCCAAACCATAGGCTGCTCCGGCATAATTGCCGATAATGTCGTGGTTACTTCGGCCGTTGAGGGAGAAGAAACCCGGGCCTTCTGCTCCAATGCTCGAGGGAGTAAAGGGGAAAATGTAGTTCCGGATATTCCATGTCTGAAGTAAAATGATTCACTCTTCTTAAGTGATCATTTTTGTTTTCGAGAAAAAAGCCTCATGTGTTGTGTTGGTGGCTTGGATTTTTGTAACAAGTTTGAGAGTGACACTTTTGTATTCTGTCACGGAATCAATGAATTTGAGATGTAACGCTTAGGCTAGTCTCAATTTGAAAACGAGGATCAAATTTGTTTTTTTTTGTTCTTCGGAATAATTGAGCCATAGAGGGTAGCAGAAGTGTATGATAGGGGGCATTTGGTTGTCTGAATCTGAAGAAATGAACGGCACGGAACTGACGGAACCATGATGGCGTTCGCTCATTTTGAGCGGACACTGTGATTCCAATTTATCTTTTGCAATCATGATTCGGCTCGTTTTGATGGCTCCATCGGTTCTGGGCCATCCGAACACCTCTAAAGAAAACAGAAAGTCTACATGCAGCTCAGATCCATGAGCAAAGACCCAGCATCATTGACACAAGACGATTCTCCCCCGTCCAATTTAAGAGGAGAGCATCCGCATGACAAACTAGGTGGCCCTGAGCAGATGTGGATGTGATAGAAACAAGTTGGCCAATTTGGAATTGGTTGGTGTTATTCGATTGAAAACACCAACCAACCCACCTAAGATTTTATGAATACCTACTCATACAGACTTGAGAGCATCAATGTTTATTTCTTCAATATATACTATGCCCCCACATGTTTATATATATGTTAAAAAATGATGAAAGGGGTCCAAATCTATTCCTAATTTGCCATTAAGTCCGTGCGGATTTTTTAAGCCATTAAATCTAAACTGCGTGACAAAAAATCATCAGTGCCATTTCATCATTCTTTTCTTCTATTTTTTGGCATTTTTTTTCTCATGCTAGCAGCTCGCCCCACCGCGTGCGCTCTCCTCTGCCCCGGCTTAACCCTGAGCCGCCACCCGTCGTCATCACCCCATTGTTGGCACGATATCGATGCCGTCCTCCTCTTCCTTGGAACCCCCGGAATCCATCAAGCTCCACACCTCCTCTCTCAAGACCGGCAGCGCCGCCACCCTAAATCATTACCTCCGCCCCTCAAAACCCCATCCAAGACTAGATCCAACATGCTCATCACCTCACGACCCCTTCCACTCCATTTTCCGATGAGATCCGGTTCGATCCGGCTACCTCTTCCTCCAAGCACCACCGTAGTTGATCTTAACGGATTCGCTGTTTTTGCCACCCATCACCTCGATCCGACCGGTGGATGGACTCTCCATCCACCCACGACCTCTCCTCCATGGACGCCGATGTCTGAAGAGCCTCCCTCATTAGCGATCACGCTCCAACAAGTCCTAAGCCGCCGGATCCCCTTTTCCTCTCTCCTCTTTTCTTGTTTTGCAAATCAAATTCAACAGCTGAGAGGTGTTGATGATGTTGATGATGGATCAATGCAGCAATCGTTAGCCTCCAGCGAGATTGTTTCCCCGTGGATCCATCATCGACTTCTCACAGCCGTTCTATTCACTTTTTCACTTTTCTTTTCTCTCCTGTCGGCGGCCACCTCTCCATCGCCACCAGTCACATCCACTCTATCGCCCGTCTCCCCAAATCTTTCCCGGTGAGATCCGGCCCTCCCCCATTTTCTCCTACGACCCCGCTCCTCTCACATGCTCATTGCTCTTCTTCTTCAATAGCACTGCCGCTGCACCACTCCATTCCGCCACCTCCATCGTCGGAATCGGCAATCCAACTCGGTGGATCGAACCCCAAGGTTCCCTCAACCCCTCCTTCATCAGCGTCGATGACCACCGATACCTCTTCGTCGTTGATTAGGGTTGGATCATTCATGGGCGTCCGATTCTCCTTGCTTTCTCTTCAAGTTAATTAAATGTGAGTTGAGACAGTTATGAAGGCATTTTGGTCATCGGAATAACAAAACTAACTATAACCGGCTGTTTTTGAACTAAACATCTTAAAAAACATTAATTGGACTCTACGTTGATTAATTACCTAATTTTGGACCTCTCGTCAAATAACTAAAAATTAAAATACTTTACAAAGTATTCAATTATTCTCGATAATAATTGATTTCAATGTATCTACATGGACAAAATTATTTGTCAACTCATTCAATTTTTTTGGGAAAATAAATATGTTCAATATAAATTTATACATGAGCAATAACAATTTGCAAATTATTCAAAAAATTTTATGGACAATAACTAATTTTCAACACCCAAAATATCTTTTCCAAGATTTCACCGTCCCCATCGACTCCATAAGTATCCGGAAACGGGATAAATAGGCGTATCTTTATAGCGGGAACCGTCTCTCTCAGTTCCCGTTGCTTCACTCCAATTCACGAACCACTCCAACCGCAACGCTCCCCCACAAGAACCGTAACCCTAACCCTAGTCGCGATCAAGGCAATGAACGCCATCACCTACGGCCCTCTCATCGCTGAGGTTGGTAGGTCTCCCCCATCCATCGCTATGGAGACGGATCCGGATCCCTCCTCATCCACGGGGAACGGGATCACGGGGGAAGCGATCCAAAGGATGCGATCAAACCACCAGGGACCCCGTGATTCGTCCGCTAGTCTGGCTATACCCCTGGAAATCGTCCCCTTTAGTGGACATCTTTGTTTGTTTCGTTCACGGGACCAGCTTGACACTTGGATTCCAGCGGCCTCTGTCTGTAATGTAAGTTTATTCCGTCCATCTTATCCGATTGATAGTGGTCTTTCGGAGCTTTGGGTTACTTTATGCCTTATTTGTGTGAAAGATCGAAACTCGTGTCGTTTGTACTATTTGGTTCGTTGTTGTGTATCCGCTATTTGGTGCCTTTGTTCTTTGCGGTTTTGTTGGTCCTTTCTAATAAATTGTGAATTCTAATTCGATACACTGTTACTGTACGTCCATAATTTTGTTCTATTATTTATGTCTACCGGATTTCGTCCTTTTCTTGGATCTTTTGATGTTCAATGTTTTGTTTTGCCATTTAGCTTTTTTCATTCGATTTCTTTTTTGTTTCTGCTAGTTATAGTTGTCAAAAGGTTTTCGTTGTTGACATTGTTCTGGAATTAAGCTCAACCCTTTGTGGTAGATTTGCATTTTCCTTTAATTTGGTTATCTGACGGTTCTTGTATATAGTAGAAAATCAGCAATCTCCCCTTGAATTATGCTCTTGTTCACTGCCATGATGGTCACATGATCCTAGCGATATGTCCATAAATAGCTTCCCTAGAATTCTGTCCATAAGTAGCTCCTCTAGAATTCTTTGTTTAGATGCATAAATATTGCACAAGGAATGTGATACAATTGTGTCGAATTTTCTAATCACATCCGAGTACAGCTTAGCTTCTATACCTTGTACCAAAGTTTTAACATTTATGACTGTTTTGGAGAACTCTGGCTTTATTTGTGTCTCCCCTGATTTGGTTTCCACCTTGGTCGAATAGTACCCAGTTTAGTTGGAAGTGTGATATTCTTCGAAAAGGCTTTATACTAGTGGGGTTGTGGGTCTGCAACATTTATCTCATTGAGTTCATTGAGTTCTGAGCACCTTTTCATTCTGGTGTCTTAGAGAGATGGGGATGCTCTTCAGTTTGCTGTTGGATTTGTTGCTCTTCGTGTTGATCTCTAGCCATGCTTACGGAAAGGAATGTACAAACACACCGACCCAACTTTCATCTCACACGGTCCGTGCTCAGCTCATGTCGACCAAGAATGAAACATGGAAGGCTGAGATGCTGTCCCATTACCACTTGACCCCGACTGATGAATCTGCATGGATGGATTTACTGCCACGGAAGCTTTTGAGCAAGGGCTCTTCAAGTTTGAAGTTTGATTGGATGATGCTGTATCGGAGCATCAGTGGCTCAGGTGGTCTTAATGCACAGCAGCAAGGAGAGGATTTCCTTTCTGAAGTTTCACTCCATGATGTCCGCCTTGATCCAGATTCTCTACATGGACATGCCCAACAAACTAACCTCGAATACTTGTTGATGTTGGATGTGGATCGGCTTGTCTGGAGCTTCCGGAAGCAGGCTGGTTTACCAACTCCCGGCACACCATACGGTGGCTGGGAGGGGGCAGATGTTGAACTTAGGGGGCATTTTGTGGGTGAGTATATATTTTTTTGTCTCTCTTAAGATTCTCAGTATGTGTAACATGGTGGAGTGGAACTCAACTGTGAGTTGAGAAACTGAAACTAGGCTCTCTGTTGTTTCTCTCATTTCCTTATTTCCTTGTTTTGGCTAATGAGAAAGTATTTTGAGTCCCCTTATTGTATGATTGCACGCCAGACTCACTCCCTCATAATTCGTTTCCTGATATAATATGTGGGGTTTAAGAATCTTTTGCATCTTTGCAGGGCATTATATGAGTGCATCGGCTCAGATGTGGGCTAGCACACACAATGATACTCTTTATGCAAAAATGTTATCAGTAGTTGATTCTCTTTACGATTGCCAGCAAAAAATGGCCACGGGATATCTTTCGGCTTTCCCGTCTGAGTTTTTTGACCGCTTCGAAGCTGTAAAAAGTGTCTGGGCTCCATACTACACCATACACAAGGTAGATATTTAAGTTTTCATATGGTATTATTTTATCTCCTTAAGGAAGACTCCTTAGCCCCCATTGTACAACATAGAAAGCTGATATCAGTCAAAAGATAGCGGTCATTTTGACTGATTGTTATGAATGTTAGCTATGTTTCAAATCAAACTGATGATGTTGCATTGCTATGTTATCAGATAATGTCAGGGCTTCTAGATCAATACTCATTGGCTGGCAACAATCGAGCACTGCAAATGGTGGTCTGGATGGCTGAATACTTTGGGAATCGTGTAAAAAATGTCATAGTACAGCACACTATAGAGAGACACTGGTTGTCTCTTAACGAAGAAACAGGCGGGATGAATGATGTCCTTTACAAGCTATATAGCATTACGGTAGTTCCTTTTTTCCCCTCTATAGGTTTATTACTATCATTATGTGTCATGTTTTATATTGGCTTACTGAAATGATATTTTGTGTGTAATTGTCATGCATAATGTATTGTTTGGAATTGATATATCGTTCATGAAAGGGTTTTACAATTTGTTACAAATGTTTTACTATTTGTTAACGCCGTCTCAAATAGCTCTAGAGGTGACTCTTTAGGTATTCATGCAAAATAGAAGAATGGGGATAACAAACTTCTGAAACCATTCTTCTTGGACATGAAACAATACAACTGGTTATAAATGTAGCAGTAATGTGCTTGTGAGGAATTCTTCTATCTCAAGAAGTAATTGTTTTGGTTGATTCCTCATCAGGACTCTTTCTAGATATGCTTATTTTTCCCATTTTATGCTTCAAATATTTCTCATTTATTTGAGAAGATGATATCTGAGTCTTAAATCTTGCTCAACTGCATGCAGGGCAATCAGAACCATTTAATATTGGCCCATCTCTTTGACAAACCATGCTTTCTAGGTCTTCTTGCAGTGCAGGTATGTAAAGGTTCACTCCTTTATCAAGCACATCTTTCTTGGTAGCTCATTTGTATGTCTTTCCCTTACTTGAGAAGTATTCACTCCTTCCAATAAGATAATCTGATTTACAGATTTCATAAAACTCCCTAAGTGGCATATATCTATCTTGCTTGAGGATAGGGTTTCAGCAATCACCACTTGCAAGAGGCCAACTAATCATAATATATCAGCTGTAGAATTGTCATTGGTTCTATGTGACTATCATGTTCCGATCTTTGTTTCTATTATGTGAATCATGAGGAAACATTTCTAATCCGAAAAAGAAAAAGTTAACGTTGTAGGTTGATACCAGTGGCTACTATGGTAAGTTGCATGAGTGCCTAAAGAAAGTGTCCTTCAATCTTCTTATATCAAATTAGTGGAATGTTGGACCAGAACAACGTCAGAAGTTTGCATGAGGCTATTCGGTTATGTTTCTTATTATATTTTTTTTTATAACTGATAAAAAACTAATTCGAACATAGTTACGACTATATTACATGGTGTTCTGGCTATTTTGATTCAAATTGCGTGAACTTACATGCACAAGTTATTAATCTGATGTTCATCATTGTATGTTGCAATTGAATTAACCCATCCAACATGTTGAATTATGAAAATGATTGAATCAAGGAAAGTAACACTCTTTCAGACTTGGGATAATAATATGGTGCATGATGTCTTTCTGAAAATTGGTTGGTGTCCACTGCAGGCTGATAGCATTTCCGGTTTCCATTCCAATACACATATACCAGTTGTGATAGGAGCACAACGGCGATACGAGATCACCGGAGATCTGCTTTACAAGGTACACTTTTTGAAGGCATCTGCCTATATACTGAACCATCTATAGTAATGCTGTCTTTGATTGATAAGGAACATGGCAATCTTTTTTCTCATTGTTGATATTTATTGGAAAATCGTGAAGGAAATTTATGTGTTCATCCACGGATATTTTAATTAGCTACTAGCAAGATAAGGTAATGTTTAGCAGCAATCTTTAAAGTATGAAGTTTAGATGTTATGGGCATGAATTGTTTCTTGGAATATAAGCTGTCCTATATCTCAGGTACTTCCCAAGACCCGATTCTTTGTTTTTCTTAATTATGTTTTCTTCAGTGAAAATCTGAACACAGTGAACTATGCCATTTCTTTTGGTTGATGAAAATATTATTGTAGCAGTCGCTTTGAATATTATTATTATGTGGCTTCAAACACTATGACATTTAAAGATACACTTGCTATACCTTGCAGGAAATAGGAACGTTTTTTATGGATATTGTTAATTCTTCTCACAGCTATGCAACGGGCGGAACCTCTGTCAGTGAATTCTGGTAATACGAACATTGCGCAGCTTGATATTTCTACGTTAGTATTTACTAGCTTCTTCAGCATGTTTTCTTGTAAGATACTTCTGTGAAAAGTTGCTTATTTTAAGTTACCCTTTTTGGATGATGAGATATTGTGGACATTTTGTCATCCACCTTGGTACTTTTGTGTTCACATTGCTTCAATTGATGTGCAGGTCAGACCCTAAACGATTGGCTGATACTCTAACGACAGAGAATGAAGAATCCTGCACTACGTATAACATGCTTAAGGTATGTTATTACTGGGAATCATAGTCGATACCTATACCAGAAATAGAAATAACTGGCTACACAAGTCTGTAACAACAAAATGTTAGTTTTCATCAAAGTGAATGCGAAATTATATTTTTTTGACATTGTACCTTGCATCGTAAGAGCAAGATATCTATAAAATGTCTGGCATGTCTGGCACTAGTTTGCAAAGATCCAATCCACTATTTTTCATGCTCAATTTCACATTTCATAAATTTTCAGGTTTCTCGTAACTTATTTAGATGGACAAAAGATATGACATATGCTGATTATTATGAGAGAGCACTCACTAATGGTGTGCTAAGCATTCAAAGAGGAAGACAGCCTGGAATAATGATCTATATGCTGCCACAAGGGCCTGGAAAATCTAAGGCAATAAGCTACCATGGATGGGGGACAAAATTTGATTCCTTCTGGTGTTGTTATGGTACAGGTAGTGTTTGCACTCGAAGCAGTCTTTCAATTCGCCTTTGTTTCTTTGGCTGATTGTGCTTTAGTGGCCTTAGGTCTTGGTTTTCAGATGTATGAAGTTCCTTGTAGCGAAGACTTGATCGATATATTTGTTTATAGTATATCTTTAGGAATGATGTGGAGAGCTTGCTAATAGCAAAAACAGATTCTCGAGTCACTGAAAAGTTCATAATTGAGGCAATTTGACATTTTTATGAGAAGATGATATGATCAGTTGATGCACACAGAAGCCTCCTTGATAGATCTGAGACCTTGGTCTTTATTTCTTACTATTGGACAATCAAGCACCTTGAGTATCATAAAAAATGGAGAGAGATTTTCCTTTTCATACAGCTAACAATCTCTTGTTTCATAAAATATATGCACACCTTCAGCTAAAAATCTCCTTTTGCAGAGCATATATTTTTATCCCTTTAATAGATATAAACCTCGATCATGTATTCATTGACCACGTACTTATGCCCTTGTCTACACCATTGGTTTAAAGTATACCCCTTTATCTTCAAGTGGTTATTTGTCCAAATAGTCTTCATGTTTATTGCCTTTGGCATGTAGTTATGCCCACTTATTGCTTAAGAGGGCATAAATCTGCATCCTATCAGCTTTCACCACCATTCGCTATATTTCCATTTGTGATCGTATCTATGTATATAGTTACTCGCATATATGACGTCTTTATGCGTATACATGTTGAGAGGAATTTTGGGTTTGGGGTCATATGAGATCTAATGCACGTGATGCTGGTTCAACGTTTTGTATTCCTTTTTCTTTCAGTTTCATGATCTTTCTAAGGCCATTTGACAACTATGTCAAAAGTGTTCCTGAAACCAAGAAAAATACATGAATATATAGGTACTTGTTTTATGCTGAGTAAATAAGGGTAGATATGTCCTCTTTTCAGGAATCGAATCATTCTCAAAGTTAGGAGATTCCATTTATTTTGAGGAGAAGGGAAGTACACCAGGACTTTATATCATACAGTTCATAGCAAGTTCTTTCAATTGGAAATCTGGAGGCATTTCACTCATTCAGAAAATAAGACCTCTTACCTCCGGGGATGCATATCTTCAAGCTTTGTTTGCCATTTCTGCCGATAAGGTACTGTACCATAGCGAGATATTATCTTGTGGAGAAATTGAGTTCCATCTCCACTTATATTCTTTGGTCATTATCTTATACATTTGTTTGCTGTTCTTGTAGTTCACCAACAATATATTATTGACCTTATTCATGGCCTCCTAATGGGATATGGAACTCTTTTGTGATTGCAGACAATAGTAGCTTTAGTGATAGTTTGTATGTTTTCATGTTCTCAAAAGTCAGGACACTTGCTGAATCTTATATATTCTGTATCACATGCATGCAGTTAAATAGCCTGTCTTCAACCTTGAACCTGCGAATACCATCTTGGACATCTACAAGCGGTGCGAAGGCAATCTTAAATGGTCAAGATTTACAACTACCACTCCCAGGTAGTTCTTTTTATCTTCTTTCTCTATGTAAGTATATAGTTTTATGAGTCCGTATTTGTATCCATCTACCTTTGTGTATACATCTTTTCATGTCTACATGGGTAGCCAAAATTTGTGTAAGTCGAGTACAAAGACTGGTTTGTGAATTTGGTGTCCAATTAATGGATACCTAATGATGTCTAAACTCTAAACACTTAGTTAGCACTTTCTGGGAATTGATACCTTTTGGCCAGACCTAGCCAAAACAAAAGATGATTTTTTTCAGTCTTTATTTTAGCATGAGATAGGGAGTGTAAGTCAAAAATGGAATTAATTAAGAAGGCAATCATAAAAATCAGTTTCTACTCGGTAATCATCATCAAATGTGAGCTCCAATAATCTCATTAGCTCTACCTGAGTTGTCGTTTATTCTTGGGATTGCTCACATTGCTATAACCTACTAGTGACATGCACATATATGTCCTGTGATTTGATGGGGTGTTTAGTATACCTTTGATCCAGCTTTGTTCAGATTGAAAGGAAGGGAGGCTAGAAAGGTCTATTTAGGACTGTATTCGAGCTCACATATTTTTAACGAGTTGTGTGTCATGCTTATGCCCATTGGCTTTTACATGGTATGCATGCTATAACACGCATTATGGCAGAGAATGCAGAAACATCAGTCAGTGTCCTAATTTGGTGACTCCCTCCTGTATATATTATCCATTCTAAAGCAGACTACCAAATCAAAAAGATTCTTCAACTGTAATAGTCGCTGCAAATAAATGGAAATATCAATCGAGCTGACTTATTCAGGGATCTAAATTTACTGATACAGAACAATATTGTTTCGAAAATAGTTTAGATCTGTTTGGTATGAAACTGTTCCAATGTGTATGTTTAGCTTTTTATGTATCTTGTCATCTTATAGCGTACAAGCTGGTGCACCAAGATACCAGAATTTGTGCCAAATAATTTTGTGATCTTATCATGTTAATGACATTTTGATATGAGTGGTATGATGGTAAAATATTTTGATTCATGTGCAAGGCATTCCTTGTTGCACTGGTTTTGTGTTTTGATGCATGGCATATCAACGCTAGACTCTAGTTATATATAGTGATACAACATTTATTGACCCTTGTGAGCGCCAAAATAGGGTAAATTAAACAACAATTGCAAGCCCCAAATTTGGCGCTTAGAGTTAACAGGTAGTATAACTCTATGCTCCTTTCGGCTTTTTAGCCTTATTCTCCTCTCTCAAGCCCTGCTCGTGTTAGTATTGAGCAAGGGTCTGTCTTGAGATTGATATTCTTATTCTTATTTGTCTCTGTCACAGGAAATTTTATCTCAGTCACCAAAAGGTGGACTCTAAATGACAGCTTGAGTCTACAGTTACCCATTAGGTTGAGGATGGAACCGATAAAGGGTAAGGATAGCATGTTAATGGAACTCACTTCAGTGGATTTTTTTTTGTTTTTTAAATCTAGTTTTAGATGCATCAAAAGTTCGTGCTATTGTGACTATTTGTTCTGATACCATTCTGCATCAAAATCTCATCTTGATCAAGTTTGAGTGGCTGTTCAGAACCTAGTAAGAAAGTGTTTTATAGTTACAACTTACAGTTGACTGACTGTCATCAGTTGGCAAAGATAAATCTTGAAGAACTTGATTACCCTTCAGTGTTTTCCAAATGAGTTGCTTGGGCCCTGATCAGGAGTAGATGCTGACTATCTGTTTGTAAATGCAGATGATCGTTCTGAGTACGCATCAGTGCAGGCAATTCTCTATGGTCCATATCTTCTTGCAGGTCTAACGGATGGTGACTGGGACATAGACGCCAGTGATTCTAACTCCATGTCAGACTGGATCTCGGCCATCCCTGCAGCTGCTTATTCTTCTCAACTGATATCGCTCTCTCAAGTATCTCAGAACCAGACACTTGTCTTCTCCAATTCGAACAATTCCCTTACCATGGAGAAGTGGCCTGAGTCTGGGACCAATGCCGCCATTCATGCAACCTTCAGGCTTCTCTCTCAGAGCTCAAGGCGCTCACGTGTCTCAGCCCGTAAGAACGCCATTGGAGGGCCAGTAACAATCGAGCCATTTGATCTTCCAGGAATGGCTGTGGTGGAGCAAGGACCTAATGACAGTCTTGCCATCGATACTGCAGGCGGGTCAAATTCCATATTCAAATTGGTGGCAGGACTTGACGGTAAACCAAACACAGTGTCATTGGAATCAGGAAGCCAACAGGGCTGCTACATGTGCGGCGGAGTGGATTACTCGGCTGGAAAAAGTGTTCAGCTCATCTGCGGAGGAGATTCCAGGTTGCAAGATGCATCGTTCCAGCAAGCGGCCAGCTTTGTGATGAGCACAGGGGTGAGGCAATACAATCCTATCAGTTTTGTGGCGAAGGGTGTTAGAAGGAACTTCTTGCTGGAGCCATTGCTTAGCTTGATGGATGAGTCTTACACTCTATATTTCAACATCAGAGCTTGATGAAATTGTTGAAGCATTGCAGATTGGTTCCAGCTCGAAGCGATATCACTCCATTCATGCTGAAGTTTTACACGAATCGGATCGATTAGTAAAGAAGGGGGGGAAAATCAATAATTCCATGACAATTCTTTCTGGTTTCTCTTTCCTAGTTGATTGATCCATGGAATTGGACTTGTAAACAAAACTAGTTATATGAATGCAGAAAATTTCAGTTTTATATATACATGCATCATATCCCTCTCTATCAACAGAAAAATTAAAGAGTATGTAGTAAATTTGTTAGATATAGAATAGAAGAAGCCTTTGATGATTGGCTATAAGAAAACAAATAAACAAAGGTCAAAGTAGCTTAACAAATCCCCAATTATGACTAGTCCATGGAGGTTATCTTATTATAATCACTAGCTTAATGACTACTTATCTAAAGTCTCCCTCACTCAAAAATCTTTGGCAGGGAAAGCTACAGCTAGGCAACCTTAGCTGATATTCGGATTCGGATCCTAGTTCTCCTGTAAGTAAACCGACCTTAATTCTCTCTGTTTTAGCGGTTATGGAAATTTCGTCTCTAATCCGGACTTACGGAAAATCCGTATCCGACAAGTTAGCATCTCTCTAGCGCTCTCTCTCTCTCTCTCTCTCTCTCTCTCCAGTTTTCGCGGTTTCAAGTGGTTGTTTCTTTACTGAGATTTTTGCATTCCGGTATCATGTACTTTTCTAGAAATGCACTTTGATATCATCATGTTTGGGATTTGCAATTCGATACCATTAAGTTATAATACAAGGGCAAAGAGGTCCAAGCCTCCCAATGGCGTTACATGGGCTGACGTTAAACTGGTCACATGACTACCGTCAGCCCAAACATCCACGTGTCATGGTCCAAACCCTTGGTTTGGGCTTGGGGGCAATCGCCGGTGGCGATAATAGAGGTGGTTGGGGGCTCATCTTCTCTTCGTCGTGGATAAGCGACCGGATTCGTGGAGCGTAGGCCTCGTTGAGGAGCTCACGGAAGTCGAGGACGACGAAGACCACATTGCGCTAGAAGCACCGGAAGGTGATGTATAGGGGGATGATGTCGTCGTTGAACTCATGGTGTACCCGCCGGTGGAGAAGATGCTGGCAAGTGTGTCGTGCTGGACGTCGCAACAACGAGCTGCTGCTACATTGGAGTTCACGATGCGGAGGAGGAGCTCCGCCACGGTGGCTCACGATGCTATGTTCTTGGTGTTGCTTTGTTCTTCACGGAAGTCGAGGACGATGAAGACCACCTTGCGCTGGAAGCGCCGGGAGGTGATGCACAGGGGGATGATGTCGTCGTTGAACTCATGGTGTACCCGCCGGTGGAGAAGACGCCGGCAGGAGCGTCGTGCCGGACGTCACAGCGGCGAGCTGCTGCTACATTTGGGTTTGCGACGCGGAGGAGGAGCTCCGCCACGATGGCTCATGATGCTCTGTTATTGGTGCTCTCTATTCTTCACGGAAGTTGAGGACGACAAAGACCACCTTGCGCTGGAAGCGCCAGGAGATGATGTATAGGGGGATGATGTCGTCGTTGAACTCATGGTGTACCCGTTGGTGGAGAAGATGCTAGCAGGCGTGTCGTGTCGGACATCGCAATGGCGAGCTGCTTCTACATTGGGGTTCGTGACGCGGAGGAGGAGCTCTGCCACGGTGGCTCACGATGCTCTGTTATTGGCGTTGCTCTGTTCTTGCCGGTGAAGTGAATAGTTAGTCGGATGATCCCGTGCCATGAGTCTTTCCGACACTCAGCCTCGTTGAAGTCAGCGAGGGCTTCGTTGGGCTTAAGGATCTTGGTGACAGCCTCCCGGACCGCTCGGTCAGTGATCTCCAAGTCGAGCTCGCCGGTCCAGATGTCCCGGGCCAGCTGGGGCTAGTGCTTCTCTAGGAATCAGATGGCCCGAATGAAGGCAGAGGCGAAGATCACGCCAACACGGAGCAGCTTTGTGTTCTACACCAGGCCGCAATAGTAGCTGGGCAGACATGGACTGGTAGAAGTTAGTGCAGAGGATGACCTCGGTGGGGCTGGTGTGGGAATTGAAGGGGTCGAACGGCCGGTCAAAGAAATGACGGTTCTTGTAGTAGCTGGTCAGGACCGGCTGGGGGTCCTCGCCTTCGACTTCATGAACATGAGGTACATCCCCTTCCTATTGGAGCATGCTCACCGCGGACCACCTTCCAGCACGACAGGAAGCCGTGCAAAACCACAGAGGTACCACCTTTCGCGGTGAGAAACCATGCAAAACCCCTTCCGCAGCAGGAAACCTGCAAAACCGCTCACGTGCAGTTTTCCGTCAAATTATAATAACAGAGTCAGGGGTCGGAAGTAAATTACACTTAATTTATAATTTAGTGATATCGAATTGCAAATTCCAAATCTGATGGTACAAAAATGTATTTCTGAAAAAGTGCATGTACTAGAATGCAAAAATCCTTTCCTTGTTCAAATCCGACAAGAGTCCGACCCGTTATCAACCCCAAGGGACCTCCTTTTTATTCCCAACACCCCCTCCTGTAGCCCTCGATTCAAGGGTTCCGGGGCGATTCCGCACGCTAGGGTTAGGGTTTCGTCCCGTTCATCGTTGGCTTCTTCTCATTTCTTTGCTTATTGGCTCCTATGGGACTCTATTTCATCTTTGTCTCCATTTTTTCTGTTCTTTTCAGGAATCGCGTAGTTGAATTTGGGGCGATCGGCGTGGATACCGGCGATTTGAACAGGTATGGCGGTTTCTGATTGGTGCTATTTTAGGCGATTGAGATGGGGATTGGGGCTTTTGGAATTTTTCCTGGGTCTATAGTTTCATCTCTGGTTTGGGAAAGGTTGGGATTAGCCGATTATGGTTGGGGTTTGCTTTTGACTTTACTGCGTCGTAGATTTCAGTTTCTATTTGGGCATTTTAGTCGTAGGAGAAATGGTTTATTGTACCAAAGTATCTTTCTCTCCATCATATGCTGATCTTTATGTGGAATTATGTATTTTTTGAATCGCTACTTAGGGTTCTTAAAAATTTGAACTTTGAATTGGATAAGCGTTAGTTCTTAGGAAAGGTTCGAAATTTTCGAATTTTGTTTTATTTACTGGCCGGTATATATTTGGTATCTGTTACTGCTTGCTGTTCGTGTGGTCTTAGGTGGTGTTTTACAATTATAGAACGGTTTCTTTTGTAAAATCTAAAATTTATGGATGAGATCAATTCAAAGGCTCTTTCAACTCTAGAAATTTGCATATCCAGTTGTCAATAGGTGATAGCTCCCGGCTTTGTTCATTAGCCTTCTTGTCCCTGATATCACGGCCATCATTTGCCTCTTCTCAACTGATTTATTTTTTCAATAGCGGTCACAAAGATTAAGATTTCATGTATATGGTACTGAAAATGATTAATCTTAGTTTTATATGCTGCTGGGTTTGTCCTTTACTAGCAAGCTCATCGGTGCTGGATTGGAAGTAGTTAATAGGCTATAGTTTCTACATTGCTTAAACAACCTTTTGAATTTTACTTATCTCATCCCTCGTTTTCCTGTATGTTTAATTGTTAATGTTTCCTTAGAGAACATTGAGGCTTCATGTTTAGGTTTTTTTAGGATGAGTTACGTTTAGTCCAATTCTGGCGTTGAGCTTTTGTCTCTCTTATTGGTATGATTGCTTGTTACTGGCCATCTTTGGAGAATTTGAGGTGGATATAGTGCAGGGGAGCTGAAGATGGAACATGATGAGACGGGATGCCAAGCTCCTGAAGGTCCAATCCTCTGCATCAACAACTGTGGCTTCTTTGGAAGTGCAGCCACGATGAACATGTGCTCAAAGTGTCACAAAGATTTGGTCTTGAAGCAGGAGCAGGACAAGCTGGCGGCATCGTCCATCGGCAACATTATGAATGGCGGTAGCAGCAGTGGAGGGATAGAACCTCTCGTGTCCGGCAATGTTAATGTAGCAGTTGGCGCAGTAGCGCCAAAGACGATTATAACACAGCCACCTGCTGCTTCTGTCTCGATTGAGACTGGTGAAGCAAAGGCAAAGGAGGGGGGACCAAGCAGGTGCAATACTTGTAGGAAACGTGTAGGGCTGACAGGCTTTAGCTGTCGGTGTGGAAACCTCTTCTGTGCGGCGCACCGCTATTCTGATAAGCACGACTGCCCGTTTGACTACCGGACTGCAGCTAGGGATGCCATTGCGAAAGCCAACCCGGTCGTCAAGGCTGAAAAGCTCGATAAGATCTAAAGCATGGCGCAGAAGGTTGATGATCTCCTGATTTGGTGCTGGCCTTTCCCGTCTCATGCCTTTTCGTTTCATGTTGGCTGCTTGTCATATGTGTCCTTTTATTGCTATAAATGGCTGGAGGCATGATGCTCGGGTCATGTACGCGGCATCAAGAACTTTATCCGGTTGTTGAAAAGGTTTGCTGTGTTGGTCATGGTGTGTAATGTGTTGTTCATGCTGGTTTGGTGAACATGTAAGTTGGTTATGAACTCCTATTACATTTCATCAGCGTGAGTTATCAATATGATGCAGAAATGGCAGAATCTCTCTCTCTACTCTGCCCCCCCCTTCTCCCAACCCAACGGACCCCTCTCTCTCTCACACACACACACAAGCAAACAAATAAACGCACAAGCTGGGTATTTGGTGATGAGTGTGGGAAATGTATCTCTTCTCTAGTCGAATATAGTAGCTTTTCTGCAGGTGTTCAGTCTGTTACTTGAAAGCCTATAGGTTATAGCTGCAATGGATGGAGTTAAATGCTCTATAGTCATGAGTGTGTGTATTAGAATGAGTAAACTCAAGGATGATATCGTGCTTTTTTCGTTTGTCGTATATTTTCTTCTGTTTGGAGATATAGGGCGTTTTGTTCATAGAGCATGAAAACGAGTTGCAAACCATATTTTAGATTTGTTGCTTATATGATTTGGAGCTATATAAATGTTGTAATTGCTTTCTTTTTAATGGTTGAGCCTTTTACTCTTGTTTAGGGGTCGAATTCGCCACATGCTACATTTATCACTAGTCGTCATCTTCATTGTACGCCATAACTGTAAGCTGATTTTACAATTTCTCAAGTGTTTCTTAGCTATATTGGAACTTGTAGGAGCATTTTCAGAGAAGAATCTTGGCATTGGTTGGTGATTTATGCTGTTGAACTCAATGCAATGCAGGTAACTCAGAACCATCTCAGTCTGTATTTGCTTCTGTTCTAATTTGAGATTCGGTTGTGTTTTCATCATGTAAAGTTTATTCCGGTATTTCTTGCATTGGCTGTAAAGGTTGGAGCCAATCTTTCAAGATTTGTGATGGATGCCCGCAGTCTATCAATTTCTCATTCTGGTGATTAAAACTTCACCAGAGATTTTTTCTGGATTGTCTATGAGTGCCTTACATTGTTGTTCCTATGGGTAGAGACTGTAAAAGAAAGCCTTCAAACACAAATTTTTTGGTAGAACTTGTATTTGGACCCAGTCTTTTCTTGTATTGTAATTAACTACACAGGTGCATGGTGCACACAATTGATTGAGAGATGAGATGTCAGACGTGTGTTTTGGCCTGGTCTCTTCATAGGATGTTTTTTCCTATTTATTTTTAATTACGAGAGAAACTAACCACTGAGTTTTTATCCCTCTTGTTTCTTTTGTACTGATATGTGTTCTAGGAAAATTGAAGATAGGGAAAAGAAATCTCTCTTGGCTATATAAATTCCCAAATGCTGGAATTATTAACCCTTCGATTGATTGATTGGCAATGGAAAAACTGTGCAATAAAAATAATTCATAATATCACTCAATGGTTCAAACAAAACCAATGTAAAGAAATGTTACTTTGATAAAAAAAAAGAAAAAAGTAGAGGAAAGAAACAAAAATTCAACAACAATATATGAAGAGACTAAATAAATAAGGATGGATGATGGATCACAAAGTCTCCCACTTTTAATTCTTGTTTCTTTCTCTCTTTTGAGGCTCTCACTGCAAGTAGAAGGCGAAGAAAGACAGGACGGAAGCGCCGAGCACGGCACCGACGGCGGGGGCCACCGCGAAGGAGCCGCTGGCGGGTCCTGGAGCGGGGGCCTCTGCGGCCAGGGCCATGGTGGCTGAGGCGGTGGCGACGAGGACGGCGCAGGCGATCTTCTTCATCTCCATTCTTCTCTCAAAGAATTGGGATCGCCGGAGCTCGTCTCGCTTCTTATTCGATCTTATTGATCCTCTTCTTTCTCTCTCTAGCTTGTTCTTGGACCTGGATCGGAAAACAGAGGAGGGTGGAGGGGTTTTATAGCTATGGAGGGGACGCTTGTTAGGGTAACAGAGCTAAAATTTAGGGTTGGGGTTTTGTCTAGTGGAGTTGGTGGCAGCCATGTGGGTGGAGAAGAGTTCTACGTGGTTTGCATGTGCATGGGGCCAGGACCGGTCTTTGACGTAACGGCCAGCTTAAGACCCGGGCTGGGAATTAGCAGACTTTGATTACGTGTCCTGCTGTGATTGGTGGCTGGGAAGGTACACGTAGGATTTGGTGGGTGAGGGTGGTAGGTTGCTATTGGCTGGACCCTGCGAGATGGTGAGGCATGCTAGCAGATTGATGATTTGGTGTATAACTTAACCATAAGATTTAGTGGAGATTATTGGGTGTCACATTGTCACACCTTATATTTAGGTTATGAGAGATATTTGGACGGCTAGATGGGTCCCAATTGTTAAGGATGCCCACCAATCCAGACTGTTTCTGGTGGTTCTCATGATTCGTGATTGGTTTGTGTTTCTGATTTTTTTTTTTTTTTTTTTTTGCCATAAATATATGAAAAGATACATCAATCATACTTAAATTATGATATAAATCGCTACAAATATACCCTAATGTTACGTTTGATCGCAGAATAGTCTATTTCATGATTAGAAAGTATTACTTATTATTATTATGAGAGACACAAATTAAATAAGATTAGGTGGCTTACGACCGTTTGTTTCCAAAACCCTTTCTAGTTTCTATAGCCGGTCGACCAACGCGTCCCTCTCTCTCGAACCTTCTCCGACCGACACGTGTCCGTCTTACAGCTAGAAGCCGGGTGTCGTGTACGCGCCGAAGACACCAGTGGTAAGCAACCGCGTCGGGATAATAAGTCACACCTAACCGCCAGCTGTCCACGTCGATTCCCCTCCCCGACTCTGTCCACTCTCCCCTCTATATATAGGGCTAAAGCCCTTCACTTCTCATCACTCCGATCTCATACCTTTCTTCGTTTCTATATATCTCTCTCTCTATCTCTTCTCTAGTCTCTACTAAGCAATGGCGAGGATTACCTTCTTCTCGGCGGTGGCAGTGGCCTTGATCCTGGCCTTCTCGGCGGCGTCTGAGGTCGCCATGGCGGCGGAGGTCCTCGCCGCCGCGGCGCCGGGGCAGGCGCCTACCCCCGGGGCGGCGACCGGGATCTCGGCGTCGGCCGGGGTCATGTGCTGCTCGATGCTCGTCTCGCTCCTCGCGCCCCTGCTCTTCTCTCGCCGCTAGATCTCTTGTTCTATTTTATTATTGGATTTGGGGGTTTGTATACTGGGAGAGTTTATATTGGGGTTTTAGGGATTTGTTATATAGCCTGATGATTGGAAGATGGTATACTTATATTACTAGTATTCTTTTGCTGTGTATTATTCTTTTTGTACTGGAT